>OZ023260.1:1224154-1459154 GCA_964007305.1 Netelia melanura
AATGTTGTTTGATCTGGCGTGGAATCCCTCATATATATATATTGTTACGTTCGTATTCACGGCCTAACTTATTATTATTTTATTATTGCGTTCGGATTGGTCAGGATTTCGACGCATGGATCCCTGTCCTGTTTAAAGAGGGGTATTCACCTCACCTGGGTTTCCAGTCCCGCGTGTGCGTGTATGCGCTGTCACCGCTGGCCGCCTGTGTGTGGGTCGGGAGAAATAAAATTGGAGATGCCTCTTTGTTCCTTTTTCTACTCCACCTCAGGTGTACAGCAGTCTTTTATTTGGTTTGCACACTTACAACTTGAATCGCGGCAAAATACACATACACATGCACGTCGACGGCTACGCTCGCGGTAGCTGAGTCGGCGGAATAAAAGCCTAGACGCACACGCTGTGTGATCTAATTATTCTGTGTTTTTGTTTAGAGAATGGACTCGATATGTCCGACGCGAAATGTCGCGAAGGTAATTTCGCGGTACGGGAGAATATCGAGGTGCAATTTCGTCTCCACTAAGGGTCGAAAAATCGCGAGAGTTCTTAGTTATGCTCAACGGTTCCGCGACACTCCGGTAACACCCACGAAGCTCGATGTCCGTGTAATGTACACACCACTAGGGCACGAGTACCGGTACCGAGGGATACGTCTGTAGAGACAGAGAAATCAACTAAGACTGACGGTAGTTTAGTCGGTCCGGATCCTCGTTACCCTGGGGAGAAGGTGGTCGAAGGTCTCGTCGGGGTTACCAGGAACAATATGTCGGTCGTCGATTGGGAAGTTGATTTGTCGCAATCGGGTCAACTTCCCAATCGGCAGTTGCATTTTGAGAAGGGTCTTCGGGGCCGCTGAGTTTTGGGAAGAACTCGCGGGGCCGTTGCATTTTGAGAAGTTTCTCGGGGCCGGCGTCTTCCGTGAAGTTGGAGTATGCTGCTGACGCGGCGCGTTGGTGGTTTCCACATGCGAGGGTTAAACGCCGATGTGGAATGCGCTGATCGCTTTGCGTCGAACACGGATTGCCGAACCTGGCCGTTGCTAGGTTTGATCGGTCCGTAACAATATATATATACATGGGCCGCTGCACATCAAACAGGGTAACTACCAGAATTTTTAATTTTCACACTATTGATTCTTTTCAGTACATATCGAAAAACTCTTTGTGGTAAATTGTGCGATTTTTAATTACCCGCTCAAAAGACATCGGTTTTTCAAAAAACATCTCTTTTTGAAAATTAAGACAGGATGCTCTATACGTATTTGTATGCGATAATATAAGAACATTGAAATATAGGTGGAAAATAAAGGATCGTGCACACTGTGGAAAAGTCAGTTGAAGAAGACGCGATGAACGAGTGCGGGATTCGCTTGTCAATTTATTGCACTGAGTCACAATTAAAGTTACAAAATTAATGGGGGTGAACGAGCGGTATTACAGTAACGATAGCGGTGTACACAAAGTCGGGGATCGCACACTGATTTTATTAATCTCGTTGTACTACTTCCCGTCTGAAGAAGATGGCCGCGGTTGTGGAAATTTGACGATACACGCGGTCTTGACCATGCCACGCGGTGAGATTATAATTAAAGAAAAAGCAATGTAGACTTGGCGGTTAACGATTGCGTCTAATACGCCAATCGCGCGGGTGATGAGTGCAGATTGCACGTGTTGAATCACATCGAACTAGAGAAATGCGGTGCGGGTTTTACAGAGAGGGGAATTACAACGTAATCGATCGCGATCAACGGCGAGATGCGTAGCACGGTAGCAAATCGAATGAACTGTCAGCAATTATGGCCGCTCTTGTACGCCGGCCGGCACGAGTGCCGTTGAGCATGCGCGGTACGGCAAGGCGAGAGCGCTCACGAGGTGCTGCCTCGACGCGAGCCCTTCGGGAAGCTCGACCCGCTGGTAAGGCGAGGCGAAATCTCGAACAGTATTTATGGATGCCCGGAAGTATTAAAAACAAGCAGCTGTACAGATTTATTTAAATAATGAATAAACCCGTACACCTATATATGTATAAAGACGGCCTGGCTAGACTAGCCGTCTTTGCGAGTGATCTTACAGCTCGTGAAACCAATACCCCTACACGTTTTACACAAGACGTTTGTCTCGCTACTTTGGTCAAAAATGGATACGAATCAAATATGAGTATAAGACTATCTTTTATACTCCTCTTTTGATATAGAAGTTACAGTCTCAGCCGAGCAGCGTAACAGTGCGTTATATTTTATTGTGTAACGATGGCAGATCGTGCTCTTCGCAAATGTATCCGAGTTTGTTTACGTCTTGTAAAATTACATAGTGCGCAGATACGTCGTCGCTGTGACGCTCAGTGGTGCTATGAACTAAGACATTTATCGGGCGGTAGACTCGTTAACCACTTGAAATATGTTATATGGTGGGCGCCTCTGCGCAATATAGTGATAGCTTATAACAGGGGTATACTGCAGGGTCGGAGTGTGTTAACATGTGTTTATGAAGAGCTACAGAGACGCGGCCTTCAAGGATCTCAGCGCGTCCGCGCTATTGTAGATGAAATCAGGGGTAAGTACTCTTTTACATGGTTTTAAAAAAAGAATTATATTTGTATAATAAAAACGGTGCAATAGGTTATCAACAATGTTTGGATGCGTCGAGCGATGAAGAAGTCGCTCTCATAGAAGCTACACGCATTGTAGAATATCAGGAGGAAAATACCGTCGATGGCAGGTATTGAAAATTTCTATTTATTTAAACTTTCAATTTAAAGCTTATTTTTCTAAAATTTATAATGATTATTTTTTAGAATTAACATACCCTGCTCGAGAAATAGAACAGCTCGCTGGCCCGTCAGGTCTCTGTCAAAGACCCAAAAGCAGCGAAATAATTCAAACGTCCGATACCAATGGCGGGGATGAGACACCATACCCAGCCGAAGAAGAAAGAGAACCGGCTGCAGCACCTTCAGGCCTGTGTCTAAGACCCGAGAATCGCGGCGTTATTAAAGGAAATGACACCGATAGTAGCGACGAGGACGATCCATACGCCGTTATTCCTGATAACGGCAATCAACACTACAGACACGAGCAAGAAGAAGAAGAACAACAACAAGATACATTAAAGTCGTAATATATATTTCTAGACGTATAACTTCAAACCTCTTACACAGTTGTTTTATTACAGATATACAAACGGGTGCGGGACGAAAGCGTAAGACACCGGGGACCCAGGTGTTTGGGGACGTGTAACCGCCTGGTCATAGAATCATTATCATACACGATGTAGATCGTTACTTTAGGCGTTTTCAACTAGGTGGTTGTGAGACAACTATGCGTATCCGTCAGCCGCCCCCAGAAGTGGGTGTAACAGCATGACTCGAGGGAGCATTCCGCGACCTTTTAACGCATCTCACGAGATGTTGTGAGGGTTGCGACTATGCAGGGCTCTCGTTCACGGCGAATAGCTTAGCACAGCACACGGTCCTGTTTGGCTTTCATTTCGACCGCTTCGAGATCATACATTCGAGGATGTTTGGCAATTAATAACAAGCGTTGCTCAAAGTACCGCATCGATGAACATTGATGAATCGTTTAATATCAAAAGGTGCATTGTTAAAAGCGTAGAGGGCCGCGGACGAAAAGGTTTAACACACGAGGGTGTCACTAAGAAATCTATTTTAACGATTCGAAACACCGACAATCTGTGCTTACCACGCTCGCTTGTAGTAGCGCTGGCATACACCGAGAGGGGTGAAATACGTACGGGGGCGTTACACAACAGATGGCAACTTATTAGACGAATTAATGGATCAGCCCAAAAAGAAGCAGGGCTTGAGCTTACAAGAAATGCCTGTATTAATGTACCACATAATAGTTGCACAATGCGCGAAGTTGGTTTGTATCAAGATTATTTGGCTCAAACGGGGATTGCGATCATAGTTTTTGCATTTTTGACATTGGGTCGACGCGACACACCCTTATTTGACGGTACACAAGTGGTTACGGCTATCGCTGGTTCGATTCAACACACATTATATATTTTGTGTTACGAGCGATCACACCACTTTCAGCCTATTTTAAATCTACGAGGTGCAGTGGGTAGTTTAAACTTCTGTGTAACTTGTAATGCCCGTTTTCGTTATAACCATAGATGTTTAAAAAGGAAATGTCCCCGTTGTCTTCAAACACCGGCATGCGAGGCGATTTCGATCGGTACAATTAGGTGCGAGAACTGCTATCGTGATTTTTTTGGGGAGAGGTGCCTGCAAAATCATAGAGTTGTGACAATCCGTCGTAGACGCAGGTTGTAAATACTGTTTGCGAATCTCTTAAACGTTGCCGTAATTGTTTCTGCTCTATCAGACCTCTGGACGGGAAGAACCATACATGCGGCACGGGCTTTTGTAAAACCTGCAAAGCTCGTCAACCCTATAACCATCTATGTTTCATGAGACCTATTCGCTCTATTAACACCTCAAAAGAGAATACATTTATTTTTTATGATTTTGAGACACGGCAGTGTACATCTGTAAAAGGCGATCCCTCCGTACGTACTCGCGAGCCGATCCTCTGTGTGGCCCAACGCGGCTGCACGCGGTGCTGTGATAATGAAACCATTGACGAGCCGTGCGAGTATTGTGGCGTTCACGAATTTATATTTAGAACGAACCCCATGTGTCAGCTTGGAGAGCTAAGTATGAAAAGTATCCCAGGTTTCTCTCATACATTTTTAATGGCCCATAACGCGGGCGGTTTCGACGCGCAGTTCATTCTACGCTGTTTAATTGAAGAAAAAAAAGCAGCTACCCACTTTAATTATGAATGGTACTAAAATTATCATGATGCGTATTGAAAAAGTTGTATTTCTCGATAGCCTACATTACTTGCACATGCCTTTGATTGTGAGTGCATTACCAAAAGCCTTCGGTCTGAGGAACGCTCTTGCCAAAGGGTCTTTTCCCCATTTATTTAACAGACCTGAAAATGAAAATTATATCGGACCACTACCCTCTATAGATCACTATTCTCCTGACACGATCCGTATGGCTGAACGCGAGCGTTTTTCTGCGTGGTATAATGATCTAAAGAGTGCTGATTACGTCTTCGATTTTTCAAATGAAATTACAAGCTATTGCAGGAACGATGTCATTATATTAAGACAGGCTTGTATCGTTTTTCGAAAGATGTTCATGAACAACGGGCATGTCTGCCCGTTTAGCGAAACTACAACAATAGCGTCAGCGTGTATTCAAATTTTTCCAAAAAACTTCTTGAAAAGTATTGGAATAATACCTACAGGCGGTTACAGATGGGCTCATAATCGATCAAAAAAGCGGTTTCGTGGCTCGTGTGGATGGAGCACTCTTTACGGAATCTTAGGTCATCATATTATTCATGCAGGGAGCTCGCGCGAGTTTAAGGGGGGATTTTCTTTTTTTTCGACAAAAAAATCGATTTTTCGCTGACCGCTGTTTCATATTCTTCAAAGTGTTGAGAATATGTGTGCAAAATTTCAAATTAAAATTCTCCAAAATGGCCAAGTTATAAGCGATTTTATACCTGCGTGTCGACTCACGGTGGCCGCGCGCTCGTTGTCACACGGCAGGGGTCGGCGCGCCCGGCAGCTGCCCGAATCTGTTGCTCGGCGGACCATAAAAATAACGGGACAGCATACAATAGGCATTTAATTCAATGAAGGGCGAGTCCTAACGTTCGTGCGAGATCGAAATATTCGGTGGAGAGTCGTTCAGTCTCGAACGAGAGTTTACTGGTAACAGACGTATATATCATGGATTGAAAACAGGGAAGTGATACTCATAGTCGTGCTGCTAGACCGAAAAAAAGGAAATTTGTTGGGAATATTCACACCCGAAAAACGGAAACGACGTTTGCAAGTACGTCGGCCCAGAAACTGTCGACAGCGGAAGACAAAGAAATAATTACGGACCCGGGTCATGGATATCGCATTATCGCGTTTCTATCGGTTTTCTCTGCAACCTCGCAACTCGTAATATGTCAGGAATGCAAAGGACCGATCAAATTTGGCGAATCCAGTTCTCGCGGCTTGGGTTTTAAAATAGTTGTGCAGTGCAAGTGTCGTGTGCAATATATTAATTCCTGTCCTCTCGTCGATGACAAATCGTGTGAGATAAACCGGAGAATGGTTTTTGTGATGAGACTATTGGGAGTAGGCAGAGAGGGTATAAATTTATTTTGCGGCTTGATGGATATATCCCAAGGTTTCAGCACAACCTTGTACTATGCCTCCTTGGAGAACATTTACAGTGGAGCCAAAGCTGTATGGGAGCTGTGTGCGAAAAAGGCAGTGAAAGAAGAGAAAGCGAAGAATGCTGAGCACGGAAATCCAGAGACAGATATTTCTGTGTCGGGAGACGGAACATGGAAAAAGCGAGGATATAGTTCCTTGTTTGGAATCACGACACTCATCGGCAAATATTCAAGCAAAGTAGTTGACCTTGTCGTGAAATCGCATTACTGTCACGCTTGTAAATGGTGGCAATCAAAATCCGGTACCGAAGAATACGACGATTGGTTCGAAGAACACAGCAGTGAATGTACGGCAAATCACGATGGGTCAGCTGGAAAGATGGAAGTTGACGCGATCAAAGGCATGTGCCGACGATCTTGGGAAATGCATGAAGTACGGTACGCGAAATACATCGGCGATGGCGACACGAAAACATTCAAAGCCTTGTTGGAAGACAAACTTTACGGCGATGATTTGATCGTGAAGAAAAATGATTGCGTCGGGCACGTTGAGAAGCGTATGGGCTCGCGACTGAGAAATGTGAAAAAAACGAAAAAACTTGGAGGAGAAGGAAAATTAACCGATAAATTGATAAAAGAATTAACAATTTTCTACGGTTTGGCTATCAGAAGACATCCAGACTCTGTTGATGATATGTACAATGCTGTGTGGGCAACGTTCTACCACAAGATCTCGAAGAATGAAAATCCTCAGCATATGTACTGTCCCGCGGGGTCACAAAGCTGGAGCAAATGGCGCATTGCCGAAGCCGAAAAAACTCTGGACGAATTTGATCACGAAGCTCCACTGCATGAAGACGTCACGAATGCTATTAAGCCGATTTACATTGATTTGTCATCGAGAGACTTGCCGGAAAGGCGTTTAGGTGGCGATACTCAAAACAACGACGAAAGCTTCAACGCAACCGTTTGGCGATTCGCACCACCTTCACTGTGGCGCGAAAACAATCGACATCGCGGCTTATTTGGCCGCAGGGATTTTTAACGAAGGCTTTACAGCAGTCCCTAAAACAATGACGACGATTGGAATCGTCGTTGGCCAGCAAGCATCAATATTAGTCGATGCGCGAGATAAGCAACGGATAGAGAGGTCAACGAGACGCAGCCTCGAAGCAACGAAAGAGGCTCGAACAAGACGCAGAAGCGAAACTGCTTCACTGAATGAGTTGTTCGAAGCCGAGGAAGGCATCCTGTATGGCACTGGCATAGCAGATTAGATTAAAAATACTGTAAGTACTCGATATGTCCCATAAACTGTACTCACATCTTTAAACGCGTTTTTCTCGAAACAGCTTTTTCACAACTGGTGTGCACGATTTCTCAAAAACTATTCAACCGATTGCCTTCAAATTTGGACAGAATGCTCAGCTGACATGCTTTTATCGTTTGATGAAGCAAAAATCAATACGTTTAATAGTTTTTTATTTATAACAAAAAATCGATCAATTTTTTTCGAAAAATCGATACTTCAAGTTCAAAACGTCACCAAATCGTCAATTTTATTTTTTTATTTTTTTCCCTTCATCGAACGATAGCTATATGTGTCTAAAGTAAAATGCTTTTGGGTTTTTGTTGCAGGATGAACGTGAAGGCTGAAATCGTGCACACCATCAAAAAAGGACTATCGCGCGTCGAGGGGGGTGAGAGGCGGATTTTTTGATGAAATTGTTAAAAATTTTTTTTGTATGTAGTAAACCGATCAATAAAACTATATGCCAAGTGTCACAAGTTTTCCGTTGTATACTTTCTTCACAAAAAAATTCCCAAAAAGCGGTAAATTTTGCGAAAAAAGACAATCCCCCCTTAAACTACCCCAAAATTTAATGGTAGACGGCTACTACGAAGCAGACGATACGACTTATGTATTACAGTTTCACGGTTGTTATTGGCACGGGTGCACCACTTGTTTCGCCGTAAATAGGGATCATAAACAGACCGAGGGTACGACAATGGACGAGCGTCTCGAGCGAACAAGCACCACAGTGCACAGAATCCGCTCAAGTGGATATACGTTAATAGAAATTTGGGAGTGCGCGTACGACCGCTTGGTAAAAGCAGATATAGAAATGAGTTATTTTGTGCGTGCTCATGCTCTAGTCAAATTAGATCCTCTCGACTCGCGTGATACATTTTTCAGTAGTCGCACAGAAAATATGGTCACTCTGTACAACATAAAAGACGGGGAGCAGATACGGTATGTTGACGTCTGCTCATTGTATTCGTATGTCTGCAAATCCGGCAAATATCCAATAGGGCACCCTATAAGTGTATGTCGGTGACGAGTGTATGGAATTAACAGGACCCGAAAACGCGGATCTTAAGCGAATCGAGGGTCTTGTTAAATGCACGGTGCTACCCCCGCGAAATCTTTACCATCCCGTGCTACCGTAGCGTATGCATTACCGTTTACTATTCGGACTGTGTCGTAGCTGGTGCGAAACAATGAGTCAAGATGTGTGCCCCCATGAAGACCCTGCGGAGAGGTCATTCCTGAGAGGTACCTGGGTAGTAGATCAAGTCCGGAGAGCCGTCATGTGTGGTTATAAAGTATTAAACGTGAGTGAAATCTGACAGTATGAGATAACACAGTATAACCGCGATACACAGGAGGGCGGTCTTTTTGTTGAATACATCGACACGTTTCTTAAAATCAAACAAGAAACCAGCGGCTGGCCCGAGAACTGTGTAGAAGACGAGACAGTTCAAGACAATTATATAGCTTCTTTCAAGGCCTCCGAAGGAATTGAGTTATGTCGCACTGCTATAGCAAAAAACCCAGGTCTGCGCTCGGTAGCTAAACTGTGTCTTAATTCGTTTGGGGGTAAATTTGGGCAACGCGAAAACTTACCTAAAACCGAAATAATGTCGACCCGTAAAAAACTTATGGAGCTACTGAGCAGCTCTGAGCACGATATCACGGGTATACTGCCTGTTAATAATCACGTACTGTATGTTAATTACACAAAAACGGAAGTCGCCGTAGTACCATCTAATATAGGAAGCACTGTAATTGCTGCATATACAACAGCTCAGGCCCGGCTGAAACTTTACACCTATCTCGAACTGTTGGGTGAACGCGCCTTGTATTGTGACATCGATTTCGTTATTTAGACAACAAAAAACGATCCTAAAGAGTACGAGCCGCCTAAGGGTCAGCTTCTGGGTGATCTAACGGATGAGCTGAGTTCGTACGGTACCGGTAGCTATATTAGATCTTTCGTTTCGGGCAGCCCAAAATTGTATTCTTTTATAGTTCATGCCCCTGGTGGCGTAGAAAGCGAGGTTTGTAAAGTTAAAGGAATAACTCTTAATTATGCAAACACCTCTTTGATAAATTACCGATCGATACGCTCATTCATAACAGGTAAAAGAGAGGAACCAATTGTGCTACGATTTCCTTCAATACGACGCACGCCGTTCCATCAGGTTGTCAGACGGCCCAAAACGACATCAGGTATGCCATTGAGCATCAAGCGGAGACGTAATCGTGAATACGGTTTGGTCCCTTATGACTACAGCGTTTAATATTATAAAATATTGTTATTATTGTTATTATTGTAAAATATTTATGCTGTTACTACAAAATAAAAAATCCGTATACACTGTGACGTGATTTTCTGAGTCCTGGTAAATCACGGTCACAAGCTATCGCTCTCGTTATAGTTAGCCTCTCTCTCGATCGAAGGGAGAGGGCAGTAGTTACCGGCCATGCAAATTTGGCATCCTATTGATGGGTGTTTGCGATTTCGAAGATTGGGAATCAATCAGTTTACCGCGAGTCGTCGAAGCGTCGCGATCGAGACAATAACAAGTCCTCGCGTACGCTCGGTGTCGGACACTCGGTGTCTCACTCGCTCTCGCGTTACGCGTCGGAGTTGAATCGGCCTCTCTCTCCGTACGCGCGTTCTAGTGTTGTCTCTCGGTCTCTCGTCCTTCTCTAGAGTGAGAGGCCCGATCTCGTCGCGTACTGTGATCGTTCGCGTGAGAGTTTTCTCGTTCGAATTACGCGTTACCGAATTGACAGTTCTCGCCGATGAAAATTCGCGAGCGCCTGTGATCGAGGCCGAGCTTCGCGTAGCTCGCGCTCTCTCGGTACTGTGCGAATAGCTCGTTCTCGCTCGCACTCGCTGAGGGCACGACGCGTCCTCGCGTCGAGCACTCGCGTGCATTGTTTACGTTCGTACTCGTCTTCTAAGACGAGTCATGTGTTCTCGCGCTATATGGAATAGTATAAATTTCATACTGTGGATTCTCGAGTGTTGTGCCAGCGATCGCGCTGCTTTCGTGTTTTCGTGTCTCGGCCTGATCGGATACCCCTGGCACCGCTCTGCCCGAGCGAGGTAAGCTACGTCGGAGGGATCTATGATGAAGGTGAGCCAAGGTCTTCGGCAGCTCGGTAAGTCGTTTGATATTTACTTGTCCGACGCCAAGTTGCGTTCACGTGATGTTCCCGGAGAATAATATCGCTCAAATACAGAGTACTTTCGATCTCGTACCGTTCTCGAATAATCCTAAGATCCCGATTTAGTTGCGATTCCGATTCTCGTGTTCGGTAACGCGCTTGAGCCGATGGCTCGCGCGAGTTGACGTTCCCGCATCCATTGTCCGCCGACCCCGACCCTCTCTGCCAAACCTAGCAGTCTGAGCGGCCGAGCAATTCCGTCCCCGTCGTGTGCCCGCCAACGCGTCCAGGTCAGCCCGGTTTCGTTGCTTCCGGCGAAACAAAAAGCAACCCCTTCGGTCATCGACCAGTTTTGTCGTGTTGTCGCCTGCGGTGAGATCGTTCCCGTCTCCCGTCGTTGTTGTTATCGTTGTTAATGTGTCGTTGCGTGTTGGCCGATGACCAGTTGGTGCGATCGCGGCAAGTTCCCCCCCGCGATCGCCGGTTCTGCGCCGGTTGTCGAGACCGGCGAAACAAAACTCGACTGGCGCCCAAGTCGGCAATTGCGGACGCGCGAGCGCGGCACCGGCGGACGAAGGTGACGATTGCGTAAGGTGTTTGTCCCGACGTTGTGGGAAAAACTATTCGTCACAACACATAACGAGTGCTTTATATACACTGTTGTAAAGAAAATACATTCATTCGTGCAGATGGATACACGGTGGAAGCATCCGTCGACCTCCATGATCTGTAACCCCACGGATTGTGGTAAAATTATTTTGTAAACAAAATTTTGAAATTCATTTCGCAAATGAACAGCGAGCCGTTCGAGGGAATTGTTTTCTATTATTCCGAATGGCAACCAGTATACACAGAGTATGGTAAATCGATAGAATTTCATGAAGGTCTGCCTCAGAGTGCCGATTATGCGAACGATCCGCGTGCAAAACTCATAATAATCGACGATTTGATGCGCGAGGGGTCGAATAATAGCGTTGTAGATCTTTTCACCAAAGATAGTCATCATAAAAATCTGAGTGATCTTTTTATTACTCAAAACTTATTCCATCAAGGACATGGTCAGCGCAATATTTCATTGAACGCCAATTATATTGTAATTTTAAAAAATCCTCGTAATCGAGCCCAAATCCAGCATCTCGCGCGTCAGGTATACCCGGAACACCCGCGATTTCTACAAGAGGCTTATCACGATGCAACGTCCAAACCGCCTGGCTATTTGTTCCTCGATTTGAAACAATCAACACCTGATAACTGTAGATATCGTACTTATATTTCGCCTGATGACACCCATCATTTTGTGTACATACCACGGAAAAAGTTAAAAAGCAATACCGGCACATGCGAATTACCAGTTCAACGCGCGTAATGACACCTAAAGCATCGTCGTGTCACGAAAAATGTGTATCTATATTGAGCGCGTTTCAACAATCCTACACAGCGCATCATACATCTGACACACATAAAAAACAAACAAGTGCTAATCACGCCGTTTGTCAGTGTCTGGTGTACATTCTTAGGGGTAGCCCTGCCCCAAAGACATGCAGCGCATAGAGGTTTAAAAGGCGTGATACATCACGACGTTCTACAGTTCATCGGTCGTAATGACGCGGGGTGGTTCACCGCTCTGCAAAAAGCAACGTTGCGATACTGCGTGCTCTTCAACACTTGAATAAGGAGCAGCGCGAGGATGTTTTACCCAAAGCAGATCCAAGTATTATCCGCTGTATTTGTGAGTGTGCACTGAATGTTCTCTGTGGGAATGTACCACTGAAGATCGACCAGAGAAAAAAATTACGTCGATACGCCCCGGTTTTCCGTCGTTTAGCCTCAATAAAAGGCTGCTGGAAGAGTAAAAATCGGTTTGTTCTTCAAAATGGTGAGTTTCTACCACTCCTATTAGCACCGATACTAGGTACTGTTCTATCCAGTTTTATTGGCGGCCGTGGATGGTGGAGCACGCAAGAAAAATGGTA
The DNA here is from genome assembly GCA_964007305.1 of Netelia melanura. Lineage (NCBI taxonomy): Eukaryota > Metazoa > Arthropoda > Insecta > Hymenoptera > Ichneumonidae > Netelia > Netelia melanura. Next base: position 1,236,804 of record OZ023260.1, read on the forward strand.
CTCGTGCCGGAGGAGCATCTAACGCGGTTGAGCACGCAAAGTCATACGCAGCCGTTTTTTAATATGGGTGCGCCTCAAACGCAGCCAGTGCGAGGTATTGACACTACGCTAGCTCGATTAGACACGCAGATGAATGAAATTTTACACTCCAGCGCATACAAGGATGAGAGGGTAAAATGGACGGCGTAGTTGACTGTACTACAACGTTATCTCCACTTCATTGATGGTGAGAGAGCTCTGCAGTACCGCGACCTTATGCAGAATAAACACTATGTAGAGTCTAATTATGAAAGAAAAAAAGAAAAAGACGGAACCGGTTACGGTATGTATGATACCGCTATACTTGAGAGTATACCAGCTAAATTTCGCGTGAAAGCGAAACTACTTCTTCGCCGCTTGCGTAGCGCTCCACGATCTAATTTTTCTTGGGATTCTGATGGAATCGTTTCGGTCAGTGGGAAACCAATAAAAGATTCAAATATTGTTGATCTCGTGATCCTAACCCTGGTGGATGCACTGCCTTTGTCAGAGTTCTATGAGCGATCAAGGCATCTCGGGAATTTACTGGTAACGAGGAGTTGTGGGCGGAGTCTAGAGTTAACACACCACGGCGTCAATCGCAGACTGATGATGGTAGTACAAGCAACGAGGGATCATCCGATACGGACCAGTCAGCGCTTTTCAGCGGTGCCGAGAACAGATCACCAGCACGGTTGACACAGGGAGATAAGCAGAGAGGTGGCGGCTATCATAATAAGAAAAGACGTGTAATTTGGGCTTACCTGAAATTATAATCATGAAAATCTTAGAAAACGCGTACTTTAACCCCGCCCATGAAGCATCGTTTTCAGGTGCTACCAAATTGTTACGTTTGGCGCGGCAGAAAAAAATTGCTCTTGTAAAGGCAGTACAGTGGCTTGAGGCACATGATACTTATACAAAATACAGACCCGTGCGACGTCATTATCCACGTCGTTTTTATAATGTCCGAAATATAGATGACTTCTGGAAGGCTGATCTCGTGGATCTTCGCTCGATTAAAGATTATAATAACGGTTATTTATCTCTTGGTTGTTATAGACGTTCTTAGTAAATTTGCACGGGTTCAGCCTTTACGTGACAAGTCTGCTGCATCTCTAGTCAATGAGTTTGATCTCGTTTTATCTAAAAAAATAGTAACGGTCGATCACCCCTTTACCTGCAGACGGACAGGGGTAAAGTAAAGAATTTACCGGTGCTTCATTCCATGCTCGCGTTGCGCGAAACCCTGATATAAAAGCTGCTATTGTCGAGAGATTCAATAGAACACTGAAAGAAATAATGTGGAGGTATTTTACGTATTCCAGAAAAAGCGTTACCTAGACATTCTGCAGAACATCGTTTCGGCATACAATCACTCCACGCATAGCGGTATAAAAATGGCTCCTGCCTCGGTGACACACGCTATAGCGGCTAGAGCCCGTAATAAGCTGATACAGCGGTATAAAAGAACCGAGAATTGCTCGCCCAAATACAGCGTGGGCGACATCATGCGCATCAGTAGTGCGAAGGCTGCCTTCGTAAAAGGTTACGAGCGTGGTTGGAGCTGCGAGTTATTTAAGATTGTTCGTGTATCGCACAGTATTTGTCCTGTGATATACATACTGCGTGATCTCCACGGCAACGATATCGATGGTCTATTTTATGAGCCTGAGTTATTGAGAGTACAAACGAAGGAGTCTAAACAGTCGTTAGCAAAACGAAGGAGGAGTTTTACATGGTTTTACCTAGTAATAGTAGTATGAATTATTATCCCGATAATGCGACAACAAGTTATACCACCCATTTACCCCAATGTATCTCTCTTCACCGCAGCTGGGCCGTTTCTCTAGCTGAAATACACATACCGACGACAAGTCTGCATGTACCGACCGATGGTGAGCGGAACTTTATGAATGTCATAACGAACACAGTAGCACCCGGTAGCATGGCAAGCACCGACTTTAAGGAAGAACGCGTCTGCGTACCGCCTGGTGTGTACCTCAGCATAGACACATTACTCGAGGCTATTATCGAGGCATCGTGTGTTGCAGATCATCTGGAATTTAAGCATTCTCGCAACGGATATGTGGCGCTCACGCGTATCTGTGAATCGTGTTGGAATGTAGAACACTAGTTCTACTTCTCCGACGTGTTGAACAAGATTTTAGGCTTTACCGAGCCTAAGGATGTGGTGGTCCAGAGCGTGTACACTGCTCAGAGACCTGCCAACCTGGCCCATGGGACCCCAAATATGATGTATGTTTATACGGATATCTGCGAGCCCTATATCACAGGAGATGTGCATACACCGCTGCTACGAGTCGTACCAATTGTTGCCGCTGATAATCGTAATTACGGGTCGGTGAAGGTAAGAAGTTTCTCACCACCACACTATATTCCTCTATTACGTTCTAGTTTTCAAACAATAATGATTGATATAAGGGATGAGTTTGGCAAACCGATACCATTCGAGTACGGGACGTTGACAGTGACGTTACAGTTCAAACGTACAGATTAACCCGAACCAATCTAAAATGGCTTATCATGACGAGTACTTTGATATGCAAACGGGTGGGGGTGGCGGTCGAGCGGGTTATGGTGGTATTAGTCATGTGTATATAGGGTCACCGAATCAAAGGGGCCACGGTATAGGGAGTTTCCTCGGAGATATCTTCCGACGAATAATACCTCTCTTGAAACAAGGTGCTCGGGCTGTTGGTAAAGAGGCGCTTCGCTCAGGTATGAACGTGGCTACGGATATCATGGATTCTGGTATTCACCCGCGAGAAACGTTCAAAACACGTCTGCGCGAATGAGGGGAGAATCTGAAGCGCAAGGCTGAAGAAAAAATGAGTACGCTCATGAAGGGCTCGGGGTATAAAACCGGTAAAATTAATAAACTGATCCATTCTCTTGCCGGGAACGTATCACGACATACCGGTGTGAAAAAACGGAAGAACACCGTGAAGTCGCGAAAACGTTCGGGCTCTGTGAAAAAGAGGCAGGGGAAGAAGAAAAAGAAAACTGTGAAAAGAAGAGTAACAAAACAGACAACTACGAATCGTTATAAGAAATCAAGAACAGTGGCGGATATTTTCGCCTAACACAATCTTGGAAAAATGGCTTTCTTACACGCACACTCGTGTGAGTGCCTTAAGTCGGAGCTTGAGCTATTTACACTACCACCGACCCAGACAACAATCGAGGGAACGCATACAGTGTGTTTCAAGCCGATCTCACCATTGACGGATGATTCACCGATAGAGTTTGTCATACCGGGCCAGGGTGATGAGTACATTGATCTTGCACACACCATGCTCAGTATGCGTGTTAAGATAGAAACCTCTGACAAAACAGATGCACCGTCTCCTAAAGTAGGCCCGATCAATAACCTATTACACTCAATGTTCAATCAGATCGATGTGTTTTTGAATCAGAAACTAGTATCACCTTCTAACAATGTTTATGCGTATAGGGCATACATTGAAAACTTCTTGAATTACGGGCCTGGTGCTAAGAGCTCGCATCTCACGAGTACTCTATGGTATAATGATTAGCCGGGTAAAATGGAAGATACAGAAGATAATAATAGCGGGCTTGCAAACAGACGAAACGTATTAGGTAAAAATCGAACGGTTGATCTCCTTGGTCATTTACACTGCGATATCTTCAATCAAGAGAGGTTTTTGCTAAACGGCGTTGAGATGCGTTTACGTCTTGTGCGATCTAATAACACTTTTTGTCTCATGAGTTCTTCGAAAGATTGTACCATCCGTATTACGGAGGCATCGCTACTTATACGGCGTGTTAAGGCATCTTCTCACTTTAAGCGCCTCAAAAATAGGCTGTTTTTGCGATTTTTTTTCGAGGATTTTTGCTTAAAATTATGGGATAAAACGGATCCTATGTAATAAACACATCTTTCAAGTACATGAAAAAATTTTTTAAAAATTTTTTTAAACAATTATTATAATACATCAGTAGCATCGAAAAACCCGTGTAAAAATGTTATGGTCGTGGCTTGTTGATGGTATCTCCGAGACGGGTCGTCTGAAACAAAAAAATAAAACTGTTTTAGATTCAGTATGTCAGTGGCTATAGCGCATATCATCAGATTTTTGATATTCGCGAAAATAACAAAATGGCGCACGTTTTTCGAAAAAGTAAAAAAAAACCACGATTTTTTTGCAGTTTTTTGTAAAAAAAAAATTCTTAAAATCAAAATTTCAAAAATCTGATGATATGCGCTATAGCCATAACTATGAAGCATATGTCATTCAAATTTCATGACAATCGGCCGGATAGTTTCCGAAATTTCATCAACAAAGCACCGAAAAACCTTGTTTTGAGATAACTGCGTTTAAAGTTTTGGTTGCAGAAAAATCATGAAAAAACCTTACCTCGGGTTAATCAGTTCCTTCGTCAGTTCTTCATAGATCGGTTTCAAAACCTCTTGAACATCATCAGCTAGAGCAGGAGGATGTTTAAAAGTTTCTATCTGATTGTTTTTCACTGCTTTCTTGTACTTGCACCATGAGTCTGAACAATAGGGATCGCCGGGTACTCTCAGGTAGTCACCTAACGGTCGCCAAAAAATGTAGTTAGACTCGTCCGATCTTTATGAAATTTCGAGATGACATTTTTGAAGATATGTACTTTCAAAATAAAAAAAAAAAAAAAAATCGATTTTTTTAAATTTCCAAAGTGAGAAGACGCCTTAAGGTAGCACCGGGTATACTTTTGGCTCATGCAAGAGCTTTGTCTAAATGTACAGCGAAATATCCTTTGACGCGAGTCGAGGTTAAAGCGATATCGCTGCATGCGGGGATACACGGCGAGACGCTTGATAATGTCATACTTGCCCAGCTGCCTAAACGTATAATCGTCGGTTTTGTCAATAATAACGCTTTTAATGGTGACCGCAAAATGAACCCTTTCAATTTTCAGAATGACAATATAAATTATTTTTCGTTGTACGCCGATGGATTACAAATACCGTCAAAACCCCTACAGCTAGACTTCGCAGATGCTGATATGTATGTTGATGCATACCATACACTATTCTCGGGTACAGGCATACACTTTCTCAATGAGGGTAATTGTATCACACGTACAAGCTACCCTCATGGTTATTGTCTCTTTGCATTTGATCTTACACCCGATCTCTCGGCCAATAGTAGCACTCATTGGAATCTTGTGAGGCATGGTAGTATGAGAATAGAAGTACGTTTCGCGTCTGCCCTAACATCAACGGTTAACTACCTTGTGTATGCTGAATATGATAATGTGTTGGAGATCGACTCCTCTAGACAAGTAACTGTGGATTTTAGCTGCTAGGTCGCAAGGCTTATAGAGGGGGGGGGGGGGGGGGGGAGTATCATATATCTATAGAACGTGCACTATTTATCGTTAGTCTGTATTCAAAAGTCGCCGTGTTACGACGATCGAGAAGCACCATGAACATCGTCATTGATATACAGGGTCTGAAGGATAAATATAATCATTTTATACCTAAAGAAGTTGCCGTGGTCTCTGTAAAGACATCGTACCTGGCCCACTGGATTGTCGCGCCGCCCTACGCTTATAACACTCTACCACCCAGTGTAAAACGTCAAAACACCTGGTTACAAACCAATCATCATGGTATCGATTGCTCCGAGGGTGAGACGCAGTTACGTGCAGTCAAAGCCTCGTTGAAGAAAATTGCAGCGCGGTCTGATCGTCTGTTCACAAGAGGAGCTGATAAAGCGGCTTATTTGACGCAGCTAACGGATTGCTACGATATAAATCTAGAAGAAGAATAAGACGACGATTCGTCATTTCGTAATCTTCCTGAGAGCAATACTCGTTGTGTGTATCACGGTTTACTGCGTAAAAATTGCTCGTTCACGTGTGCACTCAACAATGCTGTGAGAATTAAAAAGCGGCTTTCTCATAACGATCGCTCCAGCTCCTTGTGGGAGTACAGAACCACCACAGCCTGGAACATCAGCTTACTAGCTGTGGAGCGCCGCGACGACGGAAAAACAGCCGATATTAAACAGCTCTAGTGTCTCTATAATTGCTGTCTATTATGAACACCGAGCAGCTTATGCAGGCCGTACGCGGTATAAAGAGCCGCACTCTAGGCGTATACCCGGCAGACCGCATCCCTAAGGTGTGGGCGAAACCAGCAGCGATTGCCTCCAATACCGATGGCCACAAACAGCCCGGGGCCCACTGGGTCGCCATGTACGTCGATCGAGATGGACGAGGATGGTACTTCGACAGCTACGGACTACCACCAATCATCCCGCAGCATCTCCAGCGTCTCCGGCAGAATTGCAGATTCTTTAGCTACAACACTATATAGCTTCAGGGTCCTGAATCACAGACTTGTGGACATTATTGTGTTATGTTTCTGCATTTCTTGTCTACAGGCCTTGGTATTAATATGTTTAGGAGTGCATTTCCAACCGATTTAACGTGGAACGATAAAATAGTGTATGACTACTGCAATGAGTATATGAATAAGTGTAATAAATCTAAACCCATGAATAATATGCTCAACAAGGGTGCTTGTGTGGGCGGTGGTTACCATTATAATAATCTCAATACATTTAGTGTTAAAACTCTGCCTTGTGTACAAGGTTGCTGTTCTCGCACCCGCTAACTGTACCATAACCGTGGGTTAAAAATAAAGTATATTTTTTAAACGTGTGTGTTCTTTGTCTCAATATTCTTGAACTTCACACGACAATAATTATAATCCACATATTTTAGTGATGAGCTGTTTCTCAGAAATCCTTGAAATGGTCATTCGCGCAACGGCACGCGCCATCACGAATTCGATCCTCGCGTATCAGATTTCATAAAATGCTGATGTCTGTAAGCGATACCTGGTGATACGGTAAACTAATTTTACCACCACCACCGCTGCCGCCGCCGCCAAGATGGTTTACTGTTTTTGCAAATAAGCAAATATTGCACCAATTAAATTCAGTCTGCGTCTCTTTGTATGCAAAGTAGGGGAATGGGGCTGCTTCATAGAGGGTCTGATGTATCTCCACTCCTTGATAGCCAGACATTGTCCTCGAGTCTTCAAAGAAGTAAGCACCGCCAATTGAAAGTACGTTTAGAAGTTTTTTTGCGAGATATTACAACAATTAAAGCAAAAATACACGCGATATCAGAGTTTCGTGCTTTAACAATAAAACTGAGCAAACTTAAGTTGGGCAATGGATTTCACACGAATCAACCAAGTGGGTCGTTTAGAGACGTTTCTTCCCGTCAAAAGATTGTCCGAGTTGGAGCTCGAAAAAGACTATAATATTACCGGTATCAAAATCGTCCAAACGAAATGGGGCGCGCGAGTTGTTGCGGACGTAAATGGTGAATTTTCGTGTTATCTACCAAGGAGATTCGTCAAGGCTTTCGAAGAAGCGGACGAACTATTTCAACAAATGAGCAGCGCCGATAGTAACAAAAATCTAATTATGCAGTATTACGGCACGAAGTTCAACAAGCTCGAGTTCAAAGCTGCTGAGGAGCAATTATAAACAGGTATGTACTATAAATCATGTATAAAGTGTCTATGTTACGATACACATATACGAGCCTCTCTCACGCTATATATTTATCTCTGTCTTCCATAGCTGAACCATTGAAGAAGACGAAGAAGAAGAAGAAAAGAAAAAGATGCTAACAATTGACAATCTAATATATATTACCTCTTTATTGGATATTTATTGTAAATATATATATAACGTATAATTAATAAAAAAAAGGTCACAATATATATCATCCCTCTTCGAGTATTTATTGTACAGTACGTGAAAAGAAAAAAAAAGAAAAAACGTGCTCTGAAACTCCACGCACACACACATACACATTTTCGAGCTAAGTAACATTCTAAAGTCAAAGACGGTGAGAGAGAGAGAGAGAGAGGAATAAAAATCTAAGGATAAAAAATATAAAATTGTAAAAATAAAAAAAGAACAATGAAGTTTTAAATCCGTGTATACTATGATCACGCGCTCCAGACCCGTCGCTATAAAAGCCTTCTGTATAAACTTAATATCATAACGGGTCTTGGTGTAGCGGTAGCTATTCAGACTGGGAGTCTCCCCGCGGCGTTGCTACGATAAACATCGCCTTGACGCTACCGCTGTGATACATAAAAAAAAAGCGAAAAAATACAGGAAGTTTCGCTCCATCAAAATCGAAACAACGGAGAAAATATTCTTCGTATTAATAAGTGCATATATAGGATATTTTGTGTGTAGTAATAGTCCAGCATAAAAAATATAACCGATTTCGTGAACGGGGTTCCTCCGTATGGAGGCATACCCATTGACAGCGTCCAAAAAATGGCCGCTAACAAAATAAAAATAGATACGACCAATACCGATATCTACACCAACAAATTTCTGAAAAACACAGCAACAACCAAAAAAACCATATCAATGATCGCGCTGGATAGAGAATATAAAAACTTTATTAGAGATTATGGCAGCAACAGTGCAAATAATAATTCCAAAAAACCTAATATTACAATACAACGTAAACCCAGGAGTAACGACGCTGATAAAGAAAACGAGGCACCGCAACCAGGTTTCAGTGAATGGATCTCGCCAAGGAAAACCAATAGGAAAGCCACAAGCGTAACGACTATACATGAAATATCGACAGATAATACATTTGATATCCTCAAAGATAATACCGATATGGATCTCGAAGGGGAAAATCGAGAAGCAACAAACGAAACAGTGCCAAATAATGAATTAAAAAAAGGGTCTAAGCCACCCCCTATACAGCTTCAAAACGTGTCTAATATTAAAGACATTATTAATGCTCTCATCGGCAGCCAAATAGAAAAGCATTCTTTCTTCATACGGCAGACGGGCGACAACGTAGCGTCGATAAGGGCAGATACACTCGAAACGCACAAAAAAATAACTACAGTACTCGTGGACAATAAAGTGCAATACTACACATACACCCCAAAGTCACAGCGACCTAAAACGCTAGTACTAAAAGGCATTGCGGGAGACTTTAACGAAAAAGATATTCTCGAGGAATTGCGAGAGCGTAACCTAAAAAATACTAATATACAAAAAGTAACTAAAATGAGAACGAGTGGAAAAAATAAGCACTTACATATCTTTCTGGTGCAACTAACGCCAGATAGTGAATATATAAATATCAAGCAGGTTAGGAATATGCTCTATCAAAAAGTGAGATGGACACATATCAGAAAGTCGACAATATTCCAATGCAAGAATTGTCAAAGACTAGGGCATGCAAGCTCGAACTGCAACATGCCATATCGATGCGTTAAATGCAGTCAAACGCATGAGCCGGGAGAGTGCCCCATCAATGCTTGCTCGGAAAAAAAACTATTAAAATGTGCCAACTGTGGAGAGGCGGGGCATCCAGCTAGCTACAGAGGATGCAGCTACTATAAATTCATTAACAAACGGTCACGAGAAATAAAAAACTATGGTCAAGCCCAGATACTCAGGAAACACGAAGCAATAAACCAAAAGATCACACCAGGAGTATCTTTTGCACAAATCACCGCAGGAAGCAGCAACCTTATACAACGACCATCGGTACAGCAATCATCGCAACTGAACACCCCCCCAGCATGGGTAGCTGAGCTTAGAAATGAAATCATCAACTCCTTCTCTGAAAATATGGCGCAACTTTCGGCACAAATTAATAATAACAGTCAAAGGATCAACATAATATTAGAGCATCTAGGTCTTGAAGTTCATGCAGAATAATGGATAGAAATAATACAAATCTAATAAATATATCAGGTAACATTACAGATTACGCTCAAAATATCGAAAAAATTATCATAACCGCAATAAACGTCCGTTCTATTAGATCGCATCATAGACGATACAATCTACACACATTTCTCACAAATAACAATATCGATATAGCGCTAATATCGGAAACATTTCTCAAACCTGCACACAAAATTAATTTTCCTGAGTATAATATTTTCAGAACGGATAGACCCCCCCCCCCCCCCCCCCCCCCTAATAATGGTGGGGGTACGGCTATATTATGTAAGAAAAACATATCTTGGACAATTATTAATCACCCTAGGTCACAAAACAATCAAATAATTGAATACATAATTATTAAAGCCAGAATCAACAATGGCACATTGAATAGTGGAGCTAATCTATAGATCATTAGTATATATGCAACGAATCGTATAAACTTAAAAAATATATTTCTCAGAGAACTAAACGTAATATTTGAACAGCTGAAATTACACAACCCAAAAAATAAGTATATTATTGCTGGTGACTTTAATGCGAGGCACACTGCTTATGGAGATAAAATAATTAGTCCTCGAGGGAGATATCTATATGACTGGGTCAAATATAACGCCTTAACATATAGAACAAAAATATACCATCCGAATATGCCAACGTACACTCCATCACAAACCACAATAGATCTGTGCATGGCAGACTCCTCCATAATATTCATTAATGATGTTGCACAACAAATTTCAACATTACCATATGATAGTGACCATAATGCATTGTTTATATCAATAGCAGTATCAATACAAAGTACAGAAGCACCTAGTACATCAACAAGACATAAATTTTTATACAAAAAAACAGATTGGGATAAATTTGTAGACAAGTTAAACGCTACATACAACGTGTCTCTTCCGGACAATGTTAACCTAAGCAGCGACGAGATCAATCGTCACATACAATCAATTAATACTCAAATCATTGAGACAATCCAAGCATGTGTACCACGATTCAAGTCACACAACAACACTAACATGTATATAAACCAGACAATACACGCGCTTCAAAAACACAAAACAAAATTACTCACTGCCTTAAACAACAGACGTCGTACAGATCCAATGCTCAAATCCCCACTATCCAGAACGCTGTATAGTCTTTTAAACAATACCAGACAACTCCTCAAGCAACAGTTTAGAATGGCTATGGATAAATATTGGAAGCAAATCTACACCACTATAGACCACAGGAATCCGGATAAATTTTTCCCCAAAATTAATAACATATTTCGTGCAAAAACCCCAAACCAATTCCACACAATAAACGTTAATATCGAAAGCCCGATAGTTCAACGAGCGGATATAAACATTCACTCGACGCCGAGCAATAATAACAAACTCATTATTACGGATCCGACTGACATACTAAACGTGATAGGGGCGCATTATGAAATTATAAACTCACCTAGACATCTAAATCAAAATACTGGGATTCGCAGAATAATCGACAAAAAAATACAACAATTTAAAGCAGAACACACCCACCAGCAAATTAATCAAGAATGCATTACGCACTTTAATGATACTAATAGAGCACACATACCTTTGCCGTCAGACGAACACAAGTCATATTTCACCTCTATAGAACAAGTCGCTAAAATAATTAAAACACTACCAAATAAAACCTCCAGTGGGCCAGACAATATACCACCAATTGTACTCAAGCACATGCCCATCAAAATCATCAAAGACCTTACAGTTATATTTAATAACTCTTTAAATATACAGTATTTTCCAGAAAGCTGGAAATTATCCAAAATCTATCCGGTGTTAAAAAAAAACAAAGATTCTCTCGATCCAACAAGCTATCGCCCCATAAGCCTAACCCCTGCGATTAGTAAAGTATACGAGGTAATTATACAAAAATCAATATTGATACACTGTAACTTGCGTAAAATCATCCCTGATACACAATATGGATTTAGATTCAAACACTCTACCACGCACGCCCTAAACAAGTTATTCTCTGATATAAACAAATACTTGGCATCTGGATACATGATAGGAGCTACGTTAATAGACTTAGAAAAGGCCTTTGATTCAGTATGGCTCGATGGCCTCTTATACAAATTATTAAAAAAAGATTTTCCACCATATTTATGTCGATTAATATCAAGCATGATATATGGTCGTGAATTCAAAATATGGGATGGGGTAAATATATCCACCAAATCATTCCATATTACCGAAGGATTACAACAAGGAACGGTGTCCTCGTCATTGTTATTTAACATTTATACCGCTGACATCCTCAATTCTTTTAATCTTAATGACAATAATAACACGCATTCAATAGCCTACGCCGATGATCTTATCATATACATAGCTGGAAAAAATATTCCATACGTACAAAATACATTAAACATATTAGTTAATAAAGTTAATAATTATTATTCCATATGGAATTTAAGAATTAACCCACATAAATGTGAATCAATTTTGTTCCGACGTATTAATAATTATTTATCCACCAGAGATCGTATACGAAAACATACTTTTCACATCACAACGCACAATCCAGACAATAGGGAGCCTGTTGTAATACCGACAAAAAATATGGTCAAATATCTGGGCGTGCAAATTGATAATCTGGTCAGATGTAATAAACACTGGACTATTCAAATAGAGAAAGCAAGACATAGATATTTCTCCCTGTCCCGACTTATGCACAACAAATACATCTCCCCCGCTTCTAAAGTCATCATTTATCAAATACTAATCAGACCTATCTTGACCTACGCTGCACCGGTACTTTGGAACCTAGGGGCAGCTCAAACGGAAAATTTAAGAATATTTGAAAGATCTTGCTTAAGAGCAGCGCAATTTCTGTACAGGTCATATGAATCACAATATCAACACAGAGTGAAAAATATAATTGTATACAATTCCGCTAATATAACCAGAATAGACAACTTCATCTTAAAAATTTCTAGAGACTATTTTGCAGACACCATACTACCTTCTAATGACACAATAAAATCTTTCAGTCATCCTGATCCGATAATCACACACATCAATACGCACACAGGATATATAGAGCCCGAAGCATTCACTTTATATGATCGAATGGGAATATTACAAAACCACAATAACATACCGATTCTCATGCATTGGAAAAGACATTCTGCAAATAATAAATTACCACTGTCGTATAACTATATGATAAACAATCGTCAGAATTTCTTCTATGATACGTCCATTCCCGACATAGACAAATACGATGACCATAGGTTAGATAAAAAATATTATTGGTTAGACCCAACTGCAACGCATGTCAACGATTTGGTAATTAGACTACGAACATGTGGCACCTTGCCACACAGAAAAAGAAAAAGAAGAAAACAAAGATAATAGGCAATCGATTAATGTGATATAGATATTAAGGAAAAAAAAAAAAAAAAAAAAAAAAAAAAAGAAATAATAAAAAAGTGAATAAGTGTGATAACAGTTATTAAAGGTATACAACTAATAGGAAAAAATATATAGTACTAAAAACATCTACAAGATGTGAATAGGTAGTTGTTATACTTATCTTAATCCTACGATAGTGAACGTGGTTTTTATTTCATGCCAATAAAGCAATTATTTTCCCACGATTATCCATTAAAAAACAGGACATATATTGTTATTACGTTGTTAATACAAGATCAGATAATTTATCACATAATAAGCTAATTATAGTCAGACTCCGAGATGCCATTAAACAAGGCCACTAGTCTATTATATAAATATTACAAATATACATTTAGTTTTTAAAGTTTTCTCTAAATGTAAGATAACAACATATGTATGGCAAATTTCTATTCTCAAATAAAATAACTTTATAAAAAAAAAAAAAAAACTATTCAGACTGGTAATCCGGGGGTCGGCAGTTCGAGTCTCGGTGTCTGTGTCAAATTTTTTAATTCTTTAAAAAAGATGTAACTAAAAAACAGCGCTCCACCATACCGACACATTCCCTCCCCGCTAATAAAACGCCAAAAATTAATAAAGAACAAGCTCTAAACTATACCGACACTCCCTCCCCCCTCTAATGAAACGCCAAAAAATAAAAATTAAAAAGAACAAGCGTTCCACTATACCGACACTATCCATCCCCCTCCCCACCCCGCGCCCACGGCTCGCCGAGCCAAGGACACTCGGCGGCCGTGGAGTGGGGGTAAAAAAGCGTACTATGGCGACACACTATATCCCCCCTCTCCGCCCCCCGCAACTCTTCCCCCCGCGCCCACGACCGACCGACACTCGGCGGCCGCGGAGTGGGGGAAAGAAGTGGAGGTGGCCATAGTGCGCACCCTACTACTATGGTGCTATTTACCTCTACCGCAATACACCAACAGTTGGATATTATTTTATCTTTTACTATTATATCATATTTTATATCGTCTCTTATATATAACATGACTCCCCCTGTATTTCTGTTTTCTCCATCACATCTGGCGACACTGTATCCCGGTATGTTGACCTCACTGTCTTCAATATCGTCTATCAATCTCGTCTCCGCTAGCGCCAGGAATGCCGGACTCATCGCCTTCATAATTTCGTGTTGGATTTCATCTTTATGCGCGATCAGGCTTTGAGCATTTGTGTACATTATTGACTCCGTCTGTGGTTGCTATGTCGTGGAATCCCAACCTGTTCTCTTTTTTTCCTCCTCCAACGCTCTGATAAACGTCGGACATTCAACACTTACCGCTTCGTGTTGATCATTTATTTTTAAATTGTATGTCTTTGTTTACGATGAAGTACACTGAAATGAAGCTGGAATTAATGGATCGTGCACATGGTGGAAAGGTCGGTTGACGAAGACGCGATGTATGAGTGCGGGATTCGCTTGTCAATTTATTCAATTGTCAAATTTACAATCATTTAATGCGGGTGAACTAGCGATATTGCGGTAATAGTAGCGGTATATACAGAGTCGGGGATCGCACACTGATTTCAGCAATCGCGTTGTACTTCTTCCCAACTGACAAAGATGGCTGCGGTCATGGAAATTTTAACGACGCACGCGGCCTTGGCCAGGCCACGCGGTGAGATTAAGATTACAGAAGAGGCGATGTAACTTAGCGGTTGACGATTGCGTCCAGTACGCCAATCGCGCGGGTTATGAGTGCACGTTGCACTTGGTTTTTCACATTTACACGGGTTGTGCGGTGCGGGTTTTACAAGGCGGGAAATCGATCGAGATCAACGGTCCAGTGCGTATCACAGTAGCAAAACGCTAACTAACTGGTAGCAATTATGGCCGCTCTCGGACGCCGGCCGGCACGAGCGCTGTTGAGCATGCGCGGTACGGCGACGCGAGAGCGCACACGAGGTGCTGCCGCGACGCGAGCCCTTCGGGAAGCTCGACCCGCTAGTAAGACAAGACGAAATCCCGAACAGTCTTAATTTTGTGCATACAATTCACACACCTCTTCTTTGTTGTCGTGCATTCGTTTGCCTTATGGTTTCCTGCACATTTGTAGCATATGTCCTGTCTTGTACAATTTTTGGCAATATGATAATAGCCCCAGCACTTGAAACATCTTTTAACATTGTAGTAGTCAAATACGCGACACTTTGTCCATCCGATGCTTATTTTTTCTCTTCTTATCATTCTTTCATGGGTCGTTTTATCTACTTCAATTATTAACGATCCTTCTTCTCTGTTTCCTCCTCCTCTTGTTTGTGTTCTGTCATCCTTTTTCTGTCTTACAATCTTTTTCAACACTCTTATGTAGAATCCTTCTTCTTGTTCGTTTATTTCGTTCTGTTTTAAGATCGTATCTATGAGATTTTCGTCGTTTAGACTCATTTCTTCTTCACTGACATTTATGATTTTTATTTTCGGTTTTCTACTTTTTGGTTCCTCGATATCAAAATCATCCCCTAGCTTCTCACGTACTGTCTCTTTCAGCTTTTTTATCTCTCTCTCACTCTCACAACCTAAAATGATCGATCCTTTGCCTCCCTTTTTTATCTTTGTTATCTCTACCGCTAGGTTTTTTATGTCCACTTTTTCTTTTACCAATTTCTTGGTCGTTTCACTCACTTGTTCTGTTCTCGGCTTGACAATTAGGATGCTTTCTTTCCTCTTCTCTTTCGCTGCTTCACTATAGCTTTTTATTTGGCCTTCTGCGACTTCTGCGGTTTTCTCCCGTATGCTCCTCTTCATCTCTTCCAATTCTTCCTTGAAACTTCGTAGTTCCTCGCGGATTATTTCCTTGATCATCGTCTTAATTTCACTTTTGCATGCTACTACATCTCTCATTTCCTTCACTGCTTTAATCAACCAGTCTATCTTTGTATCTACATTTGATGGTCTGCCTGTTCTTCCCCAAGTACTTGTCACCGATCCAATCGAACCCGTTCTTTCTCTACCACTATCCATTCTTTTCATTTCGGCACGTTCGTCCCCGATCACAATTTGTTTAAACGGCCCTTCGCACTTTACTATTTCATCGTTCTTATACACCTTGTGTTTACTAGCACATCCCGGCGAAAGACAAATTTCGACGACTTGCAGGTTGTGCACTGTACGACAATATTCTTTACTTCTTTTTTGCACGCCGAGCAACGATATTCGGAATAGCCGGTTTGATTAATTTCGTCATTATCGACTTCGCGAGAGAGAGACAGAGAGAAAGAGAGAGAGAGAGACAGAGAGAGAGAGAGAGAGAGAGAGAGAGGCAGAGAGAGAGAGAGAGACAAAGAGAGAGAGAGAGACAGAGAGATTGATTGATTGATACTGTTTAATTAGCTCCCATGGCTATTACACAATGTTACTACAATTTTGTTTGTGCATCCGCTTACATACTTAATAAGTATCAAATCAAATATAGGGATTAACTAAGATAAAATTAAATGAAATTAAATTAAATTAAATATGATGAAATAAGATGAAATAAGAAGATAAAGTAGAGTAAATTTAAATATAAATAACATAAGATAAATAAACTATAAGAGTGTTAACATACGTACATATGTGTCACCTCCGTATAATTAATCTCTCCATCTCTGACTTATAATGTGGTTCCTCACATTTCTCTTAACGCTTTGGAGGTTTTTGGAGTTTTTCACTTCCCTAGGTAGCTTATTATAAATTTCTGACCCTGCATACATGAGGCTTCTTTGCGCATTTGCTGTTTTCATCACTTCTGTCCGTATGTTTTGTGCTTGCCGTGTTCTCATGCCTTTGCTATCGCCTCTTAATTCTAGTCGACTGCCCAATTCGAGAGAGATAGATAGATAGATAGATAGCCATTTTATTATACCTCGCCTATTAGGCTTTGCGTATAAAAGGGTGAGTACAGTGTGTCCAGACTTTATAAGAATATAAATAGACCAAACAAAATATACAATAATAATCATAATAATAATAATAGTATGCTAACTTCCAATACACTAGTAAACTAAGTACAGGTACTAGGGCGAAATAAAATACAATAACAGAAGAACAATAATAATGACATAATAATAATGACACAGCGATGCAGTGTAGTGTAGTGCACCGTGAGCAACTCGACCGAGTTATTCACGAGGCATTTTGTTCAAGAAAATAACTGAACAGCGCAAGTCGAAAGGAGTCAGCAGAGGTTATATTCCGAATTCGGACAGGTAACGCGTTCCACGTGCGCGTTGCCGACACGAGTGTCGATTTCCGAAAGCACTCGGTCCTGACTGTAGGCACGACGAGGCTCGATGGGTCTGTGGCGCCACGGAGCGCAGCAGTGCGGCCGCTAACAGTGCAGCGCGTTACCAATGACCGAGCAAATGACGGCGGTGCCCCGGTCTGCAGTGCGCGATAAGTAAACAGGCCGAGGTAGTAGTGTTTCCGCTGCGTGATTTTCAGCCATCTAAGTCGCGTATAGTGTGGCGTGATATGCTCGTATTTTCTGACCCCCAGCACAAAGCGGACGCAGGCGTTGAGCGCGCGTTGGAGGCGCAGTTCTTCAGTGGCCGTTATGTCACCGAGAATAATTGAGCAGTAGTCGAATAGTGGAAAGATGAGCGCAGTTACCAGATGACATCGGAGGTTGGTGGTGAGAGCATGCCCGTTCGCTCTAAGCTGGTACAGTGTCTTGTACACTCGGCTGCATATCGACGTGACATGCTCACGCCAACATAGTGTGGGAGTGATGAGGCATCCAAGATTTTTGATGAGCGACGCGTATGGGACTGCGATGTTTCGAACGGTTACTGCGACTGGGTGAGAGGTCCCGATGGTATTCACATACCGAGCTGAGCCGAGGATCATAGCCTGGGTTTTGGCAGGGTTCAGTCGGAGAGCATTTCTGTCGGCCCAGTCGCAGATCCGAGCAATGTCCTGGTTGATACCCGCGACGCAGTCATCTAGTTGACCCGGATCACAGTGGGCGTAGATTTGTAGGCCATCGGCATACTTCACCACTGAGCAGTTCTGGATTACCGTCCCTAAGTCCTCGACATAGAGGGCGAAGAGTGCGGGACCAAGAACGGACCCCTGCGGCACTCCTGAGGTAACCGTAGCCCATGATGACACGCAGCCGGGTGTCCGGACGGCCTGGGTACGTCCGGAGAGATAAGATTGGAACCACAGAAGTGCTGAGTGCGAGAGGTTCAGGCGTGAGAGTTTGTGGAGCAGGATGTTGTGGTCCACTGTGTCGAAAGCCTTGGAGAAGTCAAAGAGAATAAGGACCGTGACTTGGCGTCGGTCAATGGCGTGCCTGACTGAGTCCAGGACTTTGACTAATGCCGCCTGCGTTGACCCGCCCTCGACGAATCCGAACTGGTCCGGGTCACATCTGGCCGTGCGACGGAGGTATCGAGTGAGGTCCGTATGAACGATGCGCTCCAGAACCTTGGATATGACGCAGAGGAGCGAAATCGGCCTGTAGTCCGACGAAGCAGCAGGTTTAGCGATCTTAGGAATTGGCGTAATGAAGGAACGCTTCCAGGCAGACGGAAAGGTAGACGAGGTGAGCGAGCAGTTAAATAAGTCTAGCAAAATATGAAGTAGAAGTTCGACACAGAGTTTGATGAGGAAGCTGGGTAGGCCATCTGGTCCGGTGACGTAGGACGATTGTAATCGAAGTGAGCGGCGAAGGGATTCCGGAGTGACATGGGCGAAAAAGAATTGGGTGTCGTCGAAAACCGGTGGAAAGAGCAAGGACGCAGGAGGTCTGATCGTCGATTCGACGTAGACGGAGGAGAAGAAGGTGTTTAGCTCCTCAGGGCGTATTGAGATGGCGGGAGACGTCTTACAAGGGACGATTCCAAGCCGCCTCAAGTCAGCCCAGAGTGTTCTAAGCCCAGTGTGACGGGAAAGACGTTCTGAGACGTATGAGGCATGTGCCTCACGCAGTACCATTCTTGCTCGTCGCCGCAAATTCTTATACTCCTGGTGGTCCGCTGAGCTACGCGTGCGCCTGTACCTCCTGTTGGCACGATTCCGTGTTTGAATTAATTCTCGTACCTCAGGCGTCATCCATGGTATGGGAGGTCGACGTGGTGCGTACAGATGGAACGGCACACATGTATCGAGGAACCCGGTGAGAGCGCAGTTGATGAGCTCCACTTTTTCGTTTGCATCAGCAGATGAGGCGGCAGAAGACCAGTCGATGGCTGTGAGACCCCTCAGGAAGTCAGGGTCTTCGAGGTTCCTACACCGACGTTGACGTTGAGCAGCCGGAACGGGGGGCCTGGCGGTATGTAGCCTATAGTGGATGGCTATTAGGTCGTGTCCCGGAGCGAAGGGCAGAGAATACTGTCCTCGCTCGGCGATCTTGTCCGACGAGTCAACCACGCATAAGTCAAGCCACGTAGCAGAGGTGGCAGTACGATACGTTGGCTGATATGGAACGACGTGAAGGCTATAGCTCTCGAAAATGCGTCGAAGGAATGTGCTGTCGGAATTGGCCGTGACGAAATTAGTGTTCCAGTCACCCATAATAATCTTTCCCACGAAGTCTTGACAGACTGATGCAAGCAGGGATTCGGCAGTGTCGGCAAATGCTATTTTTGGTGGCATATAGACCACGCCGACAAATATGCTCGCAGCTCCGAGCCCCAGCACTGAGATGAGCAAATATTCCAGCCTTGGGGCGTAGGTAGCGGCCGTTGACGAGGTGATGATGCGAGTTCGTAGCGAGTCCCGCGCGTAGATACAGACTCCACCACCTCCTTTACCAACTCTATCACAGCGCATCAGGTGATACCCAGCCATGGCGACGTTGTCGTCCGAGATGTGCGGCTTAAGCCATGTTTCGGAGACAAGCACAAGATCGTATAAGTTTGTTGTGAAGAACTGCGAGAATTCTTGAAAGCGTGGGATCAGAGACTGCACGTTAGTGTGGCAGATGCGTAGCTCCGACGAGTGCGGTGCAACAGCGCCTAGCTGGATGGAGTTGGCTGTGGCGGGTGAGGTGGTGGGGTGGCATCATTGTAGCTCACTTAGTTGCTCGGTGTTCGCAATTCGAATGGCCGGGGTTTCACTCCCTTTCCTCATGTATACGTTCCCATCCCGAGCCCAGACGTATTGATAATGTGCGCTCTTGGCAGTGGATTTGGCGGCCATGAGTAAAGCATGAGTTTCTGGTGACAAGAATTCATTAACAAACACTGGACGAGAGGCAGACGAGTCAAGTACGGCCCGGCAGTCCAGATTCCCTTTTGCACGTTTTCCGTTGATGATTTCGGCGCGGAAAGAGCGAGACTCGAGAGCGACGAAAAGTGAGCGAGGGCGAGTGGTTTCCCCGGAGTGTCGCATTCTCCTAATTTCGGAGATGTCCGTTCGCGTCACATCGACCCCGTGAACACGTGCGAGCGATATGAACAAGTCGTGGTCGTCGACATCCTCAGACTCCGGGAGGCCACCAATAATTAGTTCGTGTTGATGACTCCTCCGCTCTAGCTGTCGAACGCGCTCTCCTAGTCGAGGATTCGCAGTTTGTTGAGTCGGCGTCGTGGGGCGCGATTCACATGTGGTCACTCGTTCTCGCAGGTCGCCGCACTCTTTGGTGTTGGCGGTTAGAATAGCCTCAGTGCCAGCAAGTCTTGTCGAGATCGACTGTATGTCCCGTGTGTTTGTCGCTAACGTCACTTCTACTTTTTCCAACCTGTTAGATACGCCTGTTATTTTATCGAAGCAACTGCGCACATCATCCCTTACCGTCTTAATACTCGCCACATCACCTTTCATCCCTCTTATATCCTCTTTAATTGAGCACATCGCTTGCATGATGTTGTGTAATTGTGCGGCGATATTTTGATCAGCCCCCGTGGCACCGAGAGCGTGCAAATCGGCGTCGGTAGCAGATCTCCGGGGCTTCTTGCAGGTAATGCACACAGCGCCGCACCCGGGTGGGAGTTCGGCGATGGAGTTGACTCCAAGCTTGCTTTTCAGGCATACACTATGGAACCCGTGTGTGTCGACCGCGCACAGACGTATAACATCGTCGGTTCCCACAAATTTGGAGCATATTCCGCAGTTAATCGCCGGCATTTTTAGTGTTAGGCAGCACGAATAAATAAATAAATAAATAAATAAATAAATAAATATACTTGCAGCGGCGCAGTTAGAAGTACGAACAGAGATAGAGTAACATAGAATATAGTAAGATAATAATAATATAATAATATAGCCCCACAGTTAGCGCAAGAAGCAGATGTCCCAAGACCGCAGACCGCAGTTCGCACAATAAATAAATAAAAGTGAATGTGAATAGGTCAGGTTAAAATAAATAAATAAAGTAACAAATAGTGTCCCTCAATCCAATAAATAAAATAAATAAGTAAATGTACAATAAAATATATTAATAAAATAGGTCCGTTGTATAAAATACCTCCAATATAAATAAAATAAAACCGTATAAATAAAACCTCCAATATAAATAAAACAGTTAGACCGTCGTTAAGTAAAATAAAGTTCCGGATTAATAGTGTATACGTCAAGAAATAAAATAAGTCAAAGTTAAAAGTGAATGGGTCACGAAATAAAATGAGTCGAGAATAGATAATGTCACTATGATAAATAAAATAAAATAAGATAAGATAGGCGAATAGTTCGCAGTCCCGCAGTCAGGCAATGCGAGTTAATGCTGAAATGCGCGAAACAATGTACAAACATATACTAGTCAGTCACACTGTAGAAATAACATGCGAGGGGATACTATATACTGAACTGGCTAACGGCGCTCAGATATCAACAACTGCCGGTATGATAGTACAAGCTGTGCCGGGCAACTATAGTTATTGCGACCGTGAGGATATCGATCGACGTATAGATCAGCAGAGTCAGTCGCGCAGAGGTCAGGTACTATCCTGCCATTTGGCTGTACCGCGGCTAGCTCTATCTGTGGCCGGCACGTGATAGAGATCGAGGAATTTGGGAATATTCAATCTATCCCCACCCACCGCGCGCAACTTCAGGCCGATTCCCCGAACTACCTTTGATTATGCGTCGACTATCACGCGTTAATGTATGTATGTGGTGATGACAATGTCACTTTTGTGTCCGCCCAACACGCAATATAAACTTGTAATTATGTCCAGAAGTGACCAGCTGCATTTCAGTTTATGGTCTCCACACGTTCGCCACTATCACGGAAACGTTGTATCCACTTTTTGTTTGGCGCAGCACTACAGATTATTCACAATAACTAGACACTAAATACGGACACGACTTTAGTAAGTCCTCACTCAACTACTCTCTAGAGAGAGAGAGACAGAGAGAGAGAGAGGGAGAGAGAGAGACAGAGAGAGAGAGAGAGAGAGAGAGAGAGAGAGAGAGACAGGCAGACAGATCGATTGATTGATTAGTTTATTCTTATGCCCTAGAGTACTTTGGGGCAAACTGTAACAATTTTTGAAGTACATAAAATAAAAAAGTAAAAATTAATAATTTGTTTGATGAAACACATAGAAATTAATCATATTCCCGTTCTACCAACGGTTTGCAAAAGAAACTTAGTAATAAATGCATCCTAATCATAATAATTAATGTGATAATAACGATATGATACCGCCCTGAGAGACCCTTCATAGAAACGCCTTTTGCTTTGCTTCAACCGACTGCCAATTCCATGCTCAGAAGGTGATTGAATAATCGCAATTTGAAAACCTCCATCGAAGATGCCGAAGTTACTTCAGATGGGAGTGAATGCTATAAGTAGATCGCCGTTAAGCTAAAGGAGTTGTGAAAGATACTTGTCCTGTGTTGGGGAATATGAAATAGCTGGCCTCGTTCTAATCGAGAGGAGCGACGAGCGGTACTATCTCTAAGCGGAAATAATTCTGATAAATAAGACTTCGTTATGCAGAATTTTGTAGGTCATAATGCCAATGAAGTACTTCCTCTTGTTTGCGACCGACAACCACCTCAGTCGCCGTCTGTACGGAGTGATATGCTCATCTCTATGAAGATCGAAGATGAATCTTATGGTACAATTGACTAGCCTCTGGAGTTTCAGGTCCAGCTGATCGGTTAGGTCATTATATACCATACAACAATAGTCCAGAAGAGGGAGGACAAGAGTTGTGACCAATTTTATACGTAAATCCGTCGACAGCGAGCTTTTATGGTGTTTCAATCTGTGGAGTGTAAAATTCACCTTTTTCGAAATAGAAGAGACATGACTCGACCAGGAGAGATTAACTTGCAGAATTACTCCAAGATTACGCACCTCCGTTACGTATGGTAGGTAGCGTTGTTCGATTTATAACAATCTTTGGCAACTGGTCAATGTCAATACCATTTACGAATGCACCACTTCCCATGATCATTATTGAAGTCTTGGCCAGATTTTATTTTAGGGAGTTTCTTGTAGCATACTCTGCAATTTGGATTACATCTAAGCGTGCTTTATCAAGCTGGGTATTGAGTGCAACGGGATAGCAACTCGAATATATCTGAAGGTCGTCTGCAAAAATGAAATGATTCGAATATTTGATGTTCTTTGCTATATCATTAATGAAGATGGAAAAAAGTAGTGGCCCAAGGACCGAGCCTTGGGGTACACCAGAGGACGTCGTCAGCCACGAAGATGCATTGTCTCTATCGGTGACACTTTGACTACGACCTGTCAGATACGAGTGCATCCAGCTTAGTGCGGATTGCGTGAACCCAATTCCACGTAGTTTCTTCAGAAGAAGGCAATAAGAGACTGTATCAAAAGCCTTGCTAAAGTCGAAAAGAACTAATACGGTGACCTTTCCCTCATCAACTGCTTTCCTCGTATCATGACAAAGGCGAAGCAGAGCTGTCTGAGTGCTATGACCTTTCCTATAGCCTGTCTGACGCAAATCAAGAATATTGTTGCACTCTAGATATTTGTTGATTTGATCGTAAGCCACTCTTTCATATAACTTCGAGAGTTCACATAGGTTAGCTATGGGCCTGGTGTCAGAAGGTGACAGAGGTAGATTGATTTTAGAGAGTGGCCTTACGAATGCCCGCTTCCAGCTTGCAGGGAAATAAGAGTTGTCGAAACACGCGTTGAATAGATTAGTTAGTCTTGGAACAAGTGACGGAGCCGCGTTTTTTAGAGTGAAAGAAGGAATGCAGTCAGGTCCAGATGATAGCGAATCAGAACTTGTGGCAGTTATTAACTGAAGGACACTGGTCTCAGAGACATGCTCAAACTGGAACCTCAGTCCATTTTGTACTATGTCTCCCGTTACAATTTCACGCATCTGGCTATTGGAACATGCCGGCAGTAGGTTAGCGATCGATACATAATAAGTATTCAGTTGATTTGGTGTAAAGTAATTAAGCGGAGAGGTCTTAGATACCCTTACAAGCCCTAATGCAGCCAGTTCCTTCCACAATCTTTTCGGGTCACTAATTCCTACTAGTCTGTTGCGATTGAATTCACTCTTGGCGCGTTTCAAGTCGCCAGTTAATTAATTTCGATATTTCCGATATATAGCATATCCTATCAAACTATTTGCTCTTCTTGCCTGCTTATAAAGTACACTTCGCCTTTTCATACGAGATTTCAAATCAGACATAAGCCACGGCGCCATAGGTTTGCGTACTAAAAACCGTTTCAAGGGTGCATGAAAGTTCAGCGCATCCCGTAGGATATTCTCGAGGCTAGCAAGATGGCAATCTGCATCTACTGGGCTAAACGATTCGCTAGATGCAGGGTGAACTAAATCTGACAATTGCGTCCTTATGGTGTTTTTAAATTGTGTGACATTAAATTCGCGAAAGTCTCGTCGTACAACTTCCCTAGCAGAGTTTGGAGGTATGATGAAATCATAGGTGAGCTCCAACAAATCATGTCCCGCAATGAATGGAGTCTCCGATTTTGCGAAAGCTCTTTTTTTGTCGGCACTATCTATGATGATTACATCTATCAGTGAATCAGATGTAGCCGTATGATGAGTTGTTTCCGTCCCTACTGAGTGTAGCGCAAGAGAAAAAATCAAGTGTTTGAGATAGTTTGATTCAAAAGAGTTCGAGCGAAGGTCACAGTTTAGATCACCCGCATAGTGATAATATTTTTGTAGGCATGCGAATAAGTACTGAGGGTATTAACAAAATCATTAAATAGGCGGCCTTTAGGGGGTCGATACATGGATGTGAACAATAATGCCTCGTTATTAGGATGACGTATGTTTAACAATATAAATTCCGGTGAGCCGGTATAATGCTGAGGAGACACCGCTAGTACTTTAGCTTTCAACGTTTCGTGAATGTAGCATGCTACTCCACCATCTATTTTTCCAAGCCCGTCATTACGTATCAAATAATAGCCTGTAATGTTTATCAGCGCATCTGCAATTTCCGGCTTCAGCCACGTTTCTGATATGGATATTATATGAAAAGACTTATTACTGAGAAAGGACTTAATATAGTCAATGTGTCCCAGTAAAGAATTGGCATTAAATTGGCAGACCCTTAGAAACTCAGGATTGCATACTACTCTCGATCACCCTTGAGAATTCGGCCTTTTCACCAGTCAATCCAATTTAGAAAAATCTGATTCGTCGACGATTCGAATAGGTCGCATGCCATCTTGCTTACGTGCATATACGGAACCCTCCCTTGTCCAGACATACTTCCACCCGCGCTCACTTGCAATCCTTTTGGTGTCGCACAGCAATTTATATATTTTAGCATTAAGAAATTTGTTAACTAGAACCCTCCCCTGCTGATCTCCAAAAATTGCATTAGTCTTAAGAGTAGAGAGTCCAGTAGTCTTAAGAGACAGAGAGAGAGAGAGAGAGGGAGAGAGAGAGACAGAGAGAGAGAGAGAGAGAGAGAGAGAGAGAGAGAGAGAGACAGAGAGAGAGAGAGACAGAGAGAGAGAGAGAGAGAGAGAGAGAGAGAAAGAGAGATTGGTTTTTATTATACCTAGCCGAAGGCGTTGCGTATAAATGTGTACAATACAAGTGAACAGTGTTCGTTTCAGAAGGCGATATTGCATACAATGTAAGAATTAACATAATAACATTAAAAGTAAGAATCGAAGTAGCAGTTATAGTAAAGTAGTAGAAGGAGAGAATCTAAGCACATGTGATAGACATTGCGTAGTGGGCATCCCTACACCTACGAGGCACCTCGCTCAAAGATGCAGTCGAATAATGCTGAACGAAAGCGGCCCACAGAGGTCAACCCACGAATCCGGGTAGGCAGCGTGTTCCATACCCGAGTCGCCGTCACGAGCGTCGATTTCTGGTAGCCCTCAGTCCTCGCAGGAGGGACCATGAGGCTCGTTGAGTCGGCGGCGCTACGAAGGGCTCCAGCACGTCCACTGAGAGTGGAGCGCAGCACGAGATCCCCCGCAAATGACGCCGAGACACCGGACTCGAGTGCGCGATATGTAAATAGGGACAAGAAGTATTGCCTGCGCTGAGGGATTTTCAGCCACCTAAGTCGCGTATAATAGGGCGTAATATGTTCATATTTCTTAATGCCTAGTACGAAGCGGACACAGGCATTGAGAGCGCGTTGAAGTCGTAATTCCTCTGTGCCCCTTATGTCGCAGAGGATGATCGAACGGTAATCGAATAGCGGGAAGATGAGCGCAGTTACCACGTGACGACGGAGGTCAACACTAAGCGCGCCGGCATTCGCTTTAAGCTGATATAGTGCCTTGTAGACGCGACTACACGTTGACGTAACGTGCTCACGCCAGCTCAGTGTGGGTGTGATGAGACAACCGAGATTTTTAATAATCGGTGAGTACGGGATTGCGATGTTTCTTACTGTCACTGCGGCTGGTTGGGAGATCCCGATGCTGTTGACATATCGAGCCGAGCCAAGAATCATCGCTTGGGTTTTAGCAGGGTTGAGTCTCAGTGCGTTCCTGTCGGCCCAGTCGCAGATCCGTGCAACATCCCGATTTATGCCGGCGACACAGTCGTCTAGTTTTCCCGGGTCGCAGTGGGCGTAGATCTGGAGGTCGTCGGCGTATTTCACCACCGAGCAGTGCTCGATTTCAGCTCCAAGGTCCTCTAGGTATAGTGCAAAAAGTGCCGGGCCAGGCACAAACCCCTGTGGTACCCCTCAGGTGACGGCGGTCCACGTTGACACGCCACCGGATGTCCGGACAGCTTGCGTACGGCCGGAGAGGTATGACTGGAACCACAGGAGTGCCGAACGCGAGAGGTTCAGGCGCGCTAGCTTATGTAGTAAAATATTATGATCCACAGTATCAAAAGCCTTGGAGAAATCAAATAGGGCGAGGATCGTGACTTGACGTCGGTCAATGGCGTGCCTGATCGAGTCTAGGACTTTGACCAAAACCGCTTGCGTCGATCCGCCCTCGGTGAATCCGAATTGGTCCGGGTCGCGTCTAGCCGTACGACGAAGGTACTGCATGAGGTCCGTGTGAACGATGCGCTCCAGGATCTTTGACATGTTGCAAAGAAGCGAGATCGGCCTGAAGTCCGATTGCGTGGCTGGTTGAGCGACTTTGGGTATTGGCGCGATGAATGAGCGCTTCCAGGCAACGGGAAAGTGGCTGAGTTAAGAGAGCAATTGAATAGATCTAACAGAATATGCAGCAAGGATTCCGCACAGAGTTTGATGACGGCGCTAGGCAAGCCATCAGGACCGGTGACGTAGGACGACTGCAAGCGAAGCGACCGACGAAATGATTCCGGCGTGACGTGCGCGAAGTAGAATTAGCCATCATCGAAAACCGGCGGATACCATAGAGACGCAGGAGGGCTAATAGTTGACTAGGCGTAGACAGCGGAAAAGTATGTATTTAACTCCTCAGGCAATATTGGGATGGTGGCGGACGCCTTACAGGGGACGACTCCAAGCCGCCTCAGGTCGGCCCAGAGCGATCTTGGCTCAGTGTGACGCGAGAGGCATTGCGAGATGTAAGATGCACGCGCCTCACGCAGAACCGTTCTTACCCTCGATCGTAGTTTCTTGTACGCCTGATGGTCCGCTGGGCTTCTCGAGCGCCTGTACCTCCTATTAGCACAATTGCGCGACTGGATTAGTGCTCGTAACTCCGGTGTCATCCATGGGATGGGCAGACGACGTGGAGCGTATAGATGGAACGGGGCAAATGTGTCTAGTAACTCGGTAAGAGCACAGTTGGTGAGTTCCATTTTTTCGTCTGGGTCGGAAGATGCCACCACAACGGACCAATCAACGGCTACGAGACCCCTCACAAAGTCAGGGTCATCGAGATTCCTCCAGCGGCGTTGACGTCGTGCGGTCGGAACTGGGGGCTTAACAGTTTTTTAGCCTGTATCGGATGTCTATCAGGTCGTGTTCCGGAGCAAAGGGCAGAGAGCACTGTCCTCGCTCTACGACCTTATCCGACGAGTCAACCACACATAAGTCGAGCCACGAATCGGAGGTGGCCGTGTGACAGGTTGGCTGATATGGCATAACGTGGAGGCTGTAGGTCTCAAACATCCGCCGGAGGAATGTGCCGTCCGGATTGAGTGTGTCGAAATTAGCATTCCAGTCCCCCATGATGATCTTTCCCACGTAGTCTTGGCATAAAGATGCGAGGAGCAATTCGGTCGTGTCGGCAAATACGATTTGTGGTGCCCTGTAGACCACGCCAATGAGTATATTCACACCGCCAAGCCCCGACACTGAGATAAATAGATATTCAAGCCCTGGTGCATAGGTGGCGGCCGACGATGAGGCAACAATGCGCGTCTGAAATGAGTCCCGCGAGTAGATGCAGACTCCCCCTCCCCCTTTCCCAACTCTATCACAACGCAGTAAGTGGTAGCCAGAGATATCAACGTTGTCATCCGATATGTGCGGCTTGAGCCATGTTTCGGAGACAAGCACGAAGTCGTATGAGTTCATTGCGATGAACTGAGTAAACTCCTGGAATCGAGGGACCAGAGACTGCACATTAGTGTGACAAATGCGTAACGTAGACGAGTGTGGTGTAATGGCTCCTGGACGGATAGAGTTGACTGAAGTGGGTGAGGCGGTGGGATGGCATCATAATTGTAGTTCCTTTAGTTGTTCAATGTTTTTAATGTGTATGGTCGGGGTGTTGCTCGCTTTTTTTAGGTAGATATTTCCATCCCGAACCCAGACGAATTGGAAGTGCGCTTCCTTGGCAGTGATTTTAGCGGCCGTGAGAACAGCGTGGGGTTCTGGTCGCAGGAATTCATTGACAAAGACAGGGCGAGAGACTGTGAACGAGTCAGGTACAGAACGACAGTCGACATTCCCTTTATCGCGTTTTGCGTTGAGAATTTGGATGCGGAGAGCGCGCGAATCCAGGGCGACAAAGAGCGAGCGCGGTCGAGTAGACTCCCCGCCATGACGCATTCTCCTAATCTCAGAAATGTCCGACCGCAACACATCAACCCCGAGAACGCGGGTGAGCGACAGGAACAAGTCGTGGTCGTTGACGTCCTCAGACTCCGGAAGGCCACCGATGATCAGTTCGTGAAGATGACTCCTCCGCTCTAGCTGCCGAACACGTTCTGCCAATCGAGGGTCCGCAGCTTGTTGAGTTTCCGTCGTGGGGCGTGATTCGAGTGCGAGAACTCGCTTTTGCAAGTCACTGCACATTTTGGTGTTCGTGGTCAGAGTGGTCTCAGTGCTTGCGAGTTTTGCCGTGATCGACTGTATGTCCCGCGTGTTCGTAGCTAGCGTCTCTTCTACTTTTCCCAATCTGCCGGATACTCCTGTGATCTTATCAAGGCAACTACGCACATCGTCACGCACCGTGTTGATATTTGCAACGTCTCCTTTAATCCCCTGGATATCCGCTGTGATGGTACCTATTGCTTGCACGAGGTTTTGCAGCTGCCCGACTATGCTTTGCTCGCCACCCGTGGTACCGGGAGACAGCAAGTCAGTAGTAGACCTCCTAGGCTTCTTGCAGGTGTAACACACGACGCTGCGTCCTGGCGGGAGTTCGGCGATAGAATTGACGCCGAGCTTGTGTTTCAGGCATGCACTGTGATAACCATGTGTATTATCTGCGCACAGGCGTATGACATCGTCGGCCCCCACAAATTTACAACATATCCCGCAATTAATCGCCGGCATTTTGAGCGAGCAAATAACTAAATAGCTCCAATTACAAGCGGTTGCAGAGAGGAGTAATTTTGAGCAATGGCGTAGTCAAGCAGTAAAATATATAAAAAGTACATAAATAAAATATAAATAACAATAAATAAAATAAAATAACATGAAATAACATGAGTAAAACAGTCGTCAAGCCATAAAATAATTAAATGAATAAATACTAGTCAAGCAGAGAAGTGTGAAGTAAATGGATAAATAAAGTATCAGATTGTTAATAAATACAACAGGTAGAAGAATATCGTGACCAATGGCGTAGTCAAGCAATAAAAGAATAAGTCAGTGAGTAAAGTATAAGTAAGTGCTAAATAAATAGATAAAATGAAGGAAAAGTAAATAGTCACAGTAAATAATAGGTAATAAAATAAAATAATAGTCAAAGAGTAAGATGAGTTGAATAGCCGTCAAGCCATAAAGAAAATAGGCTAAATAAATAAAATATAGAATAATAAATATATAGTGAAACGTAATTCGTTCGAGGACTCGAGAGAAATTAAAGTAGTCGAGACGAAGGAATGTGTTGGTAAGTCAGGTTTTATTGCTTCAAGTAGATTTACAGAATATGTCGCGTGAGTCGTTATACGTACTCTCCCTAAATACCCACGGTTCACTTAATTCGCCGTGGGGTGCGCCTCGATACCGTGATATCTCAGAGTTGCTCGTCAATTCTGACGCGGTTGATCGATGGCGTGCCGGTAATCAATATGGCCGCGGACGTGACATGTGCGCGCGAGTGTATTGTTACTTTTCGTGCCAGTTTTTGGTTGTTTTTAGTGTGTTCTCAAGTGTTGTTTGTCGTTAGTTCGGGGTAACTGAAACCGGTAAGTGTGTTTCTGGTCTGCGCGTTCGATTTATGCAATTGTTTCCTGCGGTGTTTTATATTTTCAGGTGTAACAAGCGGGCACGTTTCGGCGGTGATTTTCGCTTGTTACCGTATGACAGATGAACGTTCTCTCGCCATAGGTAAGTTGTGTTCTAATGCGCGCCCATGTGTTTTCGTTTTTATTAATCTCTGTGTTGTTTTTCAGGTGATCGGCGGGGATACTGCACTGCGTGACGGTGCCTTAGTTGTGACTGCGCTTTTCTCTTGCTGTGCTCCAGGTGTACTTTGTGCCTCCTGCTTCTCACTCCGCAGTCTGGTTGTTGCTGCGCCTCCTGGTAATTACTGCACCTTTGGATCCTCGCTGCGCCTCCTGGGCCCCCCTCGACACCGGTATGTTAATCTCATTTGAGCTTGCCCTGAAGGTTGCTCACCCGCTGACTCCGCTGTCACAATACCGAGGTATTGTGCTGCTCCGCCGGCGTTATTGCTTCCTTCTAGTGGTTCGCTCAGATCAGAACCGATTTTAGAGGTACTTTTCTGGTGGATTTGTTGCCCTTTTATATTCTCGCAAACATTATTTTGTTTGCGAGATCTGTTTTTGTTGTCCGCCATCTGACGGTTGTTTATTTAACCCACCATTGTTTATTTTGTTTACAGGTCACGTGGTTGGTCGTCGTTTGGACCGTTACAATAGATAAAAGATATAAAGTGAATAGACAAAATATATAGATATAAAAGAAATAAAAATATAAAAATATAGAGATATAAACAAAATTATAAACAAAATCGGTATCCCGCAATAAATAGTGAAGCGAGGGAATAATAATTAAATTAATAACTAGTAACAGGACAGTAGATATAAATATACTAAAATGGCATGCGAAATACCACAGGACACTGTTTGCGCTATCGTTATCTGCAGAGCCAACTAGTCTATCAGTTCAACGTCCTAAGAAAATGACCACCACAGTGCTTAACTTCAGACAGCTAATCAGAGCCAATATCGAGTGCCAGCTGACTATCTTCGGCAAAATCGCATTGACATGGCTATGACCTCAGCACTTTATTACACATATAATGACGCACAGAAATCCAGTTTTAAACACTATGTCCACAGTTTTGTGTATTGTTTTTCTCTCTGCACACTCGCCACCACCCACGGAACCGCTCCTCCACTTTTTAGGCCGTAAGTCAATAATTTTAATTGAAAATCAGCTGATTAAGCACACTCCTTCTTACTCTAAAGAGGGAGAGAGAGAGAGACAGACAGAGAGAGAGAGACAGACAGAGAGAGAGAGAGAGACAGAGAGAGAGAGAGAGAGACAGAGAGAGAGTGAGTGAGTGAAGTTTATTTAGCTTCCGCAGCTATTACGTTGCACATACAATATTACTATTTTACAATATTTCTTAATAATTACTCTTATATATTCTATTATTTAAGTTAGTTACTTAAGTATTATTTAGGTTTAAACTATAAATATGCTGTTTTAGCATTCTTTTGAATGTGTGGATTTCATTACTTCTTTTTATTTCGGCTGGTAGCGCATTGTAGAGTTTTACGCCCTCATAGTATAAGCTTTTTTGCGCACTCCGCGTTCTATACAATTTTACCGCAATAGTTCCTTCTTGTCTGGTTTGTCTCCCACCTTCATTCCTAACTATCTGTAACCTATCCTTTAGCTGGTTTGGCGCTAGATTGTGTAGGATCTTAAATATAAATATGCATACATTGCAATGCAGTCTCTGTTTAATGGACATAAGGTTTAATGTTTATAGCATTTCTTCTATTTTCGTTTGCCTATTGCACTGCAATATCACTCGCATTGCCCGATTCTGTGCTATTTGGAGCTTTTGAAGTTGCGTTTCTCCCATATCAATTAACAACGTTGCGCAGTATTCAAAATGTGGTGCTATTATTGATTTATATATTATACATCTCGTATAAGCTGATATAGATCCTCCTATCCTATTTAGGAAACTCGTTTTTTTCCCAATTTTCTTCACCACATATTCACAATGGTCTTTAAATCTGAGCCTATTGTTACGTCGCGACCTTCCCGATGGTATTTTTAAAAAGGGGAAACCTGTCGGAGATGAAACCAAGAGAATTAGGGGGTTGGCTTCGTTTAGCCGGGAATGTGCCCGTCAGGGGTGTACCCGTTTTAAGTGCACTGAGTTTTATTAGGTTGGGGTCGGCCCCTGAGTCTACAAGGAATTCAGTCGGTCCGTTTAATTGAGGCGACTCTATCTCAACCACGGGGATAAACGACTGCCTATTTAGGCGGACGTTGACATGTCCGACTGTTCGCTCGGGGATGGTTGTTCCCTTTGCTCCAGTATTTGGGTCATTTTTACAGGGTGCTCGGGGTTTTCCGGCCGTTTCGCACCCGAGGTTGACGGTCCGGGGTTCGCGTTTCCCGACTTCCTGTTTTCGTCATTCCGTTTTTTAAAGCACTGTTGCTCGGTGTGACCTGGTTTACTGCAGTATCCGCAGATGGCATTATTAGTGTGATCGCGTTTACTTCGCTCGTAGTTGCGTTGCTCCTTAAGTTTGGGGTTTTTGAGCCAACACTTTTCTACGGAGTGCCCTGGTTTTTGGCAATGTTCGCATGTGATTTTTATTGAGTTCAACACGTTGACGTGTTGGTTTGTGGGAATTATTTTAGGTTCTGACCTTGTGAAGAATTGAGTCCGATCGCGCTCGATTTCCTTCTCTATGCGGACGGCTGATGCGTACGCGGACGTGAGATTGGTGAAACCTTCTAGTTTAAGTCTCATTCTGAAGTCAGGGGGAAGCCCCGCGAGGAAACACGAGAGTGTTCCGTCCTCGAAATTTTTCGTCTGTTCGCGAGATAGGGCCCCTCGGCCTTGGTTTTCCCCATCCAGGATTGCACAATGTAAATCCTTTGTTCTGGATATATAATCTATTATGTGCTCCTGGCGACCTTTCATGATGTTTCCCAGCTCACCGCGATATTGATTGACGGATTTTGAGGCCCCGAATATTACCTTTAGTTTGTTAATTAGCTCCTCGATGGAGTTGAATATGTCGTCTTCCACGGCGGTGTAAGCTCGGTCCTTTAATTTATTGCGGAGCAGCCGGACTAAGTTTCGTTCGCTTTCTGGCGGAAACATTTCCCTTAATCGCGTGCATGCTCGTGCGAATTTTAGAACTGAGATGTTTGTACCGGTAAACGCGGGTACGGATTCTAGTCCGTCTTTGAAACTTAAGTGTGGTTGGTTATTGTCGCGCGGGGTAGGTAATCCCGTATAACGACCGGGGTTTTCTAGTCTAGGCGCGGTATATTGCTGTCGTTGTGTATCGCGGAGGTCGGATATTTCGTCCTTTAAGAGGGTATAATCCTTCATAATGGATTTGATCATTTCGCTGAGTCGCGCGTTTTCCGAAGTCGGGTCTTCCGGCCCGTAAGCGTTATCTGTCGCTTCTAATATGGTATTGTTGCGTTCGTCGGCGAAGCACGCGGCTTCCTGTTGTTCGCGAATCAATTTACTCTCAAGTTCGCGTAACTGGTCGAGCTTTTCACGGGCTTCGCGATCACGCTCCTGTAGGAATTTTTCTTGTTCGACCAATCTATTTTGTTTTGCTAGGAGTTGTTCCTGGCAAATGGCTAGCTCCTCCTCTGTGAGGGGTTTTGAACTTTTTGATCGGGTTTCAGGCATTTTGGATTGTTGATTTTATTTAGAAGGGTTGGGTTCGATAATATTTAATTACAACAGGTGAATCCCACCGCTGTCACCAAATTTTTAATCCTATTGTTACGTCGCGACCTTCCCGATGGTATTTTTAAAAAGGGGAAACCTGTCGGAGATGAAACCAAGAGAATTAGGGGGTTGGCTTCGTTTAGCCGGGAATGTGCCCGTCAGGGATGAAGCCCACTGCTGTAGTGTAGTATTATCGAAACGAGTGAAATGGTAGTTGAAGCTTACTTTTACGTTGAATTAAGGTGAGTGCTATAGATGGTTTACTCCAAGGTAATGATGGGGATGACAGATCCTGCCGGTGCCGGTTGAGGTCTGGTAGGTGTCGGTGGTCTTGGTGGAGAAGGTGGTGGAGTAATTGCCGGTGAAGGTGTCCGCCGGTACTCCCAGGTGATGCCTTGAGGTGCTGGGGACCGTTTGGTTGTCTGGCTGCGTTGAATAAGGAAGCACGGAGTCTCGGAGATCCGTGTTTTTATGATCGTTGCCGGTATGCGAACGTCGTCCACGATTTTGACACTACCCGGTGTTTTAATTTGCGTGAGATGAATAAAGTCAGATAGTTCTTCAATTTCGCGGTATAATTCGGAGAATGGATGACCACCGTTGTGTCCTCGCGTTGGTTTCAGCTTACCGCAGGCTATGGCGATAGCTCGCTTTATCGCACGAGAGACTCCACCGCGGCGTCTACCCATAGAGAAAGGTTATTTGCCGATGTGAAGATAGAGGAGTGGATATGTATCTTTATTCCAGCGTGCTAGTCGATATTTAGCACAGCAAGGAATTTGTATGTGTAAGTATGTAAGTGTGTATGATCGTAGCGTGCGAGAGGTACCGCACAGCTAAACCCGTATGATGGTGAATGTGAGGTTCCTGCGGGCAAGAGTGTTGCACCGTGAGGAATATGTATGATGGTTTTGTGTGCAAGAGACGTGCACCACAAGACCGTCTTGTATTTGTAATTGTGTAGGTAGGAATGGATCCAGCGTGCAAGAGTATTGCACCGCGAGGTATCCACGAGGAGAAGAGACGAACGTGCAAGAGTGTTGCACAGTGACGAATCTTCGAGGAGATGAATTGAGAAAGACAGGGTGGTTTCACTGGCTTCCTGAATTAAATACTCGTTAACACAAGAGATAATTATAAAAACGGTATATTGTAACTCTTTCAAGGTTTAAGGTTTTACAAAAGATTTTACACGAAGTGAGTTCGCGGAGTACTATTCTATTGCTTAAGCGAGAATCGATTTTAGCGTACTTGTACTAGACTTATGAGAAGTCCGCCCGTCTACTCGACTCTGGGTCTTTTAGGGATACGCGTAACGTTCTGCGTTGTAAGGTCGCGAGATAGACACTGATTGACGGAGGACCGCCGATGTCTTTATAGAAGATCCCTAAAGATCCCTAAAGAACTCGCCTTCGAACTTATCAATGATATGGCATATTCAATTACTCGGGAACTCGCCCTCGAATTCCGTTTATGTCCACTGGCCGTTATCGGTGATACGGGGGTATCCGACTACTCGGGGCCCGTGGAGGTGCGTCGCCTGTGCGGGCGTCGAAGTCTCCGGGCAAGCGAGGCACCTCCTGTACCTTAGTTTGGGTTATAACTCCCTTAATTTTGAAGTTACGATATTTTCCTTCAAAGGAACATTTTGAAGAGGACTCCTTGGTCCCTTGATCCATGTGGTCGAATTTTGATTTACTACATTATTTTGGCCGTGAGCAGAGCTCGAAGGTAACCACCCTGTATTATTCTATGTTAGTTATGTGATATATACTGAAACGTAATTCGTCTCAATATTATTTTTATTTTGTGTCGCACGAGACTCAGACTATTTATGAAGGTTGTGGGGGGAGGTGGGGTTGAATAACAACATTGATTTTCTCTCACAACAAAATATTTATTGTATACTTTTTTTTAGGAATGTGGCTCTAGGGCCTTTATTTGGTGAGATCTTATTCGTAGTTTGATAAGATGGAATCAAAATTCTTATTTTACTCGCAAGGTCTGAAAAGACCCGTTCAAATTTCCCGCCGTTGTCGGGTCTTGTGTGAAGTGTGGTGCGCGACAATCGATCTCCGGTCAGCGGTCGCTCGATCGTACTTCCCCTTCCCTTCAGAGCGTAAGTGACGGCGTAATGAGATACTCGTCCGTGGTCGGGCTCGTGTCAAATATCGTGATGTGGTGATTATGTTCGTCGATTGTGATGGTTTTGATGCTCCACGGTTCTCTCCGGATCGGACTTCCAAGTCCACGTCGAATTTGGGTGATATCTTCCTGCCTCTGTCCGGTCTGTATCTCTCCTATTCCCGTCGCCGTGGTGACGAATAAATATTCGTTTTTACTTTTCAGACCTAGTCATCGGGGGAATCTCGTCATCGGAGTTCTTGTTCAGAACTCCGTATGAAATAGTTGACTCTTGTTCAGAGTGCAAAGGCTATCTCGGGTAACTCTTATTCAGAGTATTATTGGAAGACCCCCAGCGTTAACTCTTATTCAGAGTGTATTGGAAGACCCCCAGCGTTAACTCTTATTCAGAGTTTAACGTTCTGGTAAGTAACCCAGAAATTTACTGGCTTCTCTTATGATTTCTCGTCCTTTTATACCCTGTTGTTCCCCAGGTTGCCGGTGTTCCTTCGTTTTGCACCGTTGCCACGTCGTCTCGGCGGATTTGCGTCGGACCAATCGGGACAGTCCACTGTGGCGGGACATTTTGGATGGAGTTTGAGACGAATTCCGTCTCAATACATATATATAGTTGTCCATACACGTGCATGCGTGCGCATGGATACACGTAAGGTAAGTATATAAGTAAGTGTATGAGTAAGTATATGGTCCTATGCATGTATGTGTGCGTGCACATACACATGCATAGGTGATTTTACATATGCGAATGATTATGTATAGTTGTATAGGTGTGTGTGGGTATCTAGGGTAGTCTGATACATAGGTGAATATAGGTGTCCTTATATATAGGTGTCTGTGTAGATCCCAGGACGTAACACTATCATCTATAATTATCCCCAAATATTTTATTATTTCCACACGTTCTATCTCCGTTCCGTCAAGGCATTTCAGGAGGACATTTCCCTTTAGTTCCTTCCGTATGCTTCTCAACACCATCCATTTTGTTTTATTTGCATTCATTTTTAACATATTACTTTTCAACCACTCTTCCGCTGTATTTAATATTGCCGTTAGTTTACTTACTATGTCTGTGCTGCTATTTCCTGCTACATATATTAGGGTATCGTCTGCAAACATTGTTATACTGTATTCTTCTGCGCATATTCCTATTATATCGTTAAAATACACAATAAATAAAAGAGGCCCTAATACCGGTCCCTGGGGGACTCCGTACTTAGTCCTCATCACCGTCGAGCTCTCTTCCCCAATTCGAACTTGTTGGAATCTGTTCTTTAGATATGACCTCACCCATTGCAACCCATTTCCTCTGATACCATAATGGTATAGCTGTTCAGTTAGCCTATCTCTATCTATTGTTTCAAATGCCCTTTTGAGATCCATGAATATCACCCCTATTATTTTGCCCTCACTAATCGATACCTTCCAGTCATTGACCACAGCCTGAATTGCCGTTTCGCACGAGTGATATTTTCTGAAGCCCGACTGATGTTCTGTTATGTACTCGTTGGATTCGAAATACTCCTCCATTTGCTTTTTCACTATTAACTCCAGTACTTTCTCGTATATCGGTAGAACGTTGATAGGTCTAAATTCGTTTGCCTTTTTCGCATTGTCAATCTTTGCTATTGGTATTATGGTCGACGTTTTCCAACTCTGAGGGCACTTGCCTTCTATTAAAGATTGATTAGTAATACTGAGCAAATCTTTCTTTATAACTGGGAATATTCCTTTCAATATATCGCTCGATATACCCTCTTCCGTGCCTTTTTCCCGTGGTAGCTTCATAATTGTTGTCTCCAGTTCTTTTATGTTGACCATTCTACATTCATTGAAATATTCCCTATCACCTGTATCACCAATAATATTTATATTTACATTTACGTCTTTACTTGGCATTTCTATCGATTCCACTATCCGCTGAACACTTTGTATGTAGTACATATTAAATTTCTCGACTACGCTATACTATTTTATCTCCTGTAGTATTTCAAAATCTACATCCTTAATTTCTTTAGCATTTATTGGTCCTCCTTTAATTATTTCTTTCAATCCTTTCCACATTCTAGTAGGGTTATCCTTCCTGTCGTCTAGCATAGCCTCGTAGTAGTCTTTCTTCTTTTTCATAATAATTTTTGTTACTGCGTTCCTCTCCACTTTGTATTGCATCCAGCTAACTTTCGTACTTTCCGCTATGGCTCTCTTATACGCCTTATCACGTCGGGTTGCTGCTATCCTAATCTCATCCGAGAACCATGCCTTTCCGTCCTGAGAGAGAGACAGAGAGAGAGAGAGAGAGACAGAGATTGATTGATTGATTGACTTTATTTAGCTCTCTCAGCTATTTCCATACACTAAAAATATTAATACAATAACAATATAACCCTATAGAGTCTCGATTTGCACGCGGAGAGTGAGGAAGTGTGCGGCGAGTCGGGAGTTACAGAGATAAAAATTAGTGAGAATAAGAGAAAAAAGAAGAATTAAGCCAAGCGAAAAAGAAAGAAGGGAAGACGCAGTTTAAGTAGTGATAATAGAGATGATGGAAAAAAGTGAAATAAGTGAGGTTCGAGGTGAAAAAAATTGGAACGAAGGAAAGGAGGTTATGTACGAAGATGCGGGAGAGGCAAGGGGGGACGGCGAGCGAGAAGGCCAGCTGGTGGAAAGGGAACCGGGGCGCGGCGGAACAAGAAGGAACTGTGTAGAAGAGTCGGCGGGTAAAGAAGAGCAGGAGGGTGCGGCTAAGGATAAAGAGGAGCGAAAGGAAAGGTTAGTGGCGGTAAGGAAGAGAGGAAGACCAAAGAAAGAAGAAAGAAAGAGAGAGAGGAACAGAGATGTCAGAGAGTTCTTCGGAGCGAGTGGAGCGCCCGAGGAAGGGAGCGTGACGCAGTCACCGCCGATGAAGAAATGCAGGGATGAAGGGGAAAAAAAAGACGCCGAAGAGGGAGAGGTGACCGAGGAGGACGAGGAGGAGAAAGGCGAAGAGGAAGGGGAAGAAATGCTCGCGATCGAGGCGGGGGAGAGCAACGAGTGTGTATACACGTGGATGAAAGGCTTGGAGGAAACGGAGGAGAAAATGAGAAGAATGTTGAGGAGCAGCATGGCGCGACTGGAGAACGAGCTGAAGCAGTGGTGGTGGAGAGAAATAAACAAAATAAGAGATGAATGTGAAGCGGAGGAAGAGGGACAATGTGAGAAGTGCAATAAGAGTCAGAGGGGAATAGAGGAATTAAAAGAAAAAATTAAGGAGGTGAGAGAAATGGCAGAACGGGAGCGGAAGGAGTGGAAAGAAGAGAGGCGGCAGCTCATGGACAAAATGTACAGGATGGAAGGAAAATCGGAAGAAAAGCAAAGGGCGGGGGAGGAAAAAAACGGCCCGAAGGAGGAAGAGCGAAGGAAAGAAGAGAGAACGAGATCAGCAGGGGAGAGGCAAAGAAGGTATGGAGGCGGAGGGCCAGAGAGGTTTGAGGACGAAAAGGAAAGCTATGAAAAAGGGGGCGGAGGCCGACGGATGGTAAGAGGTGAGCGGAGGAAAGGCGAGGAAGGAAGGAAGGGAGGTGGAAAGGAGAAGGATGAAAACAACAACGGAATGGGGAACGACAAGAGGGAGAGTCAGGTGGAAGTTCTGAGGAGAAAGCCGGTAGCGCTAAATGAATGGGAGTGGAGAGAGGAGAAAAATAGAAGGGAAAATAGAAACAACAATATAAAAATTGCATTTGCAAAGGGAGAAGAAAACAGTAAAGGGGGAGTTCTGAGGAAGGTGGAGGAAAGATGCAGATGGGAAATAAGAAGAAGAACGGTCACAAAGTGTGAGAGAGAGGGATTCTTGATCCTGAAGTTTTGGAGCAAGAACGAGAAAATGGAGGTGCTAAGAAGGAGAAGGGAACTAAAGGGCACGGACATATGGATCGATGGCGATCACACAAGACGAGAGAAAGAGGTGCAGAGGTGGCTCAACGACGTAGCGGAATACGAAAGACGAAGCGGAAGGCAGGCGGAGGTGAAGCACGGGAAGATCTGGCTGGAAGAGGAATGGTGGAGATGGAACGAGAGGAGAGGAGACATCGTGCGGATGCGGGACGGGGACGGAGAGAGGCAGCCCTTTCGGAGGGAGAGGAGAGGACGCTGAGCTGGATGAAGAGAGGGGAACAGAAGAAAGAAGAGAGAAGAGAGATGCAACAACATGGACAAGGAAAGAAGAATGGGGTCAGGCAGAGGGCGGGGAGGGGGCAGGAGAGTTTAAAATAATACTATGGAATGTAGCAGGAATATTTAAAGTGGGGGAGGCGTGGGAAATGTTAGAGGAGGCGGATATGATAATGATGCAGGAGACGTGGGTGGAAAAGAAGGATGAAGAGAAGGCGAGCGAAAGGATGAGTGAGAAGTTCGTGTGGAAGTTTAAGGCGGCGTATAAGGAAAAGCAGGTCAAGAAAGGGAGGGCAAAAGGGGGGCAGGCAGTGGGGATTAGGGTGGGAAAGGAGAAGGGGTGGGACGTACAGGAATGGGAATATGGATTAATAGCGAGCAATGAAGCACTCAGAAAAAAAAACGGCGATAATAACGGTGTACAATAATGTAGGAATGCGGAAAATAGAGAAGGAACTGTCAAATAGAATATTGGAAGAAGCTGGAAAAAAGGACAGGGTGCTAATTGTAGGGGATTTCAATGCAAGGATCGGAGGTGAGAAGGCGATGAATGAGGGGGGGGAGGTGGGAGAAGGAGAAGGAAAATGCGAAAGAAAATCACAGGATAAAATAATAAATGCGGAGGGGAGAAGGTTACTACAGTTGTGCGAGGATCTGGGTTTAAAAGTCATGAACGGAAGAACAAGAGGAGACCGGGAAGGAAGGATAACATTTGCAGGGGGTGGAGAAGGGTGTTGCGGGTCAGTAATCGACTATATAATAGAGTTGGACAGGGGAGGAAGGGAAGAAGTAAAGTGGATGGAGGTGGTGAAAAGGATAGAGTCAGATCATCTTCCGATAATTTGGGGGATAGAGGGAAGTGAAGAAGAAAAGGGAAAGGAAGGGGAAGAGGAGGACGGAGGAGAACAGGAGGACAGAAGGTTGATCTGGAATGAGGAAAAGGAGGAGAGGTTCATAGAGGAACTGAGAAGGGGGCGGGAAGGGAGAAATGGGAGGGGAGGATGGGAGGAGGTTAGGGAAAGGATCTGGGATGCAGCAGAAAGGGCAGGAATGAGGAAAAAAGACAAAAAAACAAAGAGGGTAAGGAACCTACCGAGATGGTTCAATGAGGGATGCAAGAGACAGAGGAGGGTGGTATGGGAAAAGTTGGGTTGCTTCATAAAGGAAAGAGGGATAAGGGAAAAGCAGGAGCTGATTGAGGAAAGAAGGAAGCTAAAGAGAATATACAAAGAAGCGAAGGAGGAGTGGAGAGGCAACATATGGAAGGCTGTAGGAAAAGCAAAGGATATGACAGAGTGGTGGAAGGCAATAAATAGATTCAGAGGCAAGGGAAGGAAGAATGTAAAGGGTAAGATTTCAAGTGAGGGATGGAAAGAACATTTTGAAAGGCTGTTGAATGAAGGGGAAGAAGTAAATGGGAACGCTAGTGGGGAGGAAGGGCCGGGAGAGGGGGAGGAAGGAGAGGAAAGGGAAAGGGTAGGAAGGGAGGAGACAGAAAGGGAAAAAGGAGAATTCTATGAGGAATTCGAAAAAAAGGAGATGGCGGATGCATTAGGGAGGATGAAGAATGGAAAGGCGGCCGGGGAGGATGGGATAGGGGTAGAGTTTCTGAAGGCATTACCGGAAGAGGAAAAGGAAGAGGTGAGAAAGATTTTGAACAAGATGTGGACAGAAGGAGGGTTGGCAAAGGGATGGGAAACCGCGAGAATAGTACCAATATTTAAGGATGGTGATAAGGATAGAGCGGAGAATTACAGAGGGATCTCGTTACTAGACGTAGGGTATAAGGTGATAACAAAGATGATGACGGAAAGACTAAGTAAATGGATCGAAAAGAATAAAAAGTTGAAGGAAAGTCAGGCAGGATTTAGGAAAAAGAGAGGCACGAGAGATCAGATATTTGTGATAAATGCGATAATAAATAAGAGTGTAAAGGCGAAGGGCGGGAAATTATACGCAATGTTCATAGATTTTAGGGCTGCGTTCGATAGAGTGTGCAGGAAAAAACTGATGAAAAAACTAGAGGAGAAAGGAATTGAGGGAAGAATGTTAGAAAGGATAAAGGAAATATACAAAGAAACAAGGGCCGAGGTACAAGTGAATGGAAAGATTACAGAGGGATTTAGAACGAGGCAGGGGGTGAGGCAGGGGTGTGCCTTAAGCGCGGTACTATTTGATATATACATAGATGATCTGGAGGATAGGTGGGAAAGGAGGAATGAGGGGGGGGTGGTGATAGGAAAGAAAAAAATATTTGCGATTAAATATGCGGATGATGTAGCGGCGGTAGCGGACTCGGCGGAGGGGTTACGGAGTATAATAAGGGATTTGGAAGAGTGGGCAAGCGAAAACAAGATGGAGGTAAATGTGAAAAAGACAAAAGTTATGATATTCAGTAAAGGAGGGAGAATGAAAAAAGAAGAAGAATGGAAAATCAAGGGAAAAAGGGTAGAGGTGGTAAAGGAATTCAAGTACTTAGGATACTGGTTTACGAGCAAGAACTCAGAATGGTTGCATGGGAAAAA
This sequence comes from Netelia melanura, assembly GCA_964007305.1. Classification (NCBI taxonomy): domain Eukaryota; kingdom Metazoa; phylum Arthropoda; class Insecta; order Hymenoptera; family Ichneumonidae; genus Netelia; species Netelia melanura. Next base: position 1,280,516 of record OZ023260.1, read on the forward strand.
GTTGGCGGGGAGAGCTCAGAAGGCGACGAATGCGGTGTGGGGAGTTTGGAAAAGGGCGGGAAGAGGGATGATGAAGGAAAGATTGTATCTGCTGGACTCGATAGTAAAGGCTGGAGCAATGTATGGGGTCGAGGTGTGGGGGATGGGAGAGATAGGGGTATTCGAAAGGATCCAGGGGAGATACTGCAAGATGGCAATGGGAGTAGACAGGAATACGCCGAGGTACGTGTGGAGGAAGGAGTTAGGGGTGCCAACGTTGGGGTATATGATTCGGGAAAGGGCGTGGAGGTACGTAAAAGAGGTGCTAGAGATGGAGGAAAGTAGGTGGCCAAGAGTGTGCCTGATGGAGGAGGTGAGAGGAGTGATAAATGGGAACCCGACGAAGTGGGGAAAGAGTGTGAAGAAGGTGGCAAGAGAGATGGGAATAGAGAATGTTATAGAAATGATATGGGAAAGGAAGGACGTAAAAGTAATAGAGGAAAAGGTAAAGGAGGGACTGTTAAGACTGAAAATGGAAATATTAGGGAAGGAATGGGAGAAAATAGAAAAATCTTCATACAACAAAAATTACAAATTTATTGTAACAAAGGAGGGGATACTGAGTGAATATTGGGCGGAGGAAAATGTGAGCGGAAAGAACAAGGAAATGTGGGCGAGGATGAGATGTGGAAATGTGGGAAGGGCGGGAAAGAAAGGGGAAAAGGATTGGCTGTGTAGGATCTGTAGGGAGAAAAATGAGACGATGGAGCACCTGATGGTGTGCAAAAAAGGGTGGGGGAGGGTAACGGAGAGAGCAAGGAAAGCGGCGGAAGAATGGGTGAAGGAGGTTGATATGGTGGCGCTAAAAGGGGAGATAATTAACATGTTGGGAGGAAAGATTAACGAGGAGGTGTGTGGGTATTATAGGGAGATAGAAGAAATATGTAAGAAGAACTGTAAGGACGAAGCGGAAAAGTAGAAATAAGGAAAACTTGTAAAAACCCTTGTGGCAAGGGTGTGCAAGGAAAACTATCAAAATAATAATAATATAACCCTATAACATAATAATGATTATTATGAGACATTCGCCAGTAAATAATCTCTTAACATTCTCTTAAACCCTACGATTCTTTTACATTGTTTTATCTCGGTGGGTAGAGAGTTGTACATTTTCATCCCCTCATAAAACAGACTTTTTTGAGCACTTCTCGTTCTACGGAATGTTATTACTACGTTTCCTGCCTGTCTAGTTTGTCTGTCGCCTTCACTTCCCACTGTTGCTATTTTATTGCTTAATGCCATGGGTGCTATATTATTTAGTATTTTAAAAATTAATACTCCCACATTATAACGTAATCGTTGCCTTACTGACATGAATTGCAGCGTTTGCAGCATGTCCTCAACTTTGGTGTATCGATTGCACTGTAAAATGGCACGGTTTTGGGCTACCTGCAGTTGATTCAGCTGTGTTTCGCCCATCCCACCTAATAACGTAGCACAATACTCAAAATGTGGTGCTATGATGGATTTATATACCATGCACCTAGTGTACGCTGATATAAAGTTACCTATTCTATTTAAAAAACTAGTCTTCTTACCTATTTTCTTAAGCATATACTCGCAGTGATCTTTTAATTGCAGTTTGTCGTCGATCATTACACCAAGATATTTCATTTTATCCACACGTTGTAATTCAATTTCGTCAGAGCATTTTAATCTGATATTACCTCTCTGTTCCTTCCTTACACTTCTGATTACCATGTACTTTGTTTTGCTCGCATTCATTTTTAGCTTATTCACACACATCCAATCTTCTATTATACTGAATGCCATAGTCATTTTCCTCTCTAGTTCTTCACTACCTTCCCCGCTTACATATAATAGCGTATCACCTGCGAACATTTTTACATTTCACTGTTCTGGGCAAAATTTTACTATATCGTTTATATATATTGTAAATAGTACAGGTCCTAATGCCGACCCTTGCGGGACTCCATATTCTGTTTTAACACATTTTGACCATTGATCGTCAAATCTAACCTGTTGTGATCTGTTACTTAGATATGTTCTAAACCACTGCAATACCATTCCTCTTAATCCATATTGATCTAATTTTTCTAACAGTCTTGTTCACAGAGAAAGAGAGAGAGAGAGAGAGAGAGAGAGAGAGAGAGAGAGAGAGAGAGAGAGAGAGAGAGAGAGAGAGAGAGAGAGAGAGAGAGAGACAGAGACAGAGACAGCGATAGAGACAGAGACAGAGACAGAGAGAGACAGAGAGAGAGAGAGAGAGTACCAGGCGCCCCTTTACTCATATTAAAGATTTTGACCGGTCGCTATAAGAGCCATCCGCATAAGCTTAATATCATAACTAGGGATATTCCGAAGCTAATAAATACGAATCGATCGAATCAATCTTTCGATATTTATTCGGTATCAAAACAAAAGTACTTCGTATCGAAACGAATCAGAGTGAATGAATGTAATTTCAAAATTTCCGAACGCATCATAAAATCGCGCAATTCGTCGAGCTATCGGTTTATTATTCGCTCGCCTATTTTGGTTTCCAATGTTATCATGGCACCACCAAAATCGAAAATATAGGTATATTTTACCAAAACAAACGAAACAACTGCAAAATGTAAACAATGTTTTAAGTAAGTGAAGTATTGTGGCAATACGTCTAATTTGTTCAAGCATTCCAACTGTCACGGAATTGTTGTGAAAAAAGGGAAACCAGGAAAAACGGATAAAGGGACAAAAGAAAGGTAGGATTTTAACTAAGTAATTAATTTCATTATGAAGGTTCATAATTCGTAATTCTTTGGACTAAAGGCGCGTATCATTTTGTCCAAAGAACTACGAATTATGCGACTGTTTTAATTTAATGTTATGAGACTTATAAAAGTGGCAAGTTCAATAGTTAGTTTGTATGCATGTAACAATTTGTTAAGGTTATAGATAATATGGGCAATTGTTTGTTAAGGGACTATAGTGTTGGGGAATTGTCGATGTTTTGCAGCCTATCGATAGTAGCGATAATTTTTATGGTTTCCTTACATTTACTTAGAACATGAATGTTTCAGTTCAAAAAGTACAATTACGTTGGCCAGCACAATGCAGAAAATGGAAGATGATCAATCCCAACCATCAACATCAAAAACTTCAGAGAAAGGATCAGATCATGACAATAACAATTATGCTAGTAGTGTAATTCTTCGGAAGGTGAAGGCTTTTTACGCCCGTGAAAGTACTGGAACCTACTTTAAAAGTTCCCAGTGCAAAATACTTAAAAAAAAGAACTACGGAAAAGTACGAAGCTTGCGTTTCCATTTCTAAGTCCAGATTATCCAAAATAAACAATTTTTGTCTTACGCTAGACACATGGACAGAGACAATGAATGAAGTGGGATTCATGGGCGTCACAGTACATTTTGAAGAAAATGGTGAAATGTGCATGTATTATTTTGCAACTCGTGCATTAAGCGAAAGGCATACAGTTGATTACATATCGGAAAACCTTCTTGATATCGCACACCTAGATCTAAACAGGTACTAACTCAAAAAAGCACTTTTTTCAGAAAATGCGAGAAACTGATTACTGTCTCCCTGTGCACTGCACGATTTTTTTAAATAGATTTATGCTTTTTATATGCAGCTAGAAGAAAGCTATTATAGGAATCTTAAGTTTTAATCGCGTTTTGGGGCTGGAAATTGGATTTTTGAAGTTATTTTCCTATTGCTTAACAATGTATGTATATTTGTTTGATTATTTTGAGTTGAGCCCGTATTGCTGACTTTAGTTTTTAGTTGGTTCTCTTTTGAAGAGGCAACATAAATTAAAAATTGAATAACATTTTGTATTATTTATATCTAGTCCAGTTCCTAAAGCGGCCTATGACCAATAGTAGGGGTATGATGGGTGATGAATTAGCAAGAAAACATTAGAAGTACTGAAATCAATCAACATTTTTTATTAGCAATGCTATAAAAACAACTAATGCCAGTCTCTTATGTCCATTTTAATTATAAAAGTATATACTAACAAATAAAATTTGTTTAACAATTTTAACACAACGTACAAAATATAGAAACTTTTCGTTCTATGAAAAACAATTTTAAATGCACAATAAAATCACATTTGACTTATACCTCTTTAAGTATGACCTTTCTCTGTTAATTATTAGTATTAGATTTTAATAACGTCATTATTACAGAACGATACTCAGGACTCGGTTAAAACTCAAAAACACTCAGAGTTCTGAGGTCAACCTATCATAGCATTAAAAAACTATTTTAGTACTTATTTGAATAAAGTTTTGAGTAGCATTGTGTACTATGGGCATCACAATAATCTACTAAGGTAGTCTTGATTTTTAACTTTTAGTGCATATTTTCGTTTAATACCTATTACGAGACTAAACAAAACAAGAAGCTCACACGAGTAGGTACGCTGAGAAATAATCGACTTTGAACTTATGAATATAATTAAAACACTAATAATGGCACTTTCAAATGATCGTTATTGAAATTACAATTATTTAAATAGTACTTACTTACTTAGGTATAAATAGCTGAACAACTTTGACATTTTTTCATTTTTTCATCAAAACCATTTTTTAGTAAAATATTTTTTTTTTATAATCTAATGACGTAGTTAAGAATGTACATAATGTTGATAACCACGAAGCAGTTAATTATTATTATCGCCCAGAACGCCTTTATAATAAACATCATAATAGGATTTTGGAATAACGTTCTTATCAATCAATTCCTGTATGTCTTTTTTTTTTGCATCCGACAATGCAATTTTCTCAGTGTATGCCTGTGTTAAGCCTATTGAGAATAATGATTGACCTATGGCTGGCCCGGTTCTCCTTGCGCGGAGAACCCTATTTCGCACACAAGCTTTCCTATAAACTTCATCAGTAAATGATGTTTTGTAGAAAAATGCTTCAGGGTGTTCTTTTTCAACTCTGAGAACCTTAATGTCATGCCACTTGATTTGATTTTTATTCTCGTCTATATTGAAATTGGTGCCCCATGATTCTTGCAATGATTTGACATCACAAAACTTATTATTAGTCATTTCTACCACTTTATAAGGTTTTCCCGTCTTTTTTGCTGTACCAATCAAAGTTTTATATTGCTCTGGTATGTAGATTGGACCCGACTGCAAATTTCTTTTAATTTGTTTTTCTATTACGCTATGAACGTTATCACCTTCGTTTTGTGAATGACCGCGTATTAAAAACTTGTGAGTAACGAATTTAACGGTCCACTTGTTGACAGCGAAGGCATAGGCACACAACAGAAACTTATTTTTTTGTTGACCGCCACAATTGTCCGAGTAGAAAATGACGTCAATTTCTTTATTAGGATTTTGGTCCACCTGAGATTTAATGTAGTCGAGTATGCAGCTGCCAATTTCAACAGCTCCTCTCTTTCCTTCGGTTTCGTCCCAAAAGTAGCACACGACATCTCTTGCTCTTAAATCGCTGATAGTAAAATTGAGGCAGTTGATCCTAGATTTGTAAAAGAATAGGGATATTTGTCCCTTCGGAATCTGCAATACTGCTTGTAAGTCATAAACTGCTATGATGGTACCATCTGTCCTATTTTTGTCATTTTCTTTTTCGGCTCTTGCCAAAGTTTTTTCTTTTAGATGCTGTTCATATTCTTGGCTTAGCTTGCGCTTGTCTTGTTCGTCTGAATTCTTGTATCTTTCGCACAGATCACATTGATCTTTTTTCGGTACGAAAAACGAAATGTTGAACGCAGTGTTAAATATCCTGTTGAATGTGGAAGACGTGGCAACAGGAAATTCATCCCTTTCACGGTGTCGTTTATAATCTTTGTAAATGTCGGCCAATGATTTATCACTTGAAATAAATTCTCTTGTTGTTTGAGCTCTCAAGTAGTGAGATTCAATCCTTGGGATAGAATTTATAAAATCTACAACGCTCTGTTTAATTCGTGGATCAATAGTTGGATGATTGTTGTGTTTTCCTCTCAAGTCGGCTTGAATAATGCCTGATTCCGTTTTCTTGGAAAGTGATGTTTTTATTGCTTTATAGCTGAAATCAAGAGTGGATTTGAAAAATGGTTTGCATACTCTAATGTTGGATCCATTAACTTGAAAATAAAAGGCGGTGTTAAGAGCCCTAAAATCTTGTGTGCTTGAGTATCGATATTTAGGCTTTATTCGATGCGAGTGTCGTACTACAAATTCTCTCTTCTTTTCAAGATCGCCGAGTGCCCAAAATGCGTTAAAGAGCTGTTACCTTGACATTTCATCGATTTTGCCTATGCATTTTAGTCGACATTTTTCTCCACAGGGCGGTCCAACTTTTCTCTCTAGCACTTGTTTTTTTGATTTCGATAAAGACTGGTAGGATTGGCCAGAATTTCTTAGCATTTTTGCGACTTTTGATTTCCACGTCGCTGGTTTGCGTATTCTTTTTTTACTCTTTTTTTGTATCTCGGGCTCTTGGGAATTATTTTCAGTAACCATATCATTTTGGGGGTATACTTGCTGACTATCATCTTCGGTGTCTGACGAACTATTAGATTTCAATGAACTCGAGCTGTTACTGCTGGTGCTCGTGCTGGACGAAGTCAACGATGCAATAGGAGGTACGACCTTAGATGGGCTCTTACATTTATAAACCAATCGGAAATTGGGATCCCCATCGGAGTCGTCAATATCACTTTCACCGCTTTCTATTGGTGAAATATAATAGTTTGGTGCACCAGTTTTTTGTTGTTTAGACGTGCTTGGAGTCGAATTATCAAGCACAGATAATGTAGCATGAGTTTCCTGAGATGAGACTTCATCATTTGATGACATCTTGAAGTCATCTTCCAGAGTTTCATGTTGAAGTATGCTAGAAGGAGCGACGTTTTCTTTGTCCCTTTCTTCTACCATATTTACTAAAAGCCGTTCACTTTTCATTGTTTAACTGGAATAGAAAATGTTTATTTCATTAACTTATAGGATCCTGTGCGGCAAATCGATTAAAAAACCCATCAATATAACGTTTTCGATCTCATTAACGATGTTATAAAACTAGATTAGGCGAAAACCATCTAAAGAGATCTAACTCAAAAACCGATTAGTAAAAACGGACCAAACTCTATGGTTGCTAGGTGAAAGTAAGATTATATTAAGATGAAAAGACTTTAATCGCTATTAGCAAAAAAGTTCAATTTAATTTGTTTTTTAAAGAAATATTAGAGTTTAAAAATTGACTCAACAGAACGGGCTCAACTACAAATTCAAAAATGTTTCGACAATACGGTAATAATTCTAAATAAAAATAAAAAATTTACTTACCCTGCCAGCAATACTGATTCATCTCAAAATGTTGTATTAATTTACTCAGCACTAACCATCAAAATGTCGACAACTCAAAATAATAAGGCTGCAAATTTCAGCAATATGGGTACAATTAAAAATAACTCCAATTTTTTGACAACGGGTACGTGCGCTCCGCTTGTAATGTTGATTGTAACTAGGGATGTCCCTGTTTTGGTGGGAGGCGAGTGAGGTTCGCTTGTTCAGCAAAAGGGGCATCTAGCGCCATCGAACATCGAGTAGGGGAGATATTGTTTAATCTGTTTTATTGGTCGGTAGGTATTGAGATAAGGAATTCGATGGTATGCATAACTCAAAAATTGCGATTTTTGAGTTAGCCCCCTTTAGATCTGGGTGTGCGATATTATCAATAAGTGGGATATTCCACTTACCGAAATCCGTGCAGCTGTAACAGATAATACCAGTACGATGTTAACTGCCATCCGAATGTCTTTAGGTGAAAAAAAACATCTACCGTGTTTTGCACACACCATAAATCTCATAGTTGACGCAGCCCTAAAGTTACCCTGCATTAAATCAGCCGTAATAAAAGTACGAGAAATTGTTCGTTGGATTAAAAATAGCGTTGTGCAGTCTGATAAGCTACGAAAAATTCAATTGCGCAATAATGTTTCAGAAGAATCAGTTTTAAAACTTATTGCAGATGTAAGAATTAGATGGAACTCAACGTTTTTATGTTGGAACGATTCTTAAAGCTCCAAATTTACCAAATTCTGTAGAAATAGAAACATTGAATGACCTTACAGCTGTAGCGAAGCCTTTTGAATACGTAACAAGGGAAGCATCTGGCCAAAAGTATATAACAATTTCCAAAATTATACCAATGCTTAATTGCTTAACTACAGAAGTTAATAATATCACATCAAACTCAACTATCGTTAAGGAATGTAAGGATGTTTTATTGAGAGAGCTGAAAAAAGGTATGGGATGCTTGAATTAAATGAACATGTAGCCATTGCTACTCTTTTGGACCCAAGGTTTAAAAACCTACATTTCCAAGACGCCTCTGCATGCGGAAGAGCTGTTCAAAAACTTAGAATTATGGTTGGCGGGCAACAAAGTAGCCCGAATGAGTCAGACGATGATGCCGTATCTACTGCACCACCCCAATCTGATTTTTGGAAACATCATAAGCAGTTAGAATACGGACACAAAAGGAAAAAGAAATCTCATCGGGACGTTAAAGTTTCTCTTTATTTATCGGATTCAGTAGTTTCTCTTAAAAGCAACCCATTTGCGGAATGGGATGATATGAAATTTGTATTTCCTTGCTTATACAAATATGTACAACAATATTTAATTGTAGTCGCAACATCGGTTCCAAGCGAGTGCTTATTTTCCAAAGCTGGAGCAACTATGTCGCACGCAAGCAACAGGTAGTCCCCAAAATACCTAGAGGAGTTACTGATTTTGGGCAATATGGATGCTAAAAAGTTTTTTGTTTAATATACTTAATAATAAATAAATAAATAGATGCTTTTCGTTAATTACTTTACTTTTAATTTTTGCCCTCCCAAACTTGTTGTCCTTTAGCATTTATTATATTAGATCCATTAAAAAAAATCTACATGTATTGATGTCAGTAAGTATCGATACTTTAGAAGTACTCGTATGAGTAGTATTGAAAAATGATTTGAGTACTACTGATATGAGTAGGTATCGATACTTTGAGGGTATCGGAACATTCCTAATCATAACGGGTCTTAGTGTAGAGGTAACTATTCAGACTGGTAGTCCGAGGGTCGGCAGTTCGAGTCTCGGCGTCTGCATCGAATTTTTTCAATTCTATAAAAAAGATGAAACCAAAAAACAGCACTCCATCATACTAACACATTCCCTCCCACTCTAATAAACCGCCAAAAAATAAAAAATTACAAAAAGAAAAGCGCACTATGAACAGCGCTTCGCTATACCGACACGCTCCATCCCCCTCCCCTCTCCCCGCGCCCACGACCGACCGAGCCACGGACACTCGGCGGTCGCGGAGTGGGGGGAAAGGAGGAGGGATAGGAGAGGAGGTGACCATAGTGCGCACCATACTACTGCCATGGTCCTAAATTGCAAACAACTCTAGTTATATTTATTAATAAAAATACGAAATAAATAAACGACGTAATTATAATGCTACTTGATGATAGTTACGTAAAAAAGAAATTAGTTATTCTATATAAACAACTGTATGATTTGTCTTTGGAACAATTACTAAAATATAGATTATTGTTTCGGCGACGCCGAAATGTAATTCAAATTGCCGCGCGACATACAGGAGCTACCGATGAAGGAATTAGCGTCGATCGATACTAGCGCCGCTCCCCCCTCTACGACGCTCGTTCGCTCTCCTCGTGACACGCCGCAACCGGTCTCGCCGCCATTCTTTCGTGAACTGCGCTAGCCTTCGTGCGACATCCCAGTTATCGAGTCTGTTTTTTGTTCCTTGACCTTCGCTTTCAACTTTCGTATACGTGACCATCGGTTTCTGTACCGTTCTTCGCTTCCGCTATACAGTGAGTAACAAAAATATTCGGACACCACGGTATATCGGTATAAATCATTATGTACCGTAGTTATTTATGAAAGAAAAAAATTCCTTTTTTTAGTGAATACATTATTGATATTTGTTAACAATAATATGTCCTAAAATAATTTTTATCTATAATCTGTAGATATTTTTTTGAACATTGTATAGAATAATGTACGATTTTCGCGTAACAAAAATATTCGGACACTTATAAGAAATGGGTGGTTTTTAAATTATTAATAACCTTTAATACTTAGTGGCATATCCCGTTTGATCTTCCACGTTTTCCAGACGTTCTGGCATATTTGAAATAATTTTTTTCAAATAGTGTGAACTAATTTGTAGCGATTCTTCCTGCAATCTCGTCTTTAGTTCATCTTTCGTACGTGGGGGTGACGAACGAACTCCCTGGTCCAATTTTTCCCATAGATTTTCTATGGGATTTAAGTCCGAAGATTGAGGTGGAGGATACAAAATTTTTCGACAATTATATAACAGATATTCCTGTACAATGCGCGCTTTGTGCTTTGGATCACTGTCTTGATCAAACTTGAATGTTCTTTCAATCCCCATTTGTGCAGCACTTTGTATCAAATTATCTTTGAATAATTGAAGGTATTTTTTTTTTTTTTTTTTTTTATTAAAAAGGAGTTGCGGAATCCTTTTGACGGATACCCCCTGGGCCGATAGCCCAGTCCTACAGATCTGGACCTTCAGCCCAAGGAGGTTATGTGGGACTCCCAAAAAAAACAGGCCTACCCACTAAACCGCCATCTCCTTCATCCTCTCCCCCAACCAGGGACTGTGTTGATATTACTTCTGGCTGGGGGGCTCCTGTCCGTGTTCGTTCGTTCGTCTCGTTTATCTGTCATCTGTTATGTAGCGTCACTTCATCTGTTTAGTCGTCTGTCAGGCAGCCGTCCGCGTTTTTTCGTCGCAGTATCGTCTCTGTGTAGGTGGCTACGAGTAGCCACCATTCCTGTTTGCGTAACATCACCTGTACTATGTTGTCCGGGGTGATGTTACCTGTTGTCCTCTCGAGTTCTCGTCTCAAGTCCGTCCACTGGTCGCACATAAAAAATGTGTGTTCCGCGTCGTCTCGTTCGTGTCCACAGTACTTGCAGTCCGGTGTTCGTACTCTGTTCATGTTGTTGAGGTACCGTCGAAAGTAGCCGTGTCCCGTCAGAAGCTGGGTAACGTAGAAGTTTACGTCCCCGAATGTCCTTCCAGTCCACGGTTTCAGGTCCCTTATCAGTCGTCTTGTCCAGTTACCTGTTTGTTCTTCCGTCCATCGTTGTTGCCACACCTGTATGGTTCTGTCGCGTCCTCTCGTCTCACGTCCGCGCTGCGCCCGTAGATCCTCTTGCGCTCTTCAGCGAGAAGGTCCACGGGAATTACGCCCGCCACCACCAACACAGCCTGTGCAGAGACTGTCCGGTAGGAGCTGGCGATCCGCAACGCGCCCTGTCTCTGTACTCTGATCATCGCTTTGCTGTATTTTTTTTGTCTTCAGAGCGTCTGCCCAGATCTCCGCCCCGTAAAGAAGAATCGAGTGGGCTGTCGCCATCAGCAGTCGTCTCTTCCCCGGTCTTGGTCCCGTCGTGTTTGCCATCAGGCGGCTCAAGGATGCGATCCTCTCGGCCGCCTTCTGAACCGTCTTTTGTATGTGAGGCCAGAAGGTCATCTTCGTATCCAGGGTCACCCCTAGATACTTGACTTCCGTTCCGGCCTGGATCTCGTCCGTCCCAACCCTCATTGTTAGTCTCGTCTGTATGCGTTTTCTCGTAAGAAACGTCAGTTCCGTCTTTTGTGTCGCGAGTTCGAGTCCGTGGTCTGTCATCCAACGCCCGATTCGCCTCATTGTCTGGTTCAACGTCAGCTGCGCCAGTTCCGGAGAGCGCTGAGTGATCACCGCCGCCACGTCGTCGGCGTACGCGACGAGGAGCACCCCGAGCGGAATCTCCAGCCTGAGCAGACTGTCGTATAAGCCATTCCAAAAATCCGGTCCCAGTATCGATCCCTGTGCGACCCCCGCGGTGATTTGTCTCGTCACCTGTCCTTCGGTCGTCTCGTACGTTATCCGTCTGTTCTTAAGGTAGTCCTCTGCGACCCGGGCAAGGTAACGCGGAATCTCGAAGCCGCGATTAAGCGCCTCCAAGATATCCACCCACCTGGCCGAGTTGAAGGCGTTCCTGATGTCGAGTGTCACCAGCAGCACGACGGGTCGCGCTGCGTGGCAGTGTCTGTCTAGTTTTTCGAAGGCGTCGACCACTTTCCGGATTGCTCCAATCGTTGATCGACCCCTTCTGAAACCGAACTGCAGATCTGAAAGGCCTCCCCCGGTCTGTATCGCGTCCGTCAGTCTTGGCCTCAGTAACTGTTCGTATAGTTTTCCCGTCGTGTCCAGTAGGCTCAGCGGTCGATAGGCTGCCGGCGTATCGGGGTCGCCCTTACCTTTTGGGATAATGACTAGTCGTGCCAGCTTCCACCGGTCGCTGAATGTCCCTGTCGTCAAGCACGTGTTGTATAGGTCAAGGAGTATCTCCGGCCTCCGGTCGGCCATCAGCCGAAGAATCTCCGCCGGTACTCCGTCCGGTCCCGGTGCCTTACCCGTCTTCTTCGCGGCAGTCGCTTTGGTAAGCTCCCCCGCGGTCAATATGGGGACTATCGGGACAACCGTGTCGTCAGTCACGTTCGTCCGTAACGGGTGCGTCGGAAACAGTTCGTCAACAATTCGTCCTGCGGTTAAAGCGTCTTTGAGTTCCGGCGTTACTCGGGCTCCTAGTTTACCGGTCACAATCTTGTAGCCGATACCCCAGGGGTCCTCGTTCACCTCCTCGCAGAGCTTCTTCCAGCATCGCGTTTTGCTATCCCGTATAGCGTTCGTCAGTTCTTTCCGTGCCGTCCTGTAGGTTGCTTGGAGGTTGTCCCTTTCGGGTCTGCCCCTAGCCCTCGTTACACGTCGTTTGCTCGCCAGACAGATCCTACGCAGTTCGGCTATCTCGTCTGTCCATCAGTACTGCGGTCGTCTGTTTTTCCCCTGTTGAAGCTTTGGCATTGTCGTGTTGCACAGTCTTTCCGTTAGTTTGGCCGTCTCGTCTGCCAGGCGTTCCGCCCTTTGTCGGCCAATCAGCTCCGGGGGAATGTTCGTTATTGGAGCTGATGCAGCCATCAGCTCGTTGGTGAATTTCTGTGCGTCGAGCTTCTTAAGGTTCCACCGCGGGGGATATTGTGTCCTTGTTCGTCTCGTTGCTGTCTGTCCTGCCACTTCGAAGACGATGTACTGATGGTCGCTGGCCGTGTAGTCCTCAACCACCCGCCATCCCCTCACCCGTGTCAGCGTCCTGTCCGACGTCATTGTCACGTCCGGGATGGAGAAGCCAAACCCGGGTCGTCTGTACGTTGGCGTGTTTCCCGTATTTACTACCACTAGGTCTAGCCTTGCGGCCATTTCCAGCAGCAGCAGTCCGCGTCTGTTCGTTTCTGTCATTCCCCACTCGATGGCCCTAGCGTTGAAGTCCCCCCCGATTACCACGTCCCCGGGCAGATCTCTGATTCCGTCCTCGAGGAGTGCTACTTTTCTCTCGAACTCCGCCGCGGTGCAGTTGGGTGTCAGGTAGACGCTGACATAGGTGACCACGCCGACCCTGGCCCAGACGAAGTCGCCTCCGCAGCCGCGGTCGGTTATTCGAGTTCGGGCAGCACCCCTCACCCAGATAGCTGTTGTTTCTGTCTCGTTCGTGATGTATGTCTGAGTCGTCCTTCTCCTGTACGGTTCGCACAGGATCAGGATGTCCGCGTTGAGTTCGTCTGCTATCTGTGGTAGTAGCATGTCTGCTGTCCTACTTCTGTTCAGGTTCCCCTGGATTATTCTGTCCGTCGTCCTGCCTGCCTCCTGCACTCCTCCAATGCGGTACGGAACATCCCGCACCCGCCGGATCCGGCGAGGTGCGCCACGTCTTTGTGACCGGCCTCGGTGCACAGAGGACAGGCCGGCTTGTCTTTGCAGTCCGTTGCGTAGTGTCCAGTTGTGCCGCATCTTCGGCAGCACTTTGTTCTGTCCTTGTCTGTACAATTTGCCTTCACGTGGCCGAAGCCAAGGTACTTGTGGCATCTCGTGACTGTCAGTCGTTTCCGGACGCGGCAGTGCATCCACCCAATCCCGATCCTCCCCCGCCGAAGCAGCACGTCGGCTTCTTGCGGCTCAACGTCGCACGCAGCCATGTACTGCTCGGCGCAGTTCGGCCCAAAGATGTGGACCCGGTAATTCGCGTCTCGTCCCGTTTCGCGTTTGAGTGCATCTGTCACGTCGGCCGCGGTCGCGACGCAGTCCAGGTCCATAATCTCCAATTGGGTCTTGGAGCTCACGCCCGCACACTGCCCGCTTCCCCGATCGCGTCTTGTAGCCGTTGTCTGAACTCGATCCGTCCGTCTGGTTTGTTCGGGTCTGCCTGTATCTTCACTAGGCACAGCCCGTTTTTCGTTTTCCATAGTGTTGTCACCTGCACGTGACTCTCCTTCGGGTCGATTGTCGTTCGTATCGTCCGTACTATGTCCGAGTACGTCTTATCTGTTCCCGGCTTGACTAGGACGGCCGTGCCCCGTTTGCGCGGGGCCCGTCCGCTCCGGTTCGGCCGGGGTTTCGTGTTTATTTCCGTTTTGTCGGGTCCTTTCTTTTTCGCCGTCTTATCGGGTCGTCCTCTCGTCACCGTCTTCCAGGCCCCGGTCAGTTCCACCGTCGAAATCCTCTTTTGGGAGGATTCCGGAGTGGTTCCAGTCGGTTCCCGTTTCCGTTTCGGTCGCGGTGTTTTTTCGTCTATTGTCGGTTTCGTTATTCTCTTTGTGTTGTCCGTCGTTGGTCTCGGAGGAACTGCGTCCATGCATTTATACAACGCCCATGCATTTATACAACGCCCTGTCCGCAGCCTCGAGGATCGTTTGAATACCTCTTTTTGCCGTGATATTCATGTTTTTCTGTATGGTCGCTGCCTGGGCCATTTTTATCGCTGTCTGGTGAATGAGCTGTAGTAGTTCGGTCAGTTCGTCTGTCTGTCTCGTTTGTGTGAGTTGCGTCGTTGGTACGATGCTGTCAGTGGTAGAGAGGTAGCTTTCTCCACTGGCTCCGCTCGATTGACTGTCCGTCCTGTTTCGTCCTGGTACGTTCAATAGTCGTCTGCCAGTCTCGTTGTCGCTGTTGGTCGTCTTCTTCGTCGGCACGTACGATTTGCGGCCCTCAAAATCCTCGCCGCTGCCCGTGGCCACCGGGGCTTTCACCCGATCGGAACCCGGGGTGGATTGTCCTTGTAAAGGGGTTTCCACTTGAGGTATGCTTTTGTTTTTCTCGTACATTTCATATTTTCTTGTTCCGTCTCGCTGGCGGCTCCTCATGGACGCGGCTCCACGTACCGCGCTGGAACAACGCGCGGCCCCTGAGGTCAATTGAAGGTATTTATTTTTATCCATAATACCGTTAATAAAAACTAATTGTCCAACACCAGCAGTCGAAATACACCCCTAGACGAGTACACTCCCGTTTCCGTGCTCGAACGTAGCGCGTAAATTTGTTGGTTTTACCTCTGTATTGGGCTTAAGCCACACCATAGCTCATCCATCGGACCCGGAAACGTTAAATTTACTTTCATCGCAATCTTTTGTGATGAAAATCATGGTGGAATGACGTGAAAGATCACGTCATTCCACCATGATTTATCTTTGCTGCCGAATTCTTTTGCGAATTGCACACGCTTACGTCTATTAATTTCGTTTATAAAGGGTTTTTTCCTAGGAAAATTAGTGTTTATTGACGGTATTATGGATACAAATAAATACCTTGAATTATTGAAAGACAATTTGATACAAAGTGGTGCACAAATGGGGATTGAAAGAACATTCAAGTTTTATCAAGACAGTGATCCAAAGCACAAAGCACGCATTGTACAGGAATATCTGTTATATAATTGTCCAAAAATTTTGTATCCTTCCCCTCAATCTTCGGACTTAAATCCCATAGAAAATCTATGGGAAAAATTGGACCAGGGAGTTCGTTCGTCACCCCCACGTACGAAAGATGAACTAAAGACGAGATTGCAGGAAGAATGGCTACAAATTAGTTCAGACTATTTGAAAAAAAATATTTCAAATATGCCAGAACGTCTGGAAAACGTGGAAGGTCAAACAGGATATGCCACTAAGTATTAAAGGTTATTAATAATTAAAAAACCACCCATTTCTTATAAGTGTCCGAATATTTTTGTTGCGCGAAAATCGTACATTATTCTATACAATGTTCAAAAAAATATCTATAGATTATAGATAAAAATTATTTTATGACATATTATTGTTAACAAATATCAATAATGTATTCACTAAAAAAAGGAATTTTTTTCTTTCATAAATAACTACGGTACATAATGATTTATACCGATATACCGTGGTGTCCGAATATTTTTGTTACTCACTGTATATATTTTCTTGTTCGTGTGATCATCGCTTTGTGCAAGGACCATCGCTTCGGCTATACGGATACCTACCTGTGTTTTGACCAGCGCTTACTACCTTGACCATCGCATCTCATAGTTCTTTGTCCTTCGCTTATCTAGACCTGTGCTGTATGTTTCTTTGTATTTGTGAACTTGTGACTGATCGAATAGATCTCTAAATAATAAAGAACGATCAACCGTCGTTGTGAACGCAACCGTTCGACTGTGGTTTTTATTTTGATGTGTCAAGTTTTCTTTATCCGCAATCCAGATCCTCGCTGGAACAATTATGTTCATTTTTTATAGAACATTAAAAAAATTATTTTACAAGTTTTTCTGAAATAATTTTTTATAAGATAATTCTTAATTAACGCGTTAAGCGCCACGCCGGTCCCTAGGGACCGACGCTAGACTTTCCGTTCGGGCCTGGCCGGTCCTTACGGACCGGCGGCAGACTTTTCGTTCTTCTATCGCGGCGCGTGTCTGTCTTTGCATACTTGTGAGACTGAACATTTAAATTATGCGATATCGGTTTTAGTTTGGTCAATGCTTCACGGAAAAGAATATAATACTTAAAAACATTAATGTAATTTATTGAAACAAGTTAAGCAAAGGTGAGGTTTCCGTTTACATTCAATACAAAAGGTTGTTACTTTTGGAGTTACATTTTTAGCTATCTTTCTTCCTAACATTCGTGCATTATATTCATAGCATTCGGTGCAGTATTTTCTAATTTTGTGCGCACTGCCTTCTTTTTTTTCAAATGATGTTGAGAATGTACACGGGTGTCCACTTGTTCCTCCTCCTTCTCCGGCACAAGTGTATCAATCAATTTTTTGCGATACATTATGATAGACATCTTCTGGCCTGTTGTTTCTTGGCGTATGAAGAAGGAATTTACAACGGCGGTGTTCAATAATAACTCAAAACCCAATTTTCGATACCACTTCATGGATTTCCGTAATAGGTTACTATACGCAGCAATTTGGTCAGACAGGTCAATAGATTTTTTTCCCGCATTATAATCTATGACAATTGATGGTTTAGTAACGATTTTTGATTTTGTTCGAACGGTTTTCATTTCTAATGTATGTTTAGTCGAAAGTAATAGAACGTCACGCTTCTCTCTCCACTTCAAAACTGTGATCCCTTCTTTACTCTCTTGAGCGACACATTCCCCCCGTTTTAGTTTTTTGAATACCACTTCTTTTGGGTGATCCTTGCGGTTACTCCTTAGTGTACCAATCAAGTGGGTATCTTTCTGTATGAGTTGTTTGGCCAAATTTACACTGGTGTACCAATTGTAAGTATAGAGTGTATGGCCTTTATGAAATAAATTTTCCCACAAATGCATTACTATATTTGTTGGCGTCGTGTTCACTTTGTCGAACATTTTGCCACTGTAAACACTGGAATTATATGTGTAACCGAGGCCACAGCTGAGTTTAAAAATTGTTATGCCATACTTGTTTTTCTTCTGCTTCATGTATTGTCGGAATAAAATACGTCCACGAAATGGAATCATCGATTCATCAATACAAATTAATTCTGTTGGATGGTAATATTTTTTAAAATTTGTGTTCAAATCGTCGATAATCGGCTGGATTTTGTATAAGCGGTTTGTGGTATCTGCTGTTTCGTTGTTGCAAAAGTGAATCATCCTCAAAAGAATCTCAAATCGATTCCTGCTCATGACTTTGTATGGGAATGGATGATAGTATTGCGGATCCCTGGACCAGTATGAATATATCGTTGGATATTTTACCATTCCTATCTATATGATGAGCCCAAATAAGCGCTTGATTTCATTTTTATTTGTAGGGACCCACTTATTTATACGCCTCAAAGCACTTATTGATTGCTTTTGCACTGCGTATGTATTTGTTTGGTCGCTTATTTCCTGAAGCATTACTTCTGTGACCAATAGAGCGTAAAAGTCTCCCACGTTGCAACAATTTTGGAATGTGACATTAGATATGTCAACTCCACATTCACTTCTAAAAGCTCTTATATTAGGTTGATTTCCTTGTGGATCGAACCATTCACGATCACCCGTTGTATTAATATCCACACGCTCATTCTGTGATAAACTTTCATCGTTGGACGAGCACAATACACGCCGATGACGAAGTGTAGGCACTAAAATTTGTTCGCTCGAGGTATCACTTGATGACATCTTGATTTTTAGGGCAACAAAATTTTGAAGTTCTGGTCAAGAAACAATTGCGATTTGAAAATGTCAGGCTCTCGAGTGTAACTCATTTACAAGTGGAGAGATAAACATACGAAGGCAAGCCCCGGCCGGATTACGTTCCCGATGTTTGTTTACACTCTGGCTCGCCTTACGGCTAACTGTGGCCTGAACGGAAAGGCACGGAAATTCGGCGTGGCGCTTAACGTGTTAATACGAAGTCGAACTTACTTGTTATTTCGAACGTAGAAATTATGTGTCACTTTTTTGAGCACATATCAAAGGTTACTAATTTACGAGGCGCTGTCAAAATGATTGTTATTGCATATCGAGGGGGTCGCCAAGCCTCGCTATCCGTAGCAACACGTTACCGCATTTCGGTATCGATAACGGAAAAACTTCGCTAATCGTAGAGTACAAAATCGCAATTATCGTTATACTAGCGTCTCGGTAAATAACGAAACAAAACTTATCGTTATGAGCTCATAACAACAGCATAAAGAGTTGCAGAATCGTGCTGGTGACGTCGAAACATCACTATTTGTAGTTACAGAATCGTACCGTTGTTATGGGAGTGTCGTTATACGTAGCGAAATTCGTCATCGTTAAAATAGCGTTCCGAATCGTTATTTTCATAACGAGTTACAGAATCGAGCTACAGGTACCTAAGTCGTCTACAGACGATCTCGAGTCTCGACATCGAACTTAAAAAACCCATGATCGACCTTTAGCGGCCAAGCCGACGTACAGTAAGATCCCGCAGCCGGCTCGAAGCGCCCCCATAAGGAAAATAGGGGTCGTGCGATGGCAGGTCCGTGGACCGGTCACCTAGTAGATTCACATTGTTTTTAGCCTTTCGACTCACGAGACTCCTAGTGATATCGTTGCCTCCTTTGACTAGAAAGGATACGGCCTTAGAGGCGTTCAGGCATAATCCCACGGATGGTAGCTTCGCACCACCTGCCGCTCGACCGAGTGCGTGAACCAAATGTCCGAACCTGCGGTTCCTCTCGTACTGAGCAGGATTACTATCGCAACGACGAGTCATCAGTAGGGTAAAACTAACCTGTCTCACGACAGTGTAAACCCAGCTCACGTTCCCTGTTGGCGGGTGAACAATCCGACGCTTGGCGAATTTTGCTTCGCAATGATAGGAAGAGCCGACATCGAAGGATCAAAAAGCGACGTCGCTATGAACGCTTGACCGCCACAAGCCAGTTATCCCTGTGGTAACTTTTCTGACACCTCTTGCTGAAAACTCTTCAAGCCAAAATGATCGATAGGCCTTGCTTTCACAGTCTCTATGCGTACTGAACATCGAGATCAAGCCAGCTTTTGCCCTTTTGCTTTACGCGAGGTTTCTGTCCTCACTGAGCTGGCGTTAGGACACCTGCGTTATTCTTTGACAGATGTACCGCGCCAGTCAAACTCCCCGCCTGGCTATGTCCTTGAATCGGATCACGCGGCAGTATGATCGACGATCGGCCGAGGCCTCACGCCACTCTTACACGCTTGGCTCTAGAACACCGTGACAGGCAGGGAGAAAGTCCGAGGCGCACGTGCTCCGCCTAACCGAGTAAGTAAAGGAACGATGAAAGTAGTGGTATTTCACCGGCGATGTTGCCATCTCCTACTTATGCTACACCTCTCATGTCTCCTTACGGTGCCAGACTAGAGTCAAGCTCAACAGCGTCTTCTTTCCCCGCTAATTTTTCCAAGCCCGTTCCCTTGGCAGTGGTTTCGCTAGATAGTAGATAAGGACATTTTTCCCCCTCTGTTTTGTTGCAGTTTTGAAGCTGAAGCTCATGACTGCTTTTTTCTTCATTTGATACCAATTTATCTTTTCCTTGTTGAGGTTGTATATACACAATTTGGTCGCTTAGCCGTGGTTTGTGTTTACGTTTCCATCCCCGCCACGTGGAGGCGGACCATTACTATCTAGCATCGCGTTTTCTTTCCTCACTCATTTCCCTTTGCTCAGTTGTTGTTAGTCAATGCTGCTTCACGTCTTTTTGCCATTCTATTTCTTATTTCCTTTTCACTTTCTTCTGATTTCTGCTATCGACTATTGCGCCTCACTATCCATTCGAGCCCGTCTTATTGCTGCTGTTTCTTTTGCGAATGCCGTAAAGTTTTTATATTTGTCTTCTACGTTTATTATCTCCTTCCAGTTATTCCTATTTCTTCGTAGTTCATCGTAACGGATCTCTTCGTATGCGCGACAGTCGAACATTATGTGCTCCACCGTTTCCTCCTCTTCTTGACATAGTGGACAGATTGCGGAGCAGTCTATTTTCCTTTTATTTGGTGAGTAGTTGAAAGATCCGTAACCCGTTAGAAGGTACACTGCTGCACGTGGTGGCCTGAACCACTTTTTTCGAGTTGAATGCGTCACGTCTGGAATAAACTTATGCGTGATGCGCCCATGCGTACTCCCTTCCCATCTGTTTTCCCACTCAGTGATAACTGCTCGTTTGATTGATTCTCGTTCTATCACCAGTTCCGTCTCAGAGATTTTCGCTCTTGGGTTGAATTGATGGTCCCGCCAAGCGACTGGTCTGTTGCGTTTAATTCGGCTAATTATTCCCCGCATGCAGATTTCCAGGTTTAACGGTAGTATACCCGCAATTACTTGCATTGCGATGGTCGAGGTTGTTCTACAAGCACCTGTTATCGCCAGCAGCATTGCTCTCTGGGCCGCGTGAAGGTTTCCCTTAATGTGACTATGTTCAGCTCTTTCATACCACACGATTGCCCCGTACGATGCAATTGGAGCACATACAGTTTTATACAAGATATCTAAAATCGGCCTGCGTATACCCCATTCCTCATGCATGTGCCTTTGTACTACCATTATGTAATTTGTCAGTTTTTCACGTACTTTTTTCCCGTGAGTACTTCCCACAAGGCCACTATCTACATATACCTCCAGGTATTTATACCGGTTGGTGTACTTGATCTTGGTTCCGTTTATTTCTATTCTCGGGCACCGTTGCGCATCAAATCTACCTTTACCCATCATTGCTTGTGTTTTGGATTTAGAAAACTTTAGTTTACACAGGCTGCACCACTCGCGTAGTCATTCTGTCAGTATTCTGGCTGTTCTTTCTAGCTGTAACCAACGAATTCAGATGACTATAGAAGGAATATGCCCATGCTTTCGATTGAGGCCAGAAACGGATCACCCCACTGAGCTTCACCACCCCAATGACTGGCGGCGCTGCCGTCGCTACAAAATTGTGTTAGGTCACATAGATACATTCACGTATACCTCACACAACTTCATGGCGTAGCTCCGCCTCCTCTCTGACCAATCACGACCGAGCAAGCGCTCCTTCTCGCTTTCTCTAGTGTGAGGTATGCAGTGCGGTGCTGGTGCCGACTCTCTCTTTCTCTATGCTGGCACGGTAGTAGCTCCTTCTCGCTTTGTCTAGTGCGAGGTATACAGTGGGGTTCTCGTGCCAACTCTCTCGTTTCCCGAGCTGGCCCGACAGTAGCTCCTTCTCGCTTTTTCTAATGCGAGGTATACAGTGCGCTGCTAGTGCCGACTCTCTCGTTTCCCGAGCTGGTACTGCCGAACCCCACTGATTCGACATATATAATATCACCCTAAAATTGTTAATAGTATAATGCAAGTTGAGATAATTGTAAAAAATAGACTATCTGTTGAATTGAATTTGAATTATACACGGAGCGTCTGTACTCTCGAGTGACGTCACACACGTCGACCGCCGCGACGCCAAGCGGCAGTTTCGGGCGGCAAAAACTTGGATTCAATCGGGCTATAAGCATATAGCCTTTCTATAGTCGTCTGAATTCGTTGCTGTAACCTAGAGTTGCCTTTGACTATAAAAGCGATGTCGTCCGCATATGCTGTTACCTCTATCATACCAGCATTCAGCAAGTCTTCTAGTGTTCCCAAAAATCCATCCATGCACCAGTTCCATGCGTATGGACCAATGACTGAGCCCTGCGGGCATCCTCGGTGAACCCTCCGCGAGACCGTCTCGTATTTATTGTGGACCTCAACTTTCCTTTTCTGGAAATAGCTATTGATTATTTTTATCATTACGCTACTACACTTCCCTTCAATTAATCGATCTTTTATTGCCGGCCACTACAGGTTATCGAAAGCGCCCTCGATGTCGACAAACATCGCGATTGCATATTTTTTCTCGACATTGAGAACATTTTCTCTGAAACGAAGAAAAGTCTCTTCCGCAGATGCACCACTCTTAAAGCCAAACTGGTATTTACTGTTCAACTTCGCCTCAAAATATTGGCGTTGTATTCTGTTAACCAAGATTCCTTCAAATACTTTGCTGATGACTGGTAGAAGCGCGATCGGCCTATAGGCACCAATGTTTTCTAGGTCTGCGGTCACGGATTTTGGGAATAGTCTCAAATCAGCTATTTTCCATTCATCGGGTATCTTATTGTCTTTTAAGCATTTGTTGTAAACTAAGAGTGGAGCCTCCCGTCTATATTTTCAGACTGCTTTCACAATTTTCGGACCTAGACCATCAAGGCCGGGAGTTGTTTAGTTTTTCGTAGACGCCAAAGCGCTTGCCACTTCCGCTCGCGTGATTTCAGGTTCGAGGTTTAGGTTAGTATAGCCACGAGCCTTAAGTCTGATTTCTTGCTGCAGTTCGTTCTCTGTTTCCGTGGGATCGATTGGAGCAACCTTTTCCAGCAGAAGGTCAATGGACTCTTTCCATGAGCAGGTTTTTCCCCCGGTCGGAATTGTTAGTGCCCCTATGCAGCTCTTCTTTTGAGTTTTGTCTTTCGCTATTTTATGGAGAATCCCCCATGGGTTCTCGTTGCCCTTGGTTCATACGAACTCTCTCCATGTTGAATTTTTCTGCTCCCTGATAGCCTTGGTGTAGATATTTCTATTTATTTTGTACTCTCGCTGTAGGTGGCATATATCTTCCGTTCTATTCATTCTGCGGGCACGTGAGAGCTGCTTTCTTGAGGTGGCTGCTTTACTTCGTAGTACATGCAGCTCTTCGCACCACCGTCCTATTAAGTCGCCTTCTTATGGGCATTGAGTCGCCGAACGTTTCCCTAATAGCCCCCACAACGTATCTATACATCACAATTAGGTTGTGGTCGTTAGTAGAACACAAGCTAGTCACTGACCATTCAACGTTTTGACTGCGTACTCCCCTTCCTGACAAAATTATATCATGTTTGATTCCCCTCTCGTGTTCGAGAATATATGTACTTCGCATCGCTTATTTATTACTGTTAAGTTATTTTCTATTATGAATTCCTCTAGGAGTCTTCCTCGCTCGTTAGTCTCGGAGGAGAACCATACTGTTGATCGCGCGTTAGAGTCCAGGCATATAAGTACCTTCGATCCTCGTATAATAGCAAGGGCATTTCGCAATTCTTCGCGGGAGTTCGCCATGGGCAACGAGAATTGACAGTACAGGTTTATAATGTAAAAGCGTTCATGTCCGATTTGCACCTCGAAGCACATAATGTGCGTAGAGTCTTCGACGAGAATG
Source organism: Netelia melanura (assembly GCA_964007305.1). NCBI lineage: Eukaryota > Metazoa > Arthropoda > Insecta > Hymenoptera > Ichneumonidae > Netelia > Netelia melanura. The sequence continues at coordinate 1,304,571 of OZ023260.1, forward strand.
TTGAAGTTTCTCTCCAGTTTTGGTGAAGCAATGATTGCCGCAATCCAAGGCCTATCGCCTGTTGGCTGGAAGAGACTCTAGTGTTGACCGCTAAATCCTCGGACTTTACGATTTTGGTCAGGTCCGCTGCCACCGTGATTGACCTCTGTATGTTAATTTGCCCTATTTTTAGTTCCATTGTACTTTCGATTTATACAACTCTACTTGCCTTAAATACTCTAGGCAATTATTACTCTTGACACTTTGTGTTATGTCTTTTCGTTTGGCCCGTATGCAGTTAATACATTTTGAGCTCTCTTTATTTGGACAAGCCTCCCGCAAGTGGTCTTCCCTTCCGTAATGGTCGCATTTCTGCTTTTATGCAGAGCATGATTTGGCGATATGTCCATATCCCAGGCATTTAAAACATCTCGTCACGTTTATATACTCCTTGAACCGATACGCTCGCCAGCCCATATAAATTCGCCCTGACTCTGCTATTTGCTTATGTTCTTTAGCTGGCATCTGCATGATGCAGTTGACCGAGGTGGGGCTCGCCTTGGTTTTAAAGGAATGTCGAAAGATGACATTTCCCTTCGCCTGCTCAATCTCTTCCGCAGTACTAACCCTGAGAATCTTATGGACAAAATGGTCCTGTAGCTCATCAGCGGTGTGATCTCTTTCCACGTCATAGACGATTATACTGGGATTCAATCTTGTTGGTTCAGATGCTGTCAGGCCAGTGTGGGCTATGTCCGCTGCACGGACGATATCGGCATCTGCCTTGCTACAGAGCTCCATCACTATCCCCTTCGTCCGCAGCGGTCGCATGCTGTGTAAGATCAAGATAGTATTTGCTACGAACTGGTGGTCTTTGAGCACACCCCTCCACTCCATTTAACGTCCACGCTCTCGGACGGGGAATTGTACGCATTCCCTAACCTGACTGTGCAAGGCGGGGTCGTTAAGCTCGGATGATACCGGGCCGAGGCCGCACATCATCGCCTGCCTGAACACCATGGGTTGGGACGTTGGCTACGCTCGCAGTCCAGTCCTTCACCTGGAACCACTCCAGCATGGTTAGACCTGCCAGGAGTTAGACTCCCGCTGGCACAGCTTCGAGGATCATCAGGACTCGCAACCCCCCCCCCCCCCCCCCCCACAAGGTAGCAAGCCACGGAGGGAGTAGATAGGGACAGCGGGAATCTCGTTAATCCATTCATGCGCGTCACTAATTAGATGACGAGGCATTCGACTATTTTCCTGTATTCTTTCTAAGCCAGTCAATGGACTTGACTAGCCAGCGCGAATATACTTCCTAGGTATTATTACCCTCCAGTCGGGCTTAAAACTTAACAACTGGCAATTATTTGCCCTTATCCATACCCTCCGCCCCACCAAGGGGCCGCTATAAGTAGTTGGAAAAATTAGCATTAGTAGAGTCATCCCGCTGCACTGGATGTTTGTGGAGTTTCGTTCCACCCATTGAGGTTGTTAACGGGGAAAACCTCGTGAAGGTATCCGCCCGGGAATACCCGGCTCCGCCGCCGTGGCAAGACTCTTGTATTCCAAGGTATTGCGACTGCCTAGTATTACGCCTCGTACCGCCGAGGCTACGCCTTGCGCTCTCGGCGGGCTCTCCTCTCTCTCATCTCGCTCATCATTCTCATCTGCGGCTAGATGGTAGTCTGTACAGGGTGGAAAGAAAATAGTGGTCGCCGCTTCGCCACGTGATTCTCCAGTTCGAGATCGATGGAGATCTATCAAAACTTGTATCCGCAAAATTGACCTTGACACTGAAATTCAAGGTCAAATTTTTGTATTGACTTAAAAAAATCTACTAATTGAGAAGAACAAAAGTCAGAAAGGAACCATGGGTCGCAAGTGAGCCCATCACCCAGAAAAAGAATAATGCACTATTAAAAATCCGTAAATATGAGTTTTCCTGATTGTGATGTTGAATTTCTTCTCAAGTTGAGGGCGTGGGCTCAATCTCCGTGTTACTGATTACGTTGATGGCGACGGCGTTAACGCGGAATCCAAAGAATTGTGCTATTTGTCCCGATGGCCCTTAGCATGCCCGCTTGCTCTATCTCTTCCACATGGCAACCTCCATTGCGTAAACACGCTCGCAGCCTTGCCTCCAGATTCTCCATAACACGGGTGAGGAGGTCTCGATTTCTCACCAGTCTCGTCACTCCTTCATTTATCCTGCGTCTCAGATCGATAAATGATTACATTGAGGGTCCCCCAAAAGAAAAAATCCAAAGGGTTCAGATCTGGTGAGCGTGGTGGCCATGTGTGTGGTGCAGGACGGCGTCTCATCCATCGACTACCGAATATGTTATTGAGAAAACCGCGGACCAGTAGACTGCAGTGCGGAGGTGCCTCACCATGGATGAAATAAATTCGGATCAACAAGGATTAGGAAGGATTACGCCGTCCCCACCAGCGTAATCAGTAACACGGAAATTGAGCCCACGCCCTCAACATGAGAAGAAATTCAACGCACAATCAGGAAAACTCATATTTGCGGATTTTTAATAGTGCATTATTCTTTTTCTGGGTGATGGGCTCACTTGCGACCCATGGTTCCTTTCTGACTTTTGTTCTTCTCAATTAGTAGAATTGTTTAAGTCAATAAAAAAATTTGACCTTGAATTTCAGTGTCAAGGCCAATTTTGCGGATACAAGTTTTGATAGATTTCCATCGACCTCGAGCTGGAGAATCACGTGGCGAAGCGGCGACCACTATTTTCTTTCCAACCAGTACAACAATAAATTAAATTACGTCACAGTACATTTAAGAAGACGACACATTGGACGGCACAATTTCTGGTGATCGTCAATCGGGAGGTTGTCCATTAGTTAAAAGTTAGTTAAATTAGTTACTTGGTCATTTGGTTTCAAAACATAAATTCATTTGGGAGGTTCGTCAAGAAGGTAAAATTGTTAATCGCTTATGTACAGACAGTATCGGGAGATAGCTCCTCCGATTTTGGCTTACGCCATGTCATTATTATCAAGAAATTCGTTCGCTATCTCAATCGATGATCATAGCGCGATCATTCATATGGTCATCATATCCGCCTTCCCCAGGGCGAGCTTTATCTGCTCTCGCTTCGTGCCGAGCGGAATGGTTCCCCTGCTGCCAACCACTATTGGCATGACCGAGGACTTTGTGCAGCCAAGCCTCAGTTTGATCAATTCTGCCGTGATGGCATGCTTTTCCTCCTTTTCCTTACTTGCGTCTTGCAGATACGCGCGGTTTTCGTACCTGACTGTGACAACGGCCACCACCACTTCTTCGCCGATCCTTATCATCAAATCAGGCTTCTTGAGCTCTCCCAGTTCGTTTATAGTAAGCTCTACGATTACTGTGAACCTCTTTGATGCTTTCTCGACTACGAACTCTTTTATCTCGTCTTGACGCTTTATCCTCGCATCTTTTGTGTTCCCGCATTGTCCTAGCACATGTCCGATCGTTTCAGGTCCTCCCCGACACCGCCGGCACATGACATCATTTATTCGTTTTGTTCGTACTAGGACGACTCGTGTGCCGAAAGTGTTCGTTCGAAGGCGAATGGCATCAATGAACCGATTATCTTTTAGCAGACTGGGTTTGCTAAGCCTACAGTTGCCAATTGCATCATTGCGAAAATCGGCAACCCCCTGACCCTGGCACGATAAACCGGCCCACTCGTCTGTGTCTTTCTTCTTGAGCCTTTGCTTCAATGCGTCAATTTCTTTGTCGTTAGACGGCATTATCCCACCTAGGGATGTCACGCACTGTTCTGCCTCTTTCCTCAGCCGTCCTCGGGTTGTTACCGCTTGTAGCGCGCGATCCCCGCTTCCTTCGACTCGGAGGTACGTCCTAATTGTTGAGAGCTGGATCACTTGCTCGAACTTCATGAGGCCCAGCCCACCTTTTACCTTTGAGGTATAGAAGAATCCTGTCGCCGTCGATATTGGAAGGTGCAGGATCTCTTTAACTTGAGACCTTATCGTTTGGTCGATCATTTGCAGTGTGTCCCTTGCCGGTCGGTTGTTCGTCAACGAGTATACGTATCGGGGTAACACGTACGTCTGCAATATATCTAGTTTTTGTCGAGGCTTTAATTTTAGTCTTCGGACATTTGCTATGGCCTGCCTAATGCCCGGAAGCTCGGACCCTTTCATCAGCCCACTCCAGGGTCGGAATTTTACTCCGAGATATTTGATCGTCTCATCTGCTCCCTTGCACGGTACTCTTTCTGCTCCGATTTGTAAGCCAGGGTCGCTCAAGAACCACGTTTTTTATTTTGCCGTGATCGCAAAGGCACTACATTTGGATGTCGCCAATGACATACCCAGCTTACTCAAGTATCCAGAGACGATGTTTAGCTGCTTCTGTACTTCCTCCTTGTTCTCCGCCATCAGCACCAAATCGTCAGCGAAAGCCAACACGGAAATGCCCTGCTTATCGATCCTTATACCATTTGTTTGGTCGTCCACTTTTTCTATTAGTTCCTCTATTGCTAAATTTAATAGAAGCGGCGACAAAGGGTCCCCTTGTTTGACTCCTCTCAGCAGCTCGATTCTAACCTCCCCGACACTTCCTCGTATGGTTGTTCTGCAATTTTTATACATCTCTGCTATATATTTGCACAAAAGGTTCGGCATGCCTTTCCTCCTGAGAGCTGGCACGATACAGGAGTGGGGATGGTGTCAAATGCCTTTGACACCTCGAGCACCGAAATTACTCCCCCGTGCAAGGCTTTTGCAGCGGTCATAGCTTCAGTCAGAGTGATAATATTGAGGCCACATCCGTCGTCAGCCGTGAAGCCTTTTTGTCGAGGAAACTGGCTAATTACCCTCCGTAATTTGGCGTCGATGATAGACTTTAGGTATTAATGTGGCCCTGTTCTGCTTCCACTGGTCCGGATAATATCTCTCAGATATCAATATGGTAAAGAGTAGTGCTAGCACTTCTGCTACACCCTCTTTTGCCAGATGGCATTTCCTGACCAGGTCCAAGCCTGCCGCCGAATCATTCCTGAGCCTTTCGATTCTCTTCTTTAGTTCACCCGGGGCGAATACGCCGATTACCTGGCTTATTTCCTTCTTCTCTAGTGATCCAGTACACTCGATCGTGGGTGGTTCGGGCTGCCCCCATAGCTCAGTGTACAACCGTTCTATACATTCCGCCTATAGGTCCTGGCACCTTGCATATGCAAATTTGATACGGCGGTTTCTATTTGCCGATTTTCTCATGCTTTTCCGTCATCGCTCTGTGGCATTGCGCCTCTGCCCATTTGTGCCTTTCCCCTACTTTGCCCTTTCTTCTTGCGGCACTAACAAGCCGGTGAGTTCCTGTAGCCATGACTCGATTTTCGCATGTAGTTCTCGCTTGTTTGCTAGCATCTCCCATACCAGCCGGAGCTGTGCAGCGATTCTCTGTAAGCCACTGTTCGTCGGTATCTCAATGTTACCGATCGCAGCCACAACTTCTGTCATCCAGCGGGTCTGAGGGGTCGGGCTCTCAGTCGGCTCCTCTCCCGCGCTTAGATGTTCACTGCTACTACTCGAGTCCTGTTCCCTTACGGCTTGCTCCGAGCTGTTCCCGGCAGCGATCTCCTCGTCATCGCTCACCTCGGAGGTTTCATCTATACCGACTTCTTCGATCTCCCCCGTCTCGGCTCCAGCAGTGTCAGCGATGTTCTCCTCTACTTCTCTTTCCAGCAGTCTCCTTTTGTCGCTTATATGCTTGTTCGTTTTACCGGGAAAGAATTGTTCCAGGAACTTATTTATATGCCTTCTTCCCCGGCGCCTCTGGTTCAACACCCGGAGTCGAGCCGTCTCCTCCGGACTCCATACGTACGCCACTCTGCCAGGGTGACCATCCCTGTGTAGCGCCTCTTGCCTTCGCTCATTCCTCAGTGCCGGATGTTCGTGCCTCTCGTGTTGCGATCGCCCTCTAAGGGTTTCAAACTCTGCGTCGCATACTTGACATGGGAATGTCGCTGGCGTTTCCCGACCCGGAAGCGGTCCCTTGCACCGGCTTCTATGCCCGTACCAATTCCTGACCCCTGGGAAGACCCTCGCACAGCAGTTACATATGTAAGAGATGTTTACTTGCTGGTGCTCTTCGTTTATTTGTACTTCCATTTTTATTTGTTTTATCTCCAATTCCTTCATCCTTTCCCTTTCCAAGTCTTAAGCCATAGTCATTCCAGTTATCGCCAAGTTAACGCCCAGCATCTGCTGGTAATTTCTCGCAGGGACAGCATTGATCCCGCGTGACGTTTACGCTTTCAACTCGCTGCACGCGCATTCCTTTCCTCCCAGCCAGCTGACAGAAAAAGCAGCGGTGCTTTAGCGCTCTAATATTTTCTCCCTTTGTCTCTGATTCCGGGTCGGGAGTCCTCCCCGGAGACTTCCAACTCGGGAAAGCTGGGGTCGTTGCTCCCTATCGTTTCGACTTAACAGGAAAATACCTGCAAACCCAGCTCCCTGACTTTTGTGTTGTTGATCTTAGCACTTTACCGATTTCTCGGTAAAGAATTCCCAGCGGTCGCCACGAGGAGGCGCCAACAACATGCAACTATGACCCTTAAGAGAGTCATAGTTACCCCGCCGTTTACCCGTGCTTGCTTGAATTTCTTCACGTTGACATTCAGAGCACTGGGCAGAAATCACATTGCGTCAACACCCGCGAGGGCCATCGCAATGCTTTGTTTTATTAGACAGTCGGATTCCCCTAGTCCGTGTCAGTTCTGAGCTGAGCGTTGAATGGCGGCCGAAGAGGACGACCAAGACGGCGCAAACCGCCAAGGAAGCCTCGCAGCAAGGAAGATCCGCGGGAGGCCAAGGCACGGGACGGAGCTCGGATTCCAACAAGCACAATCGAGATCGCGCCTGCATTCGCCTCGCCCAGGCCCGGTACGTTAGCCAAAACCGCTTCCCTAACAAGCCCGATGCGCCCCGCTCCTCAGAGCCAATCCTTATTTCGAAGTTACGGATCCAATTTGCCGACTTCCCTTACCTACATTAGTCTATCGACTAGAGGCTCTTTACCTTGGAGACCTGCTGCGGATATGGGTACGAACCGGCGCGACACGTCCACGTGGCCCTCTCCCGGATTTTCAACGTCCGAGGGGAAGATCCCGACACCGCCGCAACTGCGGTGCTCTTCGCGTTCCAAACCCTATCTCCCAGCTAGAGGTTTCCAGGGAACTCGAACGCTTATACAGAAAAGAAAACTCTTCCCGGATCTCCCGACGGTGTCTCCAGGTCATTTTGAGTTACCCTGACGAACTCTCTTGCGAGGGGCCGAATTGTATACGGTTCCGCTGCCGGGTTCCGGAATAGGAACCGGATTCCCTTTCGCTCGACGGGTGTGCATCATAATTATTATGATATTACACTGTTGACTAAGACGCCATCATCAACATAGGATTTCTCCTAGGGCTTAGGATCGACTGACTCGTCTGCAACGGCTGTTCACACGAAAACCTTCTCCACGTCAGTCCTCCAGGGCCTCGCTGGAGTATTTGCTACTACCACCAAGATCTGCACCGACGGCGGCTTCAGGCAGGCCCGCGCCCAGACCCTTCTGCGCACACCGCCACAACCCTCCTACTCGTCAGGGCATCATGACGGAAATTAAATCTCCGCCGCACTTGCCACTGACGGCAGAGTATAGGCGCGACGCCTCAGCGCCATCCATTTTCAGGGCTAGTTGCTTTGGCAGGTGAGTAGTTACACACTCCTTAGCGGATTACGACTTCCATGATCACCACCCTGCTGTCTTAAGCAACCAACGCCTTTCATGGTATCCCATAAGCGTCGACTTAGGCGCCTTAACTTTGCATTTGGTTCATCCCACAGCGCCAGTTCTGCTTACCAAAATTGGCCCACTTGACACTCTGATCCGAAATCTCGTGGCTTCAACGTTCAAGCAAGCCAGAGATCTCACCCATTTAAAGTTTGAGAATAGGTTGAGGTCGTTTCGGCCCAAAGGCCTCTAATCATTCGCTTTACCAGGTGAGACTCGCATAATTCCTTAGAACACGCGAGTGCCAGCTATCCTGAGGGAAACTTCGGAGGGAACCAGCTATTAGATGGTTCGATTAGTCGTTCGCCCCTATACCCAGTTCCGATGATCGATTTGCACGTCAGAATCGCTACGGACCGCCATCAGGGTTTCCCCTGACTAGCTCCCAATGACTCGCGCACATGTTAGACTCCTTGGTCCGTGTTTCAAGACGGGCCCTGAAAGTACCCAAAGCAGTACCGTCGCCAGTAGTATGGTGCGCACTATGGCCACCCTCACTCCTATCTTCACTCGCATCCCCACTCCGTGGCCGCCCAGTGTCCGTGGCTCGGTCGGACGTGGGCGCGGGGGCAAGTGTTGCGGGGGGTGGAGAGGGGGGATAGAGCGTGTCGCCATAGTACGCTTTTTACCCCCACTCTACGGCCGCCGAGTGTCCGTCGCTCGAAGGGCCGTGAGCGTGGGGCGGGGAGGGGGATGGAGCGTGTCAGTATGTTGGAGCGCTGTTTTTTAGTTTCATCTTTTTTATAGAATTTAAAAAATTCGATGCAGACGCCGAGACTCGAACTGCCGACCGTCGGATTACCAGTCTGAATAGCTACCTCTACACCAAGATCCGTTATGATATTAAGCTTTTTTTTTTTTTTTTTTTTGTGTTGACCGGGCACTTAGTCCTTTGGACCATTGTACCCGAGCCCCTTAAGGGCAAACTGTTACCGTGTCGGCCCCAAGGGCAAGCCGGCCTCCCGCGCAAAGCTAAGGAGTACTGCCGCCCCCGCGACCGCCAGGTCGAAACCATCTGCTACACTGGTCCCAAGGATGTCATTTCTGACTTCCTCGAGCCCGGCGCAGCTCGTTATGAGATGTAAAGGTGTATCCATCCCGTCATAGCACCTCTTGCATTCCGGGTCCTCTGAGAGCCCCAGACGCGTTCGGTGCTTTTCCGTATGCCAGTGTCCCGTGATCACCCCCACAACGAGTCTCAGTTGAGCCCGGTCGAGGCATGACAGTTCGGTGCCTAGCTTTTCCGTGGGGCCAGAGAACAAGGCCTTAGTGTGCCCCATCCCTGGACTCCGCCCCCAGAGGTCCGCAAAACGTTCCGCGACCCACTTTGAGGTCGCCCGTCGCACGAACTCCTGGGTGATACCTATGGGGTGTAGGCTCGCCATGTCGGGCCGCGAAACACCGATCCTGGCGAGCTCATGCGCCCTGTTGTTGCCCCGGATGCCGCTGTGACCCGGCACCCAGACTACCTTGACTCTGTTGGCACTTCCTACTAGTGTCAACAGGTTTATGCAGTCTCTCACCAGCCCGGACCTTACCACTACGCTGTGTAGAAGTCCGAGCGCGGTGCGACTGTCGCTGCATATGTAGATATGCTTATGAGCGTAGCCTTTGTCCCTGATAATTCGGGTACAGGCCTTGATGGCGAATAATTCCGTTTGTAGGACAGTCGCGGTGCTCGTCAGGGCGTAGGACTCCTCCGTCCGTGGTCCCTCACATCATACGCCTGCCCCCGCTCCTGCACTTCATTTGGCCCCGTCCGTGTACCAGACTAGTCCCTCAGGTGACAGTATGCTCTTCTGATCCTCGACCCACGTCTGTTTGTCGGGATAGAGGACCGTATAGTTGTGTTGGAAGTGGTGTTCCCGTGGGCACCAGTCGCCACCGAGTCGGGTTACCTGTTCCAGGTCCCCCGCTCTCGAGAGGATCGCTGCGTGCCCAACAGCTGCACCCTTCCACTGTCCGCAGATAAGCAGCCGACTGGCTGCGTTTCTTGCTCCCGCCTCTGCCGTAATGTGCGTTGGCGGGATGTTAAGCAGAGCTCCTATAGCCAGGGTAGGGGTAGTGCGCATTGCGCCCGCCATCCCCAATCCTATCAGCCTGTAAGCTCTGTCCAGCGCTCTCCTGTTTTGTTCCCGCTCAAGCGCGGGCCACCATACTAGGGAGGCGTACGTTAGTTACGGGACCAGGATGGCCGAGTAAATTCACTTGACCATCCTGGGTTTTAGCCCCCACGTTTGCCCAAACATTCTCCTGCAGGCCCAGAAGGTCGCAATCCCTCTCCGAGCCTGTTCGCAGATGTGGCTCTTCCAACTGAGTTTGTGGTCCAGTGTCACTCCCAGGTATCGGACCTCTGGAGAGAACGCCAGCCCAGCCCCGAAGATCAAAGGGGGCCTCATTTTGAAGCGCTTCTTCCTAGTGAATAGTACCATCTCAGTCTTGTTGGGATTTACCCTCAAAGACTTTGATGTGCACCAATCCTCCACAATGCCGAGTGCCTTCTGCATCTCGCTTGCTATTGCTCCCGGATGATTGCCGCTGATTGCAATGCAAACATCATCGGCGAAGCTCACTACTTTGACCTTCCGTCCCGCGAGCCTTTTCAGGAGCCCGTCGACCACCATGAGCCACATCAGGGGTGAGGTTACTCCTCCCTGTGGGCACCCTCTGCCGACGTGTGCCCTGACACTCGTCCCGCCGAGACTGGCCGTTACTATTCGCGATCGAAGCATGAAGTCCATGCATTTGATGACCGCGTCCTCAACTCGGAAGTCCCTCGCTGCTTCACAGATCGCGTCGAAAAATGTATTGTCGAATGCCCCTTCGACGTCCAGGAAGACGCATAGAGTAGCCTCCTTTTTGCTAAACGCGCCTTCAATCTCCCGGATCAGGCCATGGAGTGCCGTCTCTACGGATCCGCCCCGTCCCTTATGAATCTGTCAACGAGTCTCTCCATGGTCTTAAGCAGGAATGACGTCAAGCTGATAGGTCTAAATGCCTTGGCCAGGTCGTATCTGGTCTTTCCCGGTTTCGGGATAAACACAATGATGACCTCTCTCCAAGCTTTTGGCACATATCTTAGTGCAAGACAGGATCTGAAGATGTAGTTTAGGTGCCTAATCAGGCTCCCCCCCCCCCCCCCTCCCGAAGGAGGGCCGGAAAGATCCCGTCGGCCCCTGGGCTCTTGAACTTGTCGAAGGAGTTCAACGCCCATCGGATCCTGTCGTGAGTGACCACCCTCGCGGCGGTGCCCCAGTCGCCCGGTCTGGTGCCGGCGAGCGATTCCCCGTTTTGTGGGTCTCGCTCCGCCAGTCTTGAGCCTGGGAAGTGCACCTCCAGCAGGTGTTCCATTATGTCTTCGTGTTTCTCAGCCACTTCCCCGTTGGGAAGAGTGAATCCACCAAGCCTGTATTGCGGATCATTAGCGAAGACTCTGCAAAGTCTGGCCACTGTTGGCAGAGCCTCGACTTCCTTGCAGAATTTTCCCCAGGCCTCCAATTTCGATTTCTTTATGGACTTTTTATAGGTCCGCTGTACCTCTTTGTACGCAGCCCAGTCCGTTGCAGCCTTGGTTTTCAAAGCTCTGTTGAGTAGGCGGCGGGAGCTGGAGCGTAGTCGGCTAAGCTCCTTGCTCCACCATGCCACCTTCTTTCCATGTCTACGTGTCCTGAGAGGGCACGCTGCTTCATTGGCTTGGATGATGGAGGAGGTGAGCGAGATCACGCCCCCCTCGATCCTGCCTTCAGTTCTCAGCCATCCTTCAGCCTCCCCGAGCCTGTCCTCTAGTTCCTTTTTATATAGGTCCCAGTCGGTGGCCCTTGGGTTGCGATAGGTGACCCCTTCGTGGTGGGCCCCTTCGGCTGCTAGGCTGAATGTTATTCGGCGGTGGTCCGAGAGAGTGTCCTCATCCTCTACTCTCCATTCCCTCAGACACTGCACCACTTTTGGGGACCCCAACGTGAGATCGATGACCTCCTGCCTCCTTGCGGTGACAAAGGTGGGTTTCGATCCCCTGTTCATGATCTCCAGATTCGTTGTCGAGAGGTATTCCAGCATGGCTGAGCCTCTCTCGTTTGTGTCCGAGCTTCCCCAGATGAGATGATGCGAATTGGCGTCGCACCCCACTACCAGGTCTAACCCTTCCTTGCGGCAGTGCTCCACTACCGCCTTTAGTTCGGGGGGTGGGTGCTCGGTCGGGCCGTGGGGCAGGTACGCCGAACAGATTATTAGATCCGTCCGCCTTCCGCCCAACCTTAGCCCGACCGATGCCACCGCCACGTCCCGGCTGCAAAATCTGCTCAGCTTCAGGGCACTGTGTCTCTTAGCTACAAAGACACAGGCCCTTGGGCCGGGTTCCGCGGGATCGTATATCAGGGTCCCGTTCCTTTGATCTATCCCCTTCACCAGTCCCCGGTTGATCCAGGGTTCTTGAATTAGGGATATGTCTGTCTGCCCCACTGCAAGGTCCCGGCTATGTATAGCTGAGGCCGCAATGCAGTGTTGCAAATTTATTTGGGAGATTGTGGTGCCCGTTACGGCCATTGCGTCCGCAACGTTGGGCCTTCTCCTTTCTGTGTAGGGAGGCGGAAGAAGGAGTGGGATTTGGGAGGCGTGATGGTGGGGTGGTTTGTGGGGTGGGGTAAGGACGGAGGAGTGGGACTGGTGGGGTGGTGAGTGGCCAAGCGCACTAATGCAGGCCATTTTCCTCGCCTATTTGCGTCTCAGGGTCCGCCGACTTCTCAGCAGTCCCCTGGGCTAATTTGGGTTAGCCTGCCAGAGACCCTTCAAGTGTCCTTTGGACCCCTCTCTGCGTCTCCAGCTGGCCCATCCTAGCAAGGCCTTGTGCCCTTGATGGCCTTCCTCTGGCCTTTCTCCCCCGCTTTCCCAGACGCCCGGGGCGGTCCCCTGCCTCCGCGGACACCGCGGTGTTAGCCGCCGGCGCCGCATGAGCGGGCCCCTGCTCCATCCTCTCCGGTTGGGAGGTGGCATCTGCGGCGCGGTCTCTGTTCAACTCTACCGTAGGGTCGATCGATCCCTCCTGCGGTCTCTTTGCCTCCTCTCGAGCGGCCTCGGGGGCGCACTCCCGCCGCACTCCCTCGGTCCTTTGCCGGGCCTCGTAAAAACGGGCCCGGGTGAGCCCGTAGTGAGGGGCGAGATTCCGCTCCTTCAGCGTTTCGAGGGATTTGGCGTCTACCCCAATGACCGCGTGTATCGCCCCTCGGACGACCTTCCGATCCCACACTCTCCACATGGGAGTGCGCAGTCCCGGGTTTTGCCGCTGCATTCTGGCGAGGAGGATGTGCAAGTCCTCGTCAGCCTCAGGGAACACCGCGGTCATTCTGATCAACCTGGGAAGGCACTCTTTCTCCAGTACTTGGAGTTTGGCGCCCTCCCAGGGTGCCAAGTTTGGTACGGTGGACCGCAACCAGGCCTTTGCCCGGTCGTTCGTGCATGTCACCCAGAGGACGCCCTGGTCGCTGCGGGTGTTACGTCCCGGGTGTACCACCAGACGCGTAACATTCAAAACATATATACATAACACGAATATCTAAATATTCAATAATCATAACAATATATAATAATTATAACGCCAACGTAAGTGTTAAATAATGTAAAACACATGCGTTGCCGTATTAACAATATAATATTAATATTAGCTAAAATAGACTATATTCGAATAGAGTATAGAAGCGCAGCATCTCAGAGAAGTCAGGTCCCACGCTCCGCCGAGCTGACGCTGCAGCGCGGCCGAGCGCGGTGCAGACTCAGCAATAGATAAGGGCTTCCGCTGTAAGCATGATACCTCGTTCTCGGCTCTCACGCTACCCCCACTACCAAGAGCTAACTCTCTTTATAAGACCAGGTACGCGGTCCACTCGCCAGTACGGTATAGTCAGTCAGATTCTGGACCTCGCACGGTGCAGACTGCGCGCGCGACTACTAAAACTAATTACGAACTCTAGTTGAGTATTTTCGAAACGACGGACTTAGAGCGAAGTTACCGAGTGGACTAAAGTGCAGTAAAGAGAGCGAAGTACCCGGTGTGAAGCCTGTAAGACACCACGTCCATTTATTCAAATTCGGAGCATTGTAAAATCGTAACGTAGTCTTTTGAACCGACTCCGCGATTATCCAATCGTGTAAACTGTCATTATAACTTTTGCATTCAATTTTACTGTAACAATATATTATTCCCTTTTTATACAACCAAAGTCTATCAATATTATTTCGCTATACCCTTCCTTAAATGCGAAGAATAACGAAACATCCATAATTCAAAGGACTCAAATTCAAAATCAACCTCAACTTAAAATCAAAGTATTACGATTGATCTTCTCTCGTCCATATCCAAGTGACTCCTGACTAGCGGTGCTCTCTATCGTGCACGCGGTCATCCCACTTATCCATTGATTGCCAGCGGTGCTCTCTATCGTGCACGCGGCTGTCAAAACTATCCATTGCTTATTTGCCAGCGGTGCTCCCTGTCGTGCACGCGGTACTTACCTGCGACTCTTCCCGACGATCTATCAATCGGTAATTTGACAGTAGTGCATCGAGCATATTTGAATATTACCGTATAAAGGCTTTTCTCATGGGTAGACGCCGGGGAGGAATTAAACGCCAAATCCGCCGCGCTATCGCCATCGCCGACGATAAAGCGAAAACGTCTTGGGGACACAATAAAGTACTCGCGCGTACTAGCCTTTACCACGAACTTGCACCGATCCATTTGTTGGCTCTGTCCCCGAGTGACACCCCAGTGACCACCAGCGCTTCCCCAGTACTGCGAATCGCCAAGGAAGAGAGGATCAACGCTCGAGTACTGAAGTACACCTGTAACTTGCACGGTCACCTGACTCCGATTTTCGAGATTCGACCCATCGTCGTCATCACTCTCGACTAGGTCATCTCTTCGCCGAGTCTCCTTCTGTTTCGTTGGTCTACACCCGCTACGCCGACTACTCGTTCATCTGCCATACCCAGCGAAAGGTAGGAATTTCAGCACATTATAATTGATACGTATCACTCCCCCATTACTTGGCACGCACGTCCCGCGAAGAATACAACAGTCACGGCTCCATCCCTGACGAGCGCATTCTCGCCTAAACAGGAGCCCCCTCTTTGTGTTCCGTGTTGCTTTTTTTATACAAAAAAAAACTTAATATTATCAAGCAGGACGTAACACGGGTACCCTCAAAGCACGGGGACTCCTGTTCCAACGGAATGGAGTCCAGCGCCCCGAAGATCCCCCGCGCCACCAGTTGGTCCTGCCCCTGCCCGAGAGTGGTGCCGGGGTAATCAGCCGGTGCGATGGCCAGCCTTTTATCCCCGGCGACCGCGTCTCCGTAGCCAGTGGGTTTGGGGAACAGTTTGCTCCTTTTGGGAGCCGTGTAATTTTTGGGAGGCGTGCTATCCGAGGGTCTGGGCCTCTTGCTAGAGCCCTGCCCCTCGGGTGCCTCCTTTGCATTGACCGTAGTTGCAGGCAAGGAGGACGGTCCCATCGCAGCTAACCTAGCCTTGCGGGCCCTCCTCTTTGCCGCTCCACTGCGGCAAGTTTTGCGGTGGTCCGCTTGCGATGGGTCAGTGGTCCCGGCGTTTGCTGATACTGTTGAGACGAGTCATCGTGTGTGATGCGCGCGCACCGCGAGCGACCGAACAACAACGAAAAGCGCCGAACCAGGCGCTATATTAGTAACGCTCGCCGATGAGAGCGTGAAATAATTTTTCAGTCACACACGCCGGTGAAGACTCGAAGCGAGATATCAAAGATACAAAGTTTATATATTTTGTGTTAACTCCTACTCTATAATAAAAATTA
Organism: Netelia melanura; assembly: GCA_964007305.1. Lineage (NCBI taxonomy): Eukaryota > Metazoa > Arthropoda > Insecta > Hymenoptera > Ichneumonidae > Netelia > Netelia melanura. The sequence goes on from OZ023260.1 coordinate 1,320,185, forward strand.
TTAATTTCTTACTTGTATAAATACACAAATAAAAGTCACTACTTCATCCTCGATCCTACAGACCTCAGAAAGGCTAAAACGTAAGCCTTAACAGATACCTCTTCCTCAACGCGTTTGACTGGGGCTTCAACAGTCAGCTCCCGCGCTCCCACCGTAATGAGAGCAACGGGGTCCGAGCTGTCTTCGTCCTCGGCCGTTAGAGCAGTGGCCGGTGCCCCTTTCGGGTTCCCGGCAACTGCGCAGTTTGTTGTTTTTTGTGGTGTATTATCCATAAGATTCCCACGAGTAGACAGGAACTAAAGGTCCATCACCGCAGAGCCTGTTGCGGTGATAAGGCTAATTACAATGGGGGGGGGGGGGGGGGGGCCTGGTACCCCAAGGGCATCGTATAAGGCACTTTAACCCAAGTGCCATCCAGCCCTCGGCACGATAGCTTCCACCTTGGCTTGGGGAGTGGTCCGCGACGGTCGCCTTATCCAGGTTTTACGCCGGACGGTTTCCTTATTGCACCCGTTGTCGAGAGGCTTCCACGCCCCCCCCCCCCCCCCCCCCGTCCAAGGTTGCGGTCGCCATGGCGCCCCGTTTCCCTGTCCGTTTGAGGGTCGCTTCTCACTCTGGACGTCCCTCTATCCGCCACCCGAGGACGCACCCGGTTTGTCTCACCCCCGCTCCCCGCACCTCTTTACGAGGGGCAGGGAACCCGGGTTTATTAATTTTATTAATTTTATTAATTTTATTAATTTTATTAATTTTATTAATTTTATTAATTTTATTAATTTTATTAATTTTATTAATTTTATTAATTTTATTAATTTTATTAATTTTATTAATTTTATTAATTTTTGTTAGGTACAGTCAAATTCACACCTTATTGCGCGCGAATATTCTTATACAATAGCGAGTGTACATGATGCCCTCTAAGTGTGTGTGTAATTGGGCAGTACGAGCGTTGTACGACTCCCAGGGAGTCAGTTGAAATTCGTCCTTGCACTGTGTACGAGCGACTCTGTATATTTAGATTACTCTCTCTCTATTAAAGCCCTTATTGTTTAACTTGCGTTCAAATCACCTTTATTTCGGACCTCCTATCAGGTTATGGGCCCAGACACATGTCAGTCCAATAGCGCACAGAAAACAAAAACGCGCGGAAGAGTCTCGAAGAGTCGAGTGCAAAAAGGCGCGGAAGAGTAAGAAGTGAAAAGGCTCAGGTGATTCCAAAATGACGTCGTCAACGTTCAATATAAAACCACTTAACAAGGACAACTACGACAGTTGGTCTGTGCAAATGGAAGCTGTGGCTGTGAAAAATGGTACTTGGAAGCATGCGTGCGGCAAGATACCGAGACCAAAGCTGAGAGCGGGAGCGGATGAAGAACAGTCCAGAAAAGCGCAAGAAAAATGGCACGATGAAGACGCCAGAGCAAAAGCGGACTTAATAATTGCAATGGATCCTAGTCTGCTGCGATTAGTGAGAGGGTTGACTACGGCAAGCGAAGTGTGGCACCGATTAAAATCCGAATTTGCATCGACAGGACCAGTCAAGAAGGCAAGTCTGCTGAAGCGCATATCATCGTTCAAGATGTCCGAATCTGACGATCTCCGGACGCAGTTAATGGAGTTCTTCGACGTTACAGCGCAGTTGGAATCGATGGAAATTTCAATAAATCCTGAGTTGTTGTCATACATGTTGTTAAATAGCTTGCCACCGAGCTTCGGTGTATTGAAATGCTCGATAGAGTCGCGCGATTCTGTGCCGAGTCCAGAAATTATTCGAACGAAAGTTCTAGAAGAATACGACTCGAGAAAGCAACAGCAAAGCGACGAAGCGGCAGAAGCTATGTGGGTACAAAGAGGTAGAGGCAAATGGCAAAATGGCCGAGGCGGAGGAAGAAATGGCGGCTCCCGCCAGGTGACGGAAAATAAAATGAGAGAAAATAAAAATTTTCGATTCAAGTGTTTTAGATATCACAGTGTCGGTCATAAAGCCGCCGAGTGCCCTGAAAAAGGTTCGCGAGATAATTTGAAGCGTGAGTCGTTGTCGAAAGTCGAAGTAGCTGGAGCGGCTTTTCAAAGTATAGCGCTCGAGGAGCTATTTGATGCGACAGACAGTGCTTGTGTGAGACGTTGGTGCTTGGATAGCGGTTGTAGACCGCATATATGTAACGATGAAAACATTCTTCGAGAAAGTACGAGTACGAGGAAGAAAAAGTTGTTATTGGCCAGCAATATCCAAATCGACATTAACGCGCGGGGAACAGCCAGTGTTGTGACAACAGCCGGTAACCGAAAAGAGTCCGTGAAACTCAACAATGTGTTGCTAGTGAAAGAATTGCGCACGAATCTACTGTCAGTGGCAAAAATCACAGATCATGGACACACTGTTATATTTGAGAAAAATAAAGCAACAGTGCGCGGAAAAGACGGCAAAACAAAACTTGTCGCTGAGCGCGAAGGAAATCTCTACTATTTCTGTGAGAATTTGGAGCAAGCAAATTTCGTAAACAGTAACGCTGTGAGTGTAGATGTGTGGCATCGTAGACTTGGCCATTTAAATGTGAGAGATGTGCTCAAATTATCGAAGAGTGGCCTAGCAACAGGAATAAACATTCGGGGTGAGAAACTGTCACGAACGTGTGACGTATGTATGCGCGGGAAATTGACCGCGTTGCCATTTCCAAAGAGATCTCAGAAAAGTTCGGATGTGTTGAGCATAATACACTCTGATGTATGGGGGCCTGCTAGAACGGAGTCATTTAGGCGATCAAAATATTTTGTCACATTTATCGATGATTACAGTCGATGGTGTGAGGTGATATTTCTGAGAAGTAAAAGTGACGTATTTAAAGCGTTCAAGGAGTACAAAGTGCGAGTGGAAAATCAGACTGGTAAACGAATAAAGTGTCTGATGACGGACAATGGGCGAGAGTATTGTAACCATGAATTCGATAAATTTCTAAGAGAAAACGGTATATCTCGACGATTGACTGTGACGCACACGCCGCAACAGAACGGTGTTGCCGAGTGTATGAATCGTACTCTGGTAGAAATGGCGCGATGTTTCTTAGTGCAAATAGGACTTAGTAACGTCTTTTGGGCTGAAGTGCTTGCCGCGTCGAATTATTTACGAAACAGGTGTCCTACAGTGAGTTTGGGAGGTCATACTCCGTATGAGTACTGATATAAAATTGTACCGGACCTGAGCAATCTCAGAGCGTATGGAGCGAAGGCGTACGTGCTACAGAAGGAACCTGGTAGGAGTAAATTTGAACTCAAGGGTAAAGAAGGTGTCCTAGTGGGATACTCCGAGGAGGCGAAAGGGTATCGAGTGTACGTTCCTGAAGACAACAAAGTTGTGATAACCAGGGACGTGAGATTCGTCGAGGACGGAGTGATGGAACAATTCACGAAAAAAGGTGTCAACAAGTCGACCGAACGATTGGACGAGGACACCGACAATAACAGAGTGGAATTTGAAATAAAATCCAACGAAAATAATGAGCAACCGCCAAGAAGAGAAGTTTCGTCGGTACCGCAGATTATCGTAAACTCACCGATGAGTTCGTCAGCGACGCTAACTGCCAAGCGAAGAGCAGGTAGACCAAGGCTAGTGCGCTTGGGCAGTAGAGGAAGACCGAGAAAAATGTATCATACGAGATTGGCTTCGACAGAATCGAGAGCGCGCGACGGAGAGTCCGATGATAAAGAGAATGAAGATGAGTCCGAAAATGAAGTGTTCGTGGACACTGCAGATAACGACATTCAAGCGCTCGAAATGGCGAATCTAGTTGATACGTCGGTAAAAAGCGCCATGAACGGCCGTGAATCTCAAGAATGGTTACAGGCAATTGCCGAAGAAATAAAAGCGCTAGTCAGGCACGATACATGGCCACTGGTGGAGCGACCCAAAGACAAAAAGGTCATCACGTGCAGAATTGTGTTGCGGAATAAAACAAAGCCGGATGGGAGCTCAGAACGCAAGAAAGCGAGAGTTGTCGCGCGTGGATTTACTCAACGCGAAGGAATCGACTTCGCTGAAACTTTTGCGCCTGTGGCCCGCTTAGATTCTGTAAGATTACTAATGGCTTTGGCAGCAAGGGAGAACCTCCAAGTTTTTCAACTGGACGTGGTTGCTGCATACCTGAACGGGGAGCTGGACGAGGAGATCTTCATGGAGACACCGGAATACGTGGAAGAAGCGTTAAATGAAATAGCGCGAAAAGACAAAAATAGTGAAGTAGGCAACAAAGCTCGTAAAATGATTCGCGAATTACAAGAGGGCGAAAAAGTATGTAGGTTATTATTTATTAATTTTATTAATTTTATATTTATTAATTTTATATTTATTAATTTTATAAAGCACTGTATGGCTTACGCCAAGCCGGTCGTCAGTGGAACAAGAAATTGAACAAAGTACTTGAAAGTTTGTATTTAAAACCCGCATCGAATGACACTTGCCTGTATTACAACACGAATGGGAACGAGCGAACATTTGTTGTCGTTTATGTTGACGATATTTTGTATGCGTCCAATAGCGAGAAAAGATTGCGAGAGATTCGAACGGGACTGAATAAAGCGTTCGACATCAAAGATTTGGGTCTTGCAAGTTGTTGTCTCGGCATTGAAATCGAACAAAAGAAGGGTGAAATTAAATTAAGTCAAACGGGGATGTGAGAGACTTATTGAAAAAATTTGGTATGGATGAGTCGAAACCCGTAAATACACCGAGTGAGCCGCGAGCAAATCTGCCGATCGGAGTGCCGCAAAAAGGTGAGAATCAAAGGGAAATACCGTATAGACAGCTAATAGGTTCCTTAATGTACTTGGCCGTTGCTACGAGGCCAGACATTGCATTCACTGTAAATAGATTAGCGCAATTCAATGTAAAGTACGGCGAAGAACATTGGGTAGCAGCGAAGCGTGTGCTGCGATACCTTAGAGGTACACACAAGCAAGGGCTTGTATACAAGAAAAATAAGTTCAAGATAATTGGTTTCACAGATGCGGATCATGCAGGAGATGTACGAGATAGAATATCGTATACGGGATATTTGTTTGTATTGAGCGGTGCCGCCATCACCTGGAGGTCTTGTAAACAGAAGACTGTCGCGATTTCAACAACGGAAGCCGAATACGTAGCGATGTTAGAGGCGGCGCGAGAAGCGATATATTGAAGGAATTTAATGATTGATATGAAAATGCCAGAATTGTCGTGTGTAACGATTGGTACTGATAATCGTGGAGCTAAAGCAATAGCTGAAAATGCGGTGTACCATTCGAGGGCGAAACACATAGCAACGAGATATCATTTTGTTCGTCAAGCGCTTCAAGAAAAGAAACTGGAATTGGTACACACACCTACAGAGGAAATGCCTGCGGACATGCTAACTAAATCATTACCGGGACCAGCGCATTTCAGACACATGTTGAACATTGGAATGAGTGTTTGTTGAGAGCGCAATACCGTCGAATTTCAAGAAGGCGTGTTAGGTACAGTCAAATTCACACCTTATTGCGCGCCAATATTCTTATACAATAGCGAGTGTACATGATGCCCTCTAAGTGTGTGTGTAATTGGGCAGTACAAGCGTTGTACGACTCCCAGGGAGTCAGTTGAAATTCGTCCTCGCACTGTGTACGAGCGACTCTGTATATTTAGATTACTCTCTCTCTATTAAAGCCCTTATTGTTTGACTTGCGTTTAAATCACCTTTATTTCGGACCCCCTATCAATTTTATTAATTTTATTAATTTTTTTTTTTTTTTTTTTTTTTTTTTTTTTATTAAAAAGGAGTTGCGGAATCCTTTTGACGGATACCCCCTGGGCCGATAGCCCAGTCCTACAGATCTGGACCTTCAGCCCAAGGAGGTTATGTGGGACTCCCAAAAAAAAACAGGCCTACCCACTAAACCGCCATCTCCTTCATCCTCTCCCCCAACCAGGGACTGTGTTGATATTACTTCTGGCTGGGGGGCTCCTGTCCGTGTTCGTTCGTTCGTCTCGTTTATCTGTCATCTGTTATGTAGCGTCACTTCATCTGTTTAGTCGTCTGTCAGGCAGCCGTCCGCGTTTTTTCGTCGCAGTATCGTCTCTGTGTAGGTGGCTACGAGTAGCCACCATTCCTGTTTGCGTAACATCACCTGTACTATGTTGTCCGGGGTGATGTTACCTGTTGTCCTCTCGAGTTCTCGTCTCAAGTCCGTCCACTGGTCGCACATAAAAAATGTGTGTTCCGCGTCGTCTCGTTCGTGTCCACAGTACTTGCAGTCCGGTGTTCGTACTCTGTTCATGTTGTTGAGGTACCGTCGAAAGTAGCCGTGTCCCGTCAGAAGCTGGGTAACGTAGAAGTTTACGTCCCCGAATGTCCTTCCAGTCCACGGTTTCAGGTCCCTTATCAGTCGTCTTGTCCAGTTACCTGTTTGTTCTTCCGTCCATCGTTGTTGCCACACCAGTATGGTTCTGTCGCGTCCTCTCGTCTCACGTCCGCGCTGCGCCCGTAGATCCTCTTGCGCTCTTCAGCGAGAAGGTCCACGGGAATTACGCCCGCCACCACCAACACAGCCTGTGCAGAGACTGTCCGGTAGGAGCTGGCGATCCGCAACGCGCCCTGTCTCTGTACTCTGATCATCGCTTTGCTGTATTTTTTTTGTCTTCAGAGCGTCTGCCCAGATCTCCGCCCCGTAAAGAAGAATCGAGTGGGCTGTCGCCATCAGCAGTCGTCTCTTCCCCGGTCTTGGTCCCGTCGTGTTTGCCATCAGGCGGCTCAAGGATGCGATCCTCTCGGCCGCCTTCTGAACCGTCTTTTGTATGTGAGGCCAGAAGGTCATCTTCGTATCCAGGGTCACCCCTAGATACTTGACTTCCGTTCCGGCCTGGATCTCGTCCGTCCCAATCCTCATTGTTAGTCTCGTCTGTATGCGTTTTCTCGTAAGAAACGTCAGTTCCGTCTTTTGTGTCGCGAGTTCGAGTCCGTGGTCTGTCATCCAACGCCCGATTCGCCTCATTGTCTGGTTCAACGTCAGCTGCGCCAGTTCCGGAGAGCGCTGAGTGATCACCGCCGCCACGTCGTCGGCGTACGCGACGAGGAGCACCCCGAGCGGCATCTCCAGCCTGAGCAGACTGTCGTATAAGCCATTCCAAAAATCCGGTCCCAGTATCGATCCCTGTGCGACCCCCGCGGTGATTTGTCTCGTCACCTGTCCTTCGGTCGTAATTTTATTAATTTTATTAATTTTATTAATTTTATTAATTTTATTAATTTTATTAATTTTATTAATTTTATTAATTTTATTAATTTTATTAATTTTATTAATTTTATTAATTTTATTAATTTTATTAATTTTATTAATTTTATTAATTTTATTAATTTTATTAATTTTATTAATTTCATTAATTTTATTAATTTTATTAATTTTATTAATTTTATTAATTTTATTAATTTTATTAATTTTTTTTTTTTTTTTTTTTTTTTTTTTTTTATCGTGGTAAAAACGTAGGGGAAATCTTTTATAGACCGTAGGCGTTTCCGCTACGCCCGGAGTTGGGGGTAGCCCTCCAATTCCAGGAGGAGCGTCCGCGCCCGTGTGCTGGACTCTCATCCCGCTCCACTGGGCAGCGCGGAGGGATGGTAGCCCCCTCTCGATCCGATGGAGTAGGATGCCTACCAGCTAAACCCTCCCTCCCCTGACCGGTTGATCAGGCGAGAGAAATCCACTTCTGTCCGCTTCCCGTCCGTGTACTGATTTCGCATGCGTCCGTCGGGTAGTCCTGTCCAAGTAGAAACTTGTCTGTTACGTGGTCTCTTGTCGGGTCTAGGCTGCTGAAGAGTCACCCTCTCATTTGCTCAGTTGTTCAAGCATCCGTCCTCATTTGTGCTCCTAAGAACAGTTTCGATGTAGGTGGCCACGAGGGTCCACCGTTCGTCATTTTGGGTCATCACGCTGACAATGTTGTCTGGCGTGATGGTTCCAACTGTTGCCTCTAGTCTTCGTCTCGTCTATGTCCATCGGTCACATGTGAAAAACGTGTGCTCCACGTCGTCTTGGTCATATCCACAGTACTTGCAGTCTGCAGTCCGTACCCTCCCCATTTTGTGTAGGTAACGTCTAAAGTATCCGTGTCCTGTCGGGAACTGCGTAAGGTAGAAATTTACCTCCCCGCCGCTCCTTCCGATCCACGGTTTCAGTTCCGGTATCAGTTGTCTTGTCCATGCTCCAATCGTCTCGTTTGTCCATCGTGTTTGCCATTCTTGGATGGTCATGTCCCTTTCCCTAATTGCCGCGTCCGCCCGTCCGTCCGTCCTGCTTCGGGCATAGATCCTCTTACGCTCGCGCGCAAGAAGGTCTATCGGGACCACGCCCGCCACGACCAGGACCGCTCCTGCGGAAACGGTCCTGTAGGCGCACGCAACCCTGAGTGCCCCGCGTCTCTGTACCGTTGTCATTGCGGTTCTGTACTTTTTGACGTTCAGTGTGTCCGCCCATATTTCTGCCCCATATAAAAGGATCGAGTGAGTCGTCGACATTAATAGTCTGCGTTTACTCGGTCTTGGTCCATTTGTGTTTGCCATCAGGCGGCACAAAGCTGCTACCCTTTCAGCCGCCCTTTCGGCCGTCCGTTTTATGTGGGGCCAGAAGGTCATCTTCGTATCCAGGGTGACCCCTAAGTACTTGATTTCCCCCCTGGTCGTCGTCGTTTGTGTCCCAACTGTCATAGGAATGATCGTCGGTATCCGTTTCCTTGACAAAATCATCGATTCCGTTTTGTGTGTAGCCAGTCGGAGTCGGTGGTCCGTTATCCATCCTTCTACTCGTCTCATCACCTGGTTTAGTCGGAGCTGGGCCAGAGATGTATCGCTTTCGACGATCACGGCCGCCACGTCGTCAGCGTAAGCGACCAAGAAAGTTCCCGGCGGCATCTCCAGCCGCAGCAGGCTGTCATACATTCCGTTCCAAAAGTCCGGTCCCAGTATTGATCCTTGGGCGACCCCCGCCGTGGTCCTCCGGGTCCTACGTCCTTTTGTTGTTTCGTATGTGAGCCGTATGTCTCGTAGGTAGTCGGTCATCACTCTCATCAGATACTTCGGTACCGCGAAATCTCCTTTGAGAGCTTTTAGGATGTCAGTCCACCTTGCCGAGTTAAAGGCATTTTGTACGTCCAGTGTCACCAGTAGTACGATCGAGCGAGCCCCGTGACATTGGCCTTCAAGCTGGTTGAAGGCCGCCACCACGTCTTGTATCGCGCCGATCGTCGATCGTCCTTTTCGGAAGCCGTACTGTCTGTCCGATAGTCCTCCAGCTTCTGCGATTGCACTCGTCAGTCTCGGTCTCAGTAGCTGTTCATACAGCTTTCCCGTCGTGTCAAGTAGGCTAAGCGGGCGGTAGGCCGATGGCGAGTGGGGGCCCCCCTTTCCTTTGGGAATGAGGACCAGCCTAGCCACCTTCCACCGCTCGCCGAAAGTCCCTGTCGTCAAGCATGTGTTATACATGTCTAGGAGAATCTGCGGCCTCAGGTTGCCCATCATCCGCAAGATTTCTCCCGGCGTGCCGTCTGGTCCCGGGGCCTTCCCGGCCTTCATCGAGGCGGTTGCCCTTTCGAGCTCGGTCTCGGTGAAGAGCGGTATCTCCCCTGGGTATTCTTCGTCCTCTGTTTCTGGCCTGGTCTCGTGTGTCGGAAAGAGTCCGTCGATAATTGTCTGTGCTGTTTGAGGGTCCATTACGCCGGGCGGAGTTCGGGATTCAAGTCTCCCGGTCACAATCTTGTAACCGGTACCCCATGGGTCTCTATCCACCTCGTCGCAAAGCCTTCTCCAACACCTCTGTTTACTGGCTTTGATTGTCGTCGTAAGTTTTTTCCTTGCCGTCCTGTAGGCTGTTCTAAACGTCTCCGACTCCGGTCCTCCCCTTGCCCGAGTGAGTTTCCTCCTGCAGGCAAAGCAGGCCTTCCTCAGATCTGCTATCTCGTCTGTCCACCAGTATTGTTGTTTTTGATTTCGTCCGTAGCGTTTTAGCGGCATTGTGTTTTTGCACAGTTGCTGGACCAGTTTCGTCGTCTCGTCGATTAGCCTTTCGGCCTTTTGTCGTCCAGTAAGTTCGTCAGGTATGGTTTTCAGCGGAACCGGTGCTGCCATCAGTTCCTTTGCGAACCTGTCCTCGTCAAGTTTTCGGAGATTCCACCGCGGGAGCCGCCGCGTCTGTTGCGGTCGCGTTTTGGTCTTCTCCTCCACTTCAAAGGCAATGTACTGATGGTCGCTGGCATTATAGTCCTCGACCACCCGCCACCGCCCAATCCGTGGGAGGATTCCTTCGGACGTCAGCGTTACGTCTGGGATGGAGTCTCCAAAGCCCGGTCTTTTATATGTCGGTGTATTTCCGGTGTTGGGGACTGCTAGGTCGAGCCTTGCGGCCATCTCCAGCAGTAACCGTCCTCGTTTGTTTGTCATGGTCATTCCCCACTCGATCGCTGTAGCGTTGAAATCCCCCACAACCACTATGTGTCCCGTCGTCTGTCTGAGGTGATCCTCGAGGACAGAAAGCCTCCGCCCGTAATCCCCAACGGTGCAGTTTGGCGTCAGGTAGACGCTGACATAAGTGACATCGTCCACCCTAGCCCAGACGAAGTCGTCTGCCACACCGCGAGATGATACCCGGGAAGCGGCCTGCCCTCTGACCCAGATGGCAGAAATGCCTCGGTTGTTTGAGAGCCACGCCGGGGTTGTCATTGTTCTGTAGTGTTCTGAGAGTATCAGTATCGTAGCGTCAAGTTCGTCGGCTACTTGGGGTAGTAGCATCTGTGCCGTTTGACTCCGCTTCAGGTTTCCCTGTAGTACCTTTGTCATGTCTTTGTCCTTTTCTTGGCCTCCTCCAGCGCTTCCCTGAATACGGCGCACAGCCCGGTGCCCGGTTTGTGCGCCGCCTCCGGCCTTTCAGCCTCCACGCATAGGAAGCAGGTCGGCCGGTCGTTACACGTCTTGCCGGCGTGGCCCGTGTGTCCGCATTTCCAGCAAGAGTTCGTCCTGTCTAGTCCCTTGCAGTCTCGTCTCGTGTGGCCGTAGCCAAGGCACCGGTAGCACCTTGTAACCGTCGTCCTTAGTCTGACGCGGCAATTTACCCACCCGATCTTTATTCGTCCTTTGTCCAGTAGTGCCCTGGCCTTGTGTGCGTCCAGTTGGCACACTGCCATACACTGTCCTGTTCTGTTTGGGCCGAAAACATGTACTTTCGTGTCCCCTTTTTGACCCGTTTCTTGTTCGAGGGCAGCCGCAACCTCCTCGGCAGTCGCGATGCAGTCCAGATCCATGATCTCCAGCGAGGTACTGGGTATCAAGGCCCGGACGCATCCCTCCCGTCCGATAGCGCTCTGGAGGGAGCGCTGGAAGCTTTGGCTCTCCTCAGGTCCCGTCTGCAGTTGGAGCAACAGTCCTCCGTCCTTTGTCTTCCGGTATCCCCTGACCGTCACGTTGTCCGTCGCGGGGTCTACCTTTGACTTCATCTGTCGGACTAGGTCAGCGTACGTCTTCCCTTGTTGGGGTTTGACAAGGACAGCCGTCCCACGAGGCGCGGGGCGCTGTCTGTCTCGTTTCTGCGGTTCCTTGTTTTCGTTTGTCCGTTTCGCCGTATCTGTCTGCTGTTTCCCTTGTTTCCGTTTCTTTTTATTCGCCTGTGTTTGCCAGACTCCCTCTCGCTGCAGCGTATCTGTCGGTTTTACGTTTTCCGTCCCTGTCGGTTTTTTTTGCTGCTTGCTGCGGAGGGCTAATGCTGGCCGCGTCACGTTTTCGTTTGGAGTTCTGGTCCGTGGATGTCTTTTCGTTCTGTCTGACTGTCCTTAGGTTCTTCAGCTTTCCGCAGTTACTCAGGGCAACCTCAGCAGCCTCCAAAACTATTTTAATACCGTCTTTTGTCTCTTTGTTCACGTTTTTCTGTATACCTGTCTTTTCCTGCATCATCCTGACGCACTCGAGGATTCTCGTTAATTGATTCCTGAGCTCATCAATGATCCGCAGGTCTGTTTGTTCCGGTTTCGTGGTCGCGTCCGTGGATTGTCCCTTGTCGATAGCGGTCCTGTAACTGACGAAGGCCGCAACGCTTGGTGCGCTGTTGAGCCTTAGTCTTCCTGCGCCAAACTTGTGTTTAATTGTTCCGTGACCGTCTTTTTCTCGTTCGTCTTTTGTCCGTCCGAGTTTGTTGTGTGGCATGTTCTGCAGCCCCCAGAATCCGTGCTGCTGCCTTGAGCCACTGGGGCTTGCACCCGATCGGAACTCAGGGTGGATTCCCCCTGTGTAGGGGTTACCACCTGGGGTAGTTTGTTTTGTCCATGTCCGTTCATATTTATTTCGTTGTTTACGTTCGCCTAGGTGGGCCTCCATCGGGCATATGCCCGACTTCAGTCCACCTAGACTTACTGGGTGTCCACGGGGTCGTCACTTCCCGACGAGAAGAGTTTTTACCCCCTCCCGCACCCTGCGGTTTGTGTCCCCCCCTGCGTGTAGTGTTCCCTATTTGTGATGTGTGCGTGTTCAGGGAATGAGAGTTTGTTGGCGCCAGGGCCATTGCGATCTTCGTTATTAGCCGCGCTCGCCCGACTCGCGTGAAGAGAGAGGCAAATCTCTTGTGAACGGGTAGGCGAGCGGGCAATCGACATGTTCTGAGTTAGTTAAACGCGGGGATCGATCGAGTGACGATCGTCGGGGAAAAAAGAGCAAAAGAAAAAATCCTCATACATACGACTCTCAGGAGTAAGACTTACGACTCCACGGAGTAAATCAACTCGCAAGGCGAGAGGGCGCTTAGACCTCTCACATACGACTCTCACGAGTAAACGCATTTGATAGTCCAAGCAGTCGGGTGAACGGCCATACGGTCCTAGATTCTCCGACTCTGGACCAGATCCTTCTTACAAAAAGGGTCAATACGAATCACGCGAGAGATCGCAGTGGCACGGCCCAACAGGCTCTCTGCCTTCTTACATACGCGAGTACACAATTGTAAATCGTCGTGGGTTTTTATGCCGCAAGGCTTTTCCCACAAGAGCCAATAAAACAAAGAAATTTCGATGGCTCAAACGCGAGTATTTTTATTTACGAAAAATCCCCAACCTCCATACTTCATACTATAAAATTATATATCCAAAATTACGAGGCAACTTCGCAGTGAAGGAGCTTCGACAGTACAGTGCGTGAGTATGAGTGCCCATATGAGAGACAGGTACATTCACTCCTCGGGAGAGCCCGTTTATAGGGATCCCAGTCATTCGCTTTCCGGTAAGCCCCGTTTATAGAGGCTCCGGCCACTCGCTTTCTCAGGGCCCCGTTTATAGGGTTCCTGATCGTTCACATCCCCAGTGTCTCTCGAGCGTGTTTGTGTACATGTCTGTGTATGTTTGTGTGTAGTGTGTTTTTGGTCTACCCCGAGATTCTCGGTACCCTCCATATCTGGAGGGCGTCCCCCTATCCGCCACCTGGGGAGGCGCCCGATGCGGGATGTAGCAACCCGGCACGGGAATTTTATTAATTTTATTAATTTTATTAATTTTATTAATTTTATTAATTGTATTAATTTTATTAATTTTATTAATTTTATTAATTTTATTAATTTTATTAGTTTTATTAATTTTATTAATTTTATTAATTTTATTAATTTTATTAATTTTATTAATTTTATTAATTTTATTAATTTTATTAATTTTATTAATTTTATTAATTTTATTAATTTTATTAATTTTATTAATTTTATTAATTTTATTTATTCTATTTATTTATTTTATTTTATTTGTTTTATTTATTTTTTATTTCACCGACATAGTTTTATGCGGAAGGCTCTTATAGCGACCGGTCAAAATCTTTAATATGAGTACAGGGGTGTGTGGTACTCTCTCTCTCTCTCTCTCTCTCTCTCTCTCTCTCTCCCACGATCCCTCGGGAAAAATATTTTTGGCTACGCGTGGGGCACTCCTCTTCCCACTCCGCGGTCGCCGAGTTCGCCGTGACCTCGAGCAGCCGCGGTTGCGCGGGGAGAGGTGCGCGGGTGGAGGAGGGGGATGGAGAGCGTCGGCATAGTGGCGCGCTGTTTTTTTTATTTTTTTATTTACCTTTTATAATTTAATGTAGGACTTACCGCTCGTGTTTGTCGCTCCGCTCCCCCCGCAGCTGCATCCCTCGTCGTTCCCTCGACACACACACACACACGCACACACGCACACACGCACGCACGCACGCACACACACACTCACACACCCACACGCACGCACGCACACACACACACACACATACACACGCACGCACGCAAGCACGCACGCACGCACACACACACCCCTGTTTTTCGCGCACGTTATAACAGAAAGGACGCACATGAGCCGTCCCCAATCGTCAACCTGACGGTTCAGTGCCTATCACGGTCGAGGACGTTGGCCATCAGTGTTCGAAAGGAGGCACTGCACGCCCATAGGGTCGCGGCCTCGTGTAGCGCGCTCGAGGGTTGGTACCACACACACAGTTGTTAACGCAGGAGGACTTTTAAAACACTCGGAGAACACTTGCTCTGTAATGTATTTTTGTGCTTTCGAGCTTTGCCAAGAACTAGCGAAGATCGCTGTATCATCAGCATAGATTGCGAGATTTGAGTTTGGTGATTGTGGTATATAATTTAAATAATATAAGAATAATACTGGTCCAAGGATAGATATTTGCAGAACACCTTCAGCAATCCTCCTAGGCATAGAGAGTTTATTTTGACTTTTGACTCTAAAGGTTCTATGTGAAAGGTAATTTTGCAGTAGTTTAATAATGTAAGTTGGAAATTTTTAATTGTTAAGCTTGGTTATCAGTCCTTTATGCCATACAGTGTCAAAAGCCTTCTCTATGTCTAGGAATACTGCCGAAGTTGATTTGTTGATATTAAGATTATACGATATGTGATTGACTAGTCTGGTCAGTTGCTGTACAATGATGTGGCCTTGTCTAAAGCCAAATTGTTCGTCTATTAGAATCTTGTGTTCATTTTCATGAGTTAGAATTCGATTTGTTAGTATAATGTTTTCCAAGAGTTTGCTCATGGTGTGCAGCAAACTGATAGGTCTATAATTTTGAGGGTTTGTATTACTTTTATTGGGTTTGGGTATTGGGGGAATTATTGCTTCTTTCCATTGATTGGAGAAGTATGAATTTTTGAGACAGATATTGGAAACTGTTGTTAAATAGGTGATAGCTTTGTTAGGTAGATTTTTGAGTATTACGTTTTGGATGCCGTCTATTCCTCGAGCTTTCGTGAGTATTAGTTTTTTAATTATGTATCGAATCTCTTTGTTATTTGTGTATTTGATTGTGTTTTTTGGTATACTTTGCTGTAGGGTGGAGAGGTAAGTTTGTTCAACCTCATTTATTCTGTTTGGGATTACTCATGTTTTCGGTGATTTTGTACGTTGCTTCGAAGTACTCAGCAATAGTATTTAGCTTTTGCTCTAGATTTTGATTTATTGGTATGTTTGTTCCGGTTAATTGTGGAATTTTGTACGAGATCTTTTTTGTAAGGGATTTAGTCATTGCCCAGAGTAACATGTCTTTAGTGTTGAGCGTTTGAAGTTTTTCGCTCCATGGCTTACTTTTGAATTTAGATAATTCCTTTTTGATGTTTGCATTTAAATCGATGTATATTTTCTTTATTCCTTTATTTAATGTTTTTTGATAGAGTCGTCTAATTTTATTTCTGTAGTTTATTTGGTCTGTGATGTATTTAGGTAGTTCTATACTAAATTGTTTTGTTTGCTTGTATGGTATTGTGTGTGTAATTACATGTTGTATTTTGTTTGTTATTAGGGAGACTGCTTTTTCAATGTCTAAGTTTGTTTTTTCTAATGTTATTTGTTCTTGAAGGTTTTCTATAATGTTGTTTCTAAATTTAGACCAGTCAACTTTTTGGTAATTTAGAATTTTAGTTGGGGGATCTTTAACTATGTCAGTGTATAAAATTACCTTTACTGGCCAGTGGTCTGAGTTTAACTCATGTAAAGTTTCAAGATTTATGTTGTCTGTGAAATTTTTGTAACTGTAATATCTAGAGTGCTTGGAAAACTGGAGCTCGTTGAGTGAAAAGTATGTTCATCAGGTGCGAAGATTTGCAGGTGGTTTTTGTATGCATATTCTAGGAGTGCGGTGCCTTTGGAATTTTTGTTATAGCAGTGCCATCTTTGGGGCTTGGCGTTTAGGTCGCCTGCTAAGATTATAGTTTTGCTGTTTCTGAAAACTTCGTCCAATTGGGCTGTTATTATTTTAGCTTTGGGGGAGAGTATCCTACCGTTATGTTAAGTTGAGAGTTATTAAGTTTAATGCCTATGGCTTCGATATGTGTGGTTTGATATGTGATTTCGTTACATAAGACATTGTTTTTGTAAAATATTGCCACTCCTCCTGAGGCTATTTTGGTATTTGGTTGATCCCGGTCTTTACGATGACAGTTGTAATTAGGGATATTACTGGTTATATTTTGTTTCAATTTTGTTTCGCATACTAAGAGTATACAGTCAGTGACGAAATTGAGTGGACACTTTCAGATTATAACTGTCGAATCAATCATGGCCGCTCTCGGGCGCCGGCCGGCACGGATGCTAGCGAGCATGCGCGGTACGGCGAGACGAGAGCGCCCACGAGGTGCTGCCGTGACGCGAGCCCTTCGAGAAGCTCGACCCGCTGGTAAGGCGAGACGAAATCCCGAACAGTGTCCACTCAAAGAAAAACAAGAAAACGGCAAACAATTTTTGATTCAAAGCTGGGTGCCAATTGTAAAAAAAAATCGTAAAATTTGTTTAAAATAGCCAAAATGAAGGTAAATTTCTCCTCTTTAAAATGACGCTGGTTAAATTGGCCTAGGCCAATTACCGGCGAAATGACATAAAAAACCGTTCCGGCACTTTATATTAGAAAGTGTCCATTCAATTTCGTCACTGACTGTATCTATTTGGTGTTTGATTAGGAAACTGTTCAGTTCTGTCAATTTATTGTTAACGCCATTTGCGTTCCAATATGCTAGAGTAAGCTTTTTTCTTTTTGCATTGCGTGAATCAGTGTAGATTTCGTAGTATTACGTAATAAAATGCTTCATATTTCGTGATGTGGTCATTGCATTTATCTAATCTTTTACTTAGCTCTTTTAACATTCTTAACATTTTGTCTAGATTGCATTTATTATTTACTTCAACAAGTTCTTTTGCTATTTCCGCGAAAATGGAAAAGCTCGTTTTCTCAGATTCTACCTTATGTTCTGTAGGATCCTAGTCTCCAGCGTCTGAAATTGCTTCCGTAGCTGCTGCTGTTGCATATGATCCAGCGATGGGCGTGCGGTGTCTGCGTGCTTGCGTGTCTCGAGGTGTTGTATCTTCCAACCAGCTTCGTTTTGGTGGAGATCCTGTTTCCTTAGTCTCAGAGGTTGTAGATTTAGTCCTCTGTCATGGTGTTGCTTGCCGCGTCGTCAATAGTGGGAAATCCTCCTGTGAGTGGTTGCATTGAAGTTGATTCTTTTCCTTCGTTGTGTTGCTGTTGTTTTTGTTTATCCATAGTAATCTTTTATCTTTGAGTTGTTCGATATTTTTTAGATAGGTGATGTATTTGACAAAATTTGGTGAGTTTGCAGTATGTGCCCCTTTACAGTTTGTGCATTTTGGGGGATCTTCGGATCTCTTGTCGTACTCTGATGTGAGATGGCTTTTTGTGCATTTTACACATTTTGGGTTGCTGTAGCAGTTGGCTGTGCCGTGTCCAAAAGCTTGGCATTTATAAAACTGGGTTACTCCTTGGATTCTATAGCTTTCCCACTTACTTTTACTGAACCAATGTGCTTTATTTTTAATATATTGTTACGTACTAACCGACATTAAAGGCCCAGCCAATTTTCAAAACTCAGTAATAACCAAATATTGATGGCATATGTCCTCTAGACGGTAAAAGGGCGCTCTGCGTAGTTACCCCTAGTATCGACATAGCAGATAGTCCCGTCTAGTAAGTAAATAGTATGACTTATCTTAGTACGAGAGATGGTAGGGAAAACCCAGCCTATCACAAGAACTTCCCGACCCTCTCCCGAGGGAAAACCCAAACTCCACCCTAGACAAAAATCCCTTCCACTCAAAGCCAGAGCATCTATAAAAAGACACGCTCTGACCAAAAAAGACACTTATAGATTTCGTCTTTTTAGACCCATAGACAATTATTACACAACTCGAGTTCTCTCAGTCCTCAGTTAAAACAGACTCTGTAAAATGTCTTGCTCGACGTTCAGTTCAGTTAAACCGACACAATCTAAGAGTTACTCTACTACTTTAAATCAACTTGAATAAACTCAATTGTTAACTGTTATTCATCGTGTTGTTCTCTTCAACTGCTCATAGCAGGGGTCGAATTTCATAAAGAGCCTTCGAATCTCCGAATCTCCGAATTTCCGAATTTCCGCTCGATCAGAATATCTCATTCATTCTGATCAAACTGAGCTTACTCTTCGCAGTTCGCGCCGATAAAACTATATCGGCGGAGTCGACAGAACGGCTTGACCGTGCTGTTCCGAATCATCATCGAGGACGTAACAGCTCAGTTTATAAATAAATTTGGTGGCAGCGAACGGGATTCGACCGGAAGACATCACCTACAACACGAAAATCTGAAAAAATTTTTGTTTTTTCTCCCACTTCGTTCTGACCCATCAGAAGTCAGAACAATAACGCGATAACCAAATCGCACAAGTCGGCAATCAACCAACTACTGTGGACGACAACAACTCGAGGGACATCACCATTCATCACCGCAGCAGGTACAACCGCACCGTAAAGGACCCATCGTCACCGGCGCAACACAACAAGACACCTGCGAACGATCAGCAACGCCATAAATCTCGCCAGCGACACCGGAGTTCAACGACCAAACAACTGCATCTGGACAACACAGACCTTCTTAAGTAGTAAGCGTTTCTTTCTTTTTCTTGCATAAAAAATGGCTACCGCAAACACAACTACTTCAGGAATGGACATGTCGATAGACCCCCCACCTGTATATAGAGCAGAACAAAATTTTAGAGAATTTTTGAAAACTATTCCAATTTTCGATAACGGGACCGACGGGTACCCAATAGATTCATTTTTACGCGATTGCAAATTAGCGAAAGAACTGGCACAGGGAGTGAACGAATCTCTCGTCGTAAGAACTTTAATAAGCAAATGCAAAGGCGAACCTTTGAGGCGGGCAAGTCAAGCGGATGTAGCCACAGTAGACGAGCGCATAGAATTTTTTTCAAAACACTATAGGTCAAAGAAAGATGTCGAAGAGTGGTTTATAGAATTTGCAAAGCTCAAACAACAACCGAACGAAAAGGTCGTTAGATTTCGGCTACCGAGTTTCACTACATTTAAAAAAGACATTGGAAGAGATAAAATTGAAAAGGAAAACGGTAATAGAAAGGGTATTGATAGCAGAACAACTAGCAATCTGGGTTTTCAAAAGGGGAGTTTCACAAAGAATAGCCGCATTCTTAGAATCGGAATTCGCAACCCTTGCCGATGCCACAACAATGGCAGAAAAGATCGAAGAAAGATTTAGATCAGATAAAGAAACAGAGTGTTTCACAGTCCAATCTAACATTCAGAGATATAACAATAGAATGGACCAATCTAATCAAAATACACACAAAACCAACAACCAACTACATCTATCAGGCAAATTCTGCACATATTGTAAAAAATCAAATCATACTATCGAAGATTGCAGAGCATTAAAAAGCAAAAATCAGATGAACAAGTCGGCGACAACGAACCTCCACGCGAACATGATGAGTCATTATTGTAAAAAACAGGGCCATTTGATCGGAGTCTGTAGGAAAAGAATGTATAACGAAAACGCGGCCCGAGCAGGTACTCAAAACAGTCAGTCGGGAAACGGGCAGGCAGCCCCCGGGCACGGCGCACCGATGGAGCACGTGCCGGCCCAGCGTCAGGAGAACTCCCAACAAAACTAGGGAGGATAAATGTCTTGCAGGCAGTCTATAAATCAGCATGCGTCTCTCCATGCGTCAACTCCCCAGCAATAGTAGTAACATCAAAAGATATTCTTCCCGATCGCGCGACATTTTTGGTAGACACAGGATCTCAATTAAATCTCATCAAATATAGTTCACTACAAAACCCAAATCTCATAAATAATTACATTCAGTATGAACTAACGGGAATATCAAAGAAAGACAAACCTTGCACAATAGGACAAATCAGAATAGACATGAACGGCACGCAAACGATTTTTCATGTAATCTCAGACGATTTTCCGTTAAATTATTCGGGCATCATAGGATCCGAATTATTATCCGCGGGAGGAAGCATAATCGACTATGAACAGGGACAGATAACACTAAGCGGTACGCGAATCCCTTTCATAGAGAGAGAGAGCATAGTCTTGCCAGCAAGAACAAAGACGGGTATATTTGTCAGAGTCGTAAACGCGCTCGAAGAAGGCTACCTTGCCACGGCTTAACTTATCCGAAGGTATATACGCAGGAGAGGGTATCGTCAAGAATAATAAAGGAGTAGCCTACTTATACGCAATAAATACCCGGGAGAATGACATTAAGATCGACATTCCCGTAATACCTCTGTATCCTTTCGATACAAGTGTAGACGAGGACGAAACTTTCGACAAAGATAACAACTCTAAGTACATCCCAAGAGCTCAGGGAACTCGTACCGAAGAAGTTATCAGACTGTTGAAACTCGATCATCTTAATGAAGAAGAGCGTAAAGAGGTAAACACCCTAGTGGATGAATACGTTGACCTCTTTCATATCCCCGGAGAACAACTGCGAGCAACGAGCACGCTCACCCATCGCATACTGACCACAGACAATATACCCGTTAATACCCGACATTACAGGCACACACCATCACAGAAAATAGAAGTACAGAAACAGATAGACGACCTGTTACAATCGAACATTATACGACCTTCAAGTTCGCCGTACAATTCACCCCTGTGGATTGTACCCAAAAAACCAGACGCATCGGAGAAACCGCGTTGGCGCCTCGTAATCGATTTTAGAAAAGTAAACGAGAAGACTATAGGCGACGCATATCCATTGCTATTGATAACGGATATTCTAGACCAACTAGGGGGAGCCAAGTATTTTTCGATATTCGATCTAGCTTCGGGATTCCATCAAATCGCAATGGACCCGGAAGATAGACAAAAAACGGCTTTCACGACCCCCCACGGTCACTACGAATTTAATAGAATGCCCTTCGGCTTAAAGAACGCACCGGCCACGTTCCAACGGCTAATGGATATGGTCCTACGTGGATTACAGGGGAACGAACTGTTCGTATATCTCGACTATATCGTCATTTACTCGAAATCATTAGAAGAGCACGACGTAAAATTCAGACAGCTTGCTGACAGACTGAGAAAAGCCAACTTGACGCTACAGACCAATAAATGCGAATTTCTCAGGACAAAAGTAAAGTACCTAGGTCACCTGATATCGGCAGACGGCGTAAAACCGGACCCGAAGAAAATAGAAGCGGTAAAATTTTTTCCGACACCAGGAACGCAAAAGAATATAAAAGAATTTTTAGGTCCCGCGGGGTATTAATGCCGTTTCATTAAAGATTTCGTGAAAATCGCAAGACCATTATCGGACCTCACTAGCAAAAACAGAAAATTCGAATGGACATCGAAAGAACAAACATCCTTCGAAACCCTGCGCGATATGCTATGTGAAGCACCGATATTGCAATACCCAGATTTTACGAAACCATTTATTGTCACGACGGATGCATCAGGTTTCGCGATAGGCGCAGTTTTGTCACAGGGCAAAATCGGCGAGGACCTCCCGGTTGCATATGCATCGAGAGTACTCAATGGCGCGGAAACCCGATACCATACCACGGAGCGCGAGATGGTAGCAGTATTATTTGCATTACAAACTTTCAGGCCTTACCTCTACGGTAGACCATTCACACTAGTTACAGATCATAGACCGCTAGTATGGGTAAATACAGTAAGCGACCCAACGTCACGAGTAATGAGATGGAGAGAACGATTAAGAGAATTCGAATACACAGTTCAATATAAAGCCGGCCGAGTTAACATCAATGCAGACGCGCTATCCAGAAACCCCATAATAAAAAAGGGACAGTGTATGTAGTCGAGGTTAAGTGGCGAAAAAGAGCGCGCCGTGAAGGAAAAAAAACACGACCAGCAATAGTCGAGCCGCGCTCACCCCAGGGTAGCGACGGCATAGAAGAAAAAAGGCTAAAGCTGACCGTTCACAAACACGAAAAGAGCGAGAAAGAAGTAAAACCAGATAAAGAGACTAAGAATTTTAGAATCCTCAGGCTCAGACTTTTTAGGATTCCCCATTGAAGACAAAAGCGTTAGAAACAGAGAAAGCAAATCAGAAATTAATGTGGAAACGAAATCTCCAACAGACGATAGGGTGCACGACAAATCCGAATTTTCAAAATTAAGTGAGTTATTAGAAGAAATTTGCGAGAGCGATGAAGAAGCATCAATAAAATCTCCAAGGAGTGAATCAAAAATATCCGAAGAGATTGTAGAATCGGGAAATTTTTCCAGAAATTCTGTAACAAAAGTATCACGCGACACTGAGAGATTGGAAAAATCGCAAGAAGAGTCCGAATTTTCGAAATTAAGCGAATTATTAGAAGAAATTTGCGAGAGCAACGAAGAAGATAAATCAATAAAATTTCCAGAAACTATAGTGTCAATAAAATCTCCAAGGAGTGAATCAAAAATATCCGAAGAGATTGTAGAATCGGGAAATTTTTTCAGAAATTCAGTAATAAAAGTATCACGGGATACTGAAAAATTAGAAAAATCACAAATGAAAGTGATAAAGTTTCGGAACCAAGAGTAGAAGAAACGATCAAAATACTAAATTCTGTTGAGAAGTCTAGGAAACCATCGGATGAAGAAAGACCAATAAAAGAAAAAGAAAGTGCAAGTAAGGTACTTAAACAAAAGCGTAGCCCAGTAGAACGGTGTGCAACTAGCGACCACGGGGGGCCTGATCAACCCGCCGAACGCCAAAACACACACAGGGAAATAATCGTACCAGAACAGGACGCGAGTAAAAAGAATAGAATATCGGTCTCAAACGAATCATCCGACGAGGAAGAAAAAATGATGAAATTGAACAGAAATACAGAAATACTAAAATCGCAAATTAAAGAGAAGATAAAACGGAAGAAGCACCTATCTAGAAGAAGCAAATCAGAAAAGTCAGTATCGTCAGGCAACAAGAGCGACACACCCCAGTCATCACAAAATTCAATAATTTTACCCGCTTACGCAGAGACACCACAACCACACAGCCAAGAATCGTTCTTACAAAAAATCAGGAAAGACGACAATATGAAACCAGTACACCTAAAATTCGTGGACTGAGATGAAGTAATTGCATCAGATGTGAAAAACGCCGTAGCGGCAATAAAAACAAATTCTTCGCAGGGAGATAAAACTCCACCACTAAAAAATCCGTTAGCATTCTGTCAGAAAGAGAATGCCGCAATAAATTCGTCATCTCAAGAGATTTCAAGAATTCCCATAGCACAAAAAATAAAACACACGAACCCAAATAATTTCCAACGCGAGTTAGCTAGAGAATTAACCAAGAGGTCCACGTGTGCAGCAGGATTCACTCCGTCCCCAGCGACAAGAACAAGGAGGAAAATCGGCAATATAACGCTCAACAGGGATATACCACCCGTAGACCCTTCAACAGAACACGAAGTAGAGATAAAAAAATTAAACAAAAATCAGGAGAAAACACAGGACGGCACAATTTACAACACTCTACACACCAGCACTCTCTCGAAATACATAGAAACCAAAGAAAAAGAAACAGCATCAAATAACAATTCAGAGAAAGCGCAGACTGGAATAAGAAACTTCACATCAGACACGAACCGTACTATCGCACACGAAACGGCAACGAAGCCAAATTGCCCGGATACACCCTCGGAGACACCCGAGATAACCGAGGTCGTAAAATCTGCCACATGTGGAAATAACGAATTTAAGAATATCGACATGGATGTCGAGCAGGAATCGAGTGACAAAGAGACTGAAAATGTGCAAGCACTCGAAAAAAATCCGGAGCCCATAAATTTAGAAGAGGATAAGCCCGAGAAAATATAAACGCTCCAGAACCCTCCCAACCGCTCCGACGATCAAAAAGGGTCACCAAGAAACCCTCTTGCTCATGCTGTTTAGGAACACATGGCACATCACATAAACCGATAACGAAATGTCCACAAATCGTGAAAAAAGAGCATAAGAGAGAAGCGCATAGTATTCCCACAATAAACGAAAGCATAGAAATTCCACCGGTCGAAAATCAGAAAGAATCCACACAAAAAAAAACCTCAAAATGAGAAAGAGACCGAGAGGTTAGAAGAACCAAGGGTCACGAAACGAGCAGCAACCCCCCCACCATCACGAAACCATTAAAATACACCCCCTACCAACACCGACAATAGAAAGAGATGCTATTGACTCAAATATCGAAAGCGAAGCGATAGACCAATCTTTTTCAAGAAATTTTATAAACACAATAAATAGCAACTCAGATAACGATAAAACCAACAGCGACAAAGAACAGAATCTTTCAGAGAACATCGCAAGGGAAAATCGTAGCAGCACAGGTAACGGTAAAGACCATAACTACCAAGAACAAGTTCCTTCCCACAGCAGTTTAGATGACGACAACGAAGAAGAAGACAGAAGATTAATTGAAACAAGAGATAATCTGAAAATAGGGAACGACAATATAATTTGCTTTGCCAATGCAGACGGCACAGTATCAGACGAAATGGGAAAAAGACTCATCAAGAAAGGATTGTTAAATAAACTCACACCATTAAAAAAATACTCAATAGGAGAAGTAGTAGTATCAACAAAAAACAATAGGAAAATTTTCGTGTTAATTGTTCGACAGACCAACGAAGCCCAATTAACAGAAACAACCATTAGAAAGGCCTTCCAAGATTTAAAACAAATTATGGCAGAAATAAACGTCAAATCAGCCAGCATTTCACAAGCTGAAAGTAACTTAGGAACACCAGTCTAGAACAAAATAAGCAAGATTATAGAAGAGACATTACCCAATGATGTCACAATAACAATTTCCAAAGACAAAATTATAATTCCATCCGAAGATCTCAGAGAAGGCATAATACGAGAGTGTCACGAGACCCCGTTAGGAGGCCATAAAGGAGTGACCAAGACTTATAACAGAATCAGGCAAAAATATTACTGGCCCAACATGAAAACATATATTCAGGAATTCATTAAGAAATGCACGAGCTGTCAGAGAAAGAAACTAGTCAGAGTAAAGACAAAACAAACAATGGTTATTACAGATACATCAGCGGATGTATTTCATAAAGTAGCAATGGACATAGTCGGACCATTCGAAGTCTCGAAAAACGGTCACAAATACATTCTCACAATGCAGGACGACCTATCGAAATACAGCTTGGCTATACCCCTAATAAACGCAACAGCAGAGGAGATATCGAAAGCGCTAGTCCGAGAGTTTATAAATAACCCGGGAAAAATGGACATATATAAACATAAATAACCATGTATGATCTTTCATAAATGATTATGAACGAAATTTGTCTCAATATAATCATATATAGTTATATATAGCCATATATGCCATATAGTAATATATAACCACATATCCCATGGATGGTCATATATGATTACATGTGATTATACATGGCTATATATTACAATATATAATTATATAGAGACAAATTTCGTTTATGATAATTTATGACAAGATCATACATGATTATTTATGTTTATATATGGCCATTTTTTCCATAAAATATTTTTTTCATAAAATAATGCAACTTTCATAAGGCTTATACATTATTATTCAGCTCAGCAACCAAAGTAATATATTAGTCTTGACAGAAATATTTAGAAATATAAAAATGCTTATTTAAGAAGAGTATCACATTTTTACTTTCATATATGATAGAGTGGTATACATTTTTTTCTTATAGTAATTTTTGGCTGCACTAATTGTACTAAACTTTAGTTATATTAACCGGTATATAGATAGAAAAATATTAATTGAATGGGTGGCATCCACTCTTGCTTTTTTATCATATCGCGTTTTATTTCCCCAAGTTTCTGGGACATCTGGCTTCTTACTTTATCTTCAGGTTGAAATGTCCATTTCTTTTCCTCCATTGCGAACTCTGTAACAGAAATCGAATAATCAAGTGTCATAATATCATAAAATCTGACATGAAAAAAATATGTAATTAAAGTAATTAAAATCAAATTAACAACAATAAAATCGCCCAAAGCCATTGAGATGTTTTGTAGAAAAGCTTTCAATTGAATTTAAACTTGGATCTTTAGAAATAACCAATGAAACAAATAATCTTACGTAGCATTGCGTTTTTTGCTGAAGAATCTAGAGCTTCTACGACTTTTGATTGTCGCTCTTTTCCATGAGCTTTTGGTGCGGTACCTGTAAGAGTGCATCTCAATACAGCCTCGTTTTTTAAAACGCCGGTCATGAGTCTACGGGCTACATGAGTGGCTTTAGATGATCCTCCGGACGTTGTATACTCATAATCCTTTTCTTTGCAATAAATCCCGTCTCTAACAATAAGATGTATGATCTAAAATATTCAGAAAAATTCATAAAAATCCAAATGCCCGTTGCGATAAACCCTCACGGACCAACCCTCGCAAAACATATATTCATAAATGTGAAACAATAATGTATATTATATTTACTAAAATGAGACGGGCATATTGTTACGTCCCAGCATGGGTGACGCACATCTCTAGTCAATAAATTAGAGTACTACCTTACCTACATGTAAACCAATGCAGCCTGCCGGTAAAATTTAAACAGTATGTACAATTTCTTTTCTCTTATAATTATTTTACTATTGCGTTTATAAACTATACCATTCGTCTGTAGAAACTAAACAGATTAGGAGAAGGATTCCAGCTGGGATTGCCAGGACCCCAAGCTCTTGTCACATAAATATACCAGGGAACATAAAACCATAGCCGAGACACCCTGTCCACATATAAACACCCTCTCTGGCAAACATCCTGTTTTAGGCTTTTTCCACGAATCTCTTGCGCGATTTCGTAGCTCGACTCCTCGTTTTAAGAGCGAACCATATACGAATTCATAATTGTCAGGCACGGAAAAACTTTTCTTGCTCTCCTTATTTAAGTTTACATTTTTACGAGCGCCTCGTTCGATGTCACCGCTCGTGGAATCTGACGAAATCCAAGCTCTGTATTTCTCAGAATCATATTCAGAAAACACACTTTTCTTTCCCACGATCGTCGTCCAAAAAACGACGCTCTCAAGACACCCCCACATCTTTGAAACAACCCCACTGATAGGAAAACTTAAAATCACGCTAAAAGAATCCGACCAATCAGTTTTATATAACTTTGTAACTCCGCCCGAACCGAGACGAAATCGTCAACCAATTTCGACAAGAGAAGCAGAATCGACTCAACCTCGAAATCGAAAACATCTTAAACTAACAAATCTCCGACATTGTGTAAAATCATTCTAAGTCTAATTTGTGTTGTAATTTCAAAGTACAATTCCAAACTTGAATAAAGTACAGTTGTTATTGTTAATTGTACGAGAAGTGTTGGTGTTGCAATTAATCACAATCTTCCCAAGAAACAATACATCTTCTCGGTTCAATCGAGAACTCTGGGAAACATCATTCATCAACAATACGTCTTCGAAGAGGAATCATCCTCGACGATTAATCATAAATCGTTGAGTTGGTACATTGAGCACAGGTAAGTCCCAGGCGGCGAGCTCACGTCCAGCCGAATAGCGCAATCTAATCCAAATGTCGCGCGCACATCGAATTATCGACGGAGCTCCATATTCTCTCCACCTTGGGACGTAACAATATAATTAAAGTATAACAAATAAAAGAAATATCCATACTTTTGCATTAGGAAATTTTTTCCCAAAGAGTTGATTGCTGCTGTTTAATGGCTTCTCAGCAGTAGATACATATTCATTATCATCGTCGCTCGAGTCTTGCCTTGGTTACGCCTTTTCGTCACCCTTTACAATGCCATACTGATTTTTTTCCTTCGTTCTCATTTTTTCATCGTTTTTGGTACTCAAAATGCTTTTTTTCTGCTTCATACCTCGTAATTTATTCTTAGCCTTCATTTTCGAAATAATTTTTTTCAGCTCATCACTTGAGAGACCACTGTACTCATCATCAGAAGAAGTTAGCTCATTTTTTTTCTTTGGAGTATTGGGTGTATCAAATTCCTCATCGGAAGAGATAGATAGCTGGGACCGTTGACTTTTAATTGAAGTCTCCAAACATTAACTATGTTGATGATTTATAAATCAATGTTTTATCTTAAAGGCATGTTCTCATTTTTATATAAAAAAATTGACGATTTTCAAGATTTTTTTTCAGTGAATTTGTTATTTTAATATACAAAACTTTTTCAATGATATTAATGTGTTCTTATATATTACAAAACCATTTATTTATTTCACACCATAATACACGTTGAGAGCGTATTGAAGTCGACAACTCGAAAAAAAAGTTACAAACTGTTGCAGACGTAGCTCCGATTCAAGACGCCGGAAACGAAAAAATCAAACGTAATTTTGTCAGAAATTGCGTAATCTAATCTGCTAATCAGCATAAATTGATAATTAGACAAATTGTGGAAGTAGCACACATTGTAGTGACAAAGAAAAAAAAACTCTATTTTCCATGTGCAAAAATGGACAAAGAACGGTAGGGAAACAAAGTGAGAAACTTTTTACGTCAAAATATTGGTTTGTAGACTAGTCAACATGATTATGAACAAACTGGTGAAGGATTTGAGTCAATAAGTTTTATATTTTTTGAGATATCACTGGAACCATTTTTTAAAATGTCATCCTGGCAAATACTCATTTAAACTTTTTGTTCGATTAAACATAAAAAGAAAATATTATTTTTGTAATATATAATGATACATTAATACCATCGAAGAAATTTTTTATTTTTAAATAACAAACTTAATGAAAAAAAAATTCTTAGTAATCGTGTCCTTTTTTTGGTATAAAAATCAGAACATGCCCTTAAACGAATATTAACAGTCTCAATCACCATTATACGAGGTTATACAACGCGTACGCGCACCTGCTTCTTGAGAGTATTTTTTTTCAGTGGTTCGTTGGTCTTTGAGTGATCGAGGTCGCCTTTCAACAAATTCCCGTTAGTTTTTTCCAGACTAGTTGCTGGTTTCGTATCTGAGATGACTGATGGAGATTTTGGTTGTGCTATTTTATAGTAATATTATATTATTTATTATTTATATTTATAGTAATATTTTATAGTAATATTTTATTTTTCATTTTTGCATTATAAATTTTCAAATTTTTAAGTTTATAAATTAAAAAAAAAATGTAATAGAAAAATATTAAAAAAATATAATTATAAATTTTAATAAATAGTTCCTGTTTTAGAAACTTTTGAGTTTTACTTTATTTATGTGTATGTAATTCGTTATTGTTCCCCTTGGGGTTACAATGCTTCCGTTTCTCCTTTACATTCTCTTCTCTTATCCTATTTACATTTCCTTATCCTATTACGCTTTTCTTTTTTTTTTACATCTATTTACATTTCCTTATGTTACTTCTTATTTCTATCGCCTCTGCCTCCGCTCGCACGCTCGCTCTTTTTTTTTCTATTTTTTCCTTCGCCGCTCGCTCGCCTTAGTGTCTCTTATTCGCCACCGTTCTCTCTCTTTCTTAATTCCTTATTACATTTTCTTGTTATCTATTGCCTTTCTTTCCTCTCCTCCTTTCCTTCTTCCGACTTCCGTTTCCTTTCCATTCATTCCATTCCTTCTTTCGCACCTTTCCTTACTTATCCCCTTCTTCATTTTCTTGCTCCCCCCTTCTCTTGCGTTTCCTTGTTTCTTCCAGTTTCTTCATCCACTCTTCTCCTCCCCCGGTTTCTTCCAGTATTTCTCTTATCCTCTCTCCATATCCCCTTCCTTTGTTCTTGCTCTCCCTCACACCTCTCTAGTACATGCTCCCACGTTTCTTCCTCCCCCCCCCCCCCGCACACTCTGCGTCTCCTTTCTTCCTCCTCCTCTTAATATCTTCCTTCTCTCATTTCGTTGCATAATCTATATCGCGCTATCCTCTTACACCTTTCTTCTGCCCATCCCGCCTTCAAATATTTCGGAATTTCTTCCGTCCGTATTTCCCTATACCATCTGTTGTATCTCGACTCCCTGATTTTCTCCCATCTCTCTTCTTCCTGCACCTTCTTATCCTCCTTCTCTACCTTTTTGTATCCTTCCGTCTCCGTTTCCTCTCCCCCTCCTCTGTTTCAGCCTTTCTCTTTCAGCCCTTTTCTCTCCTTCTCCCATTTCGACAACCTTTCCTCGCTTTCTATCTCCCTTTCTTCCATTTCTTTTAAGCAATCTCTCGCTATTTCAGTTCCTCCTCCGCTTTACAACTTGTCCTCATAACTCCATGCCCTCCTTCCCGCTCTTGTCCTTAGCTTTTCCCTTTTTGCTTCCTCTCTCACCATATATCCCGGCGTCCTCCATTCTGCTCCCAATGTCCACCTTATGTATCTCTCCTGCATGCTCTCTATTCCTTTCCTCTCCTCCCATCCCCAAATTTCTACCCCATATTCCATTACTGTCCACACTAGTGTGTCGAACAACCACATTCTCCTTTTAAAATCTTTTCCAAATTTTCTCTTTCCTATGCCCCACACCTGCTTCATTACCGCTCCCGCTTTCCTGATCCTATCCCGTAGTTGTCCCTCTTGCCCCCCGTTCTTTTTGAATACGTACCCTAGGTACTTGAATTCTTTCACTTCTTCTATCCTCTTCCCTTTCTACTTCCATTCCATTACCTTACTCTTTCCTCCTCCCTTCCTGAACCTCATCATTTTCGTTTTGGTCACATTAACCTCTATTTTTTTCTTTCCAAAGTAACCTTCCATTCTCCTTATCATGCTTTCCATTTCTTCCTCTCTTTCTGCCAACACCACCACGTCGTCTGCATACGCTAAGGAGCATATTCGCCTTTGCCCGACTCTCACTCCTCCCCACCTTCCCTTCCTTAATTCCTCTTCCATGTCTGCTGTTAAAATATTAAAAAGTACTGGACTCACCGGGCACCCTTGTCTTACGCCTCTTCCTGTCTAAAACTCCTCGCCTATCTCCTCTCCTACTTTCACCCTGCTCATTGTCTCTCTGTATACCTCTTCCACTCTCTCTCTTAACCCTATTCTTACTCCTTTCTTTTCCATTGCCTCTATCAGTATCCTTCTATCTACCATATCGAACGCTGCCTTCAAGTCCACAAATAATCTATTACCTTACCTTTCTCTTCCGCTAGATTCCTATTCACAATATAATTCAGCACATAAATGTTGTCCACCGTCCCCATCCCCCTCCTAAACCCTGTTTGATTCGGTGGGATTATTTTCTTTCTCTCCACCTCTTTATTTAATGTTGATATTTTTTTTTCTTTGGCATCAAACAATTGCTGAGAGAATAGCTCAGGCGTTTGCGAGAAACTCTGTTACTCTCAATGACCAAGTTGGATTCTACTGGTTTTGTAGATTTTCCTCGTCTCCTCTCCTTGTTTAATTTTGATAGCTCGCCTTCTAAGTACTCTTCATTGCCTATAACATGTTGTGCGTTCAGAATATATCAAAATATTGATATCATCAGCTGTGATAAATCATTTTCATATTTAATTAACTAATGTATGGATACAAAATATGATTTTCTTCTGAACAATATGAACAATTAAGTTCACTTAGTATTTGCAATTCATGATAGAATTATTGAACAACTTAGCTCGCATTGTGTTTGTTTATTATAATCTCGCGAACTGGTTATGTTGGTACATTGATATAAGTTATGTTTTTTTTATGTTCATATAAATAACTAAGTAATTGAGTAAAAAAAACTAAACTTACCTGACTTCTGAACAATTTGTCCATTTCACTTTTTGTTCCCATGCCAAAATATCACATGATCTCCAACTTTTGCAACCTTTGGATCGCAAAACACATCACTCTGTTTATGCAAATAGTAAGAGTGGTCATCCAGACAATGTAATAAAAAATAAATAGACATCTTTCGCGACAAATGCCAATTATTAGTCACTATATACATATATATTTGATGTATCAACAGTGAATTAATAACTTCAAACAAAAAAACACGCTGCCACCAAACAAACTCTGAAAATACGCGAGATAGCCGGAACGCCAACTAGTGCAGCCAGATCGCGTGTAAAAGTTCCCCCTCTCTAGTCTCTTACGCGACCATCACACAATCATAGTACCGCGCGTCCGTGAGCGTGCGACGCTCGGTTGTTTTCCAAAAACAGCCGACCCGCGCTACTGTTACGTCCCAGCATGGGCGACGCGCACCTCCAGTCAATAAATTAGACTACTACCTTACCTACCTGTAAACCAATGCAGCCTGCCGGTAAAATTTAAACAGTATGAACAACTTTTTTCTCTCTTATTGCTATCTTATTATTGCATTCGTAAACTATATCATTTATCCGTAGAAACTAAACAGATTAGGGGAAAGATCCCAGCTAAGATTACACACATGCACCAAGCAACACAAAATCATAACCAAAACACTCCATCCAGTCGTAAACACCCTCTCTGGCAAACATCTTTTTTAATGTCCTTTCCACGAACGTCTTGCGCGATTTCGTAGCTCGACTCATTAATTTAAAAGCGAACCATATACGAATTTATCAAGCACGGAAAAACTTTTCCCTGCTCTCCTTATTTATGTTCACATTTTTACGAGCGCCTCGTTCGATATCACCGCTCGTAAAAACTGACGAAAACCAAACTCGGTATTTCTCAGAACCATAATCAGAAAACACAGTTTTCTTTCCCACGATCGCCGTCCAAAAAGCGACGCTCTCAAAACACCCCCACATCTTTGAAACAACCCCTCTGATAGGAAAACTCAAAATCGCGCTAAAAGAATCCGACCAATCAGTTATGTATAATTTTGTAACTCCGCCCGAACCGAGGCGAAATCGTCAACCAACTTCGACTAGAGAATCAGAATCGACTCAACCTCGAAATCGAACACATCTTACTCTAACAAATCTCCGACATTCTGTAAAATCATTCTAAGTCTAATTTGTGTTGTAATTTCAAAGTACAATTCCAAACTTGAATAAAGTACAGTTGTTATTGTTAATTGTATGAGAAGTGTTGGTGTTGCAATTAATCACAATCTTCCCAAGAAACAATACATCTTCTCGGTTCAATCGAGAACTCTGGGAAACATCATTCAACAACAATACGTCTTCGAAGAGGAATCATCCTCGACGATTAATCATAAATCGTTGAGTTGGTACATTGAGCACAAGTAAGTCCCAGGCGGCGAGCTCACGTCCAGCCGAACAGCGCAATTCAATTCAAACTTCGCGCGCACATCGAATTATCGACGGAGCTCCATATTCTCTCCACCTTGGGACGTAACACTACCATGATTGTGTGATAGACACGTAAGAGACTAAAGAGGGAGAACTTTTACGCGCGATCTAGCTGCACTGAAGCCACCACTACTAATGGCATATGCATGCATAATATATAACGAATACCTCGGAGGTAAAAAATGTATGTATATTGAAACGGGTATTACCCCTTTTCATAAAAATATTTATGTGGTTCTCGAGAGGGAAATAAAATAAAATTGGAACCTTAGGTAAAATCAGTTTATTCTTCGATTCTTCGTGACAAATTTCAGAGTAGTCGATATTATCGATTTCTAATCGACGCGTGTATCCTTGTTAGTACCCTGTTTATTGCTCTCGTTAGTGTTTAGATATTGGCGCTCCGTGTCGCGCTCTCATGCGACGGATTTCAAGCATGTTCGATCTCGTGAACAGTCAATATGGCGCCGCTCGTGCTGTTGACAGTCGCGGTTCGTGTATTTGGAAAGGTGTTATTTGTGTTTCTCTTAAGTGTATTTTTGATTTTGTGCGCGTTTAGGTTCGCAGAGAGAGAACAACGGCCTTAGGTGAGCGCTTCAATTTTAGTTGTCTGATCTTGAGGACCCATAATTTACCTATTGTATTTCAGGTGATGACTCGTCGCTTTACAATACCGATGCCGTAGTTACAAGGACTTGAGAATGCCCTGGTTTCGCCGTATCTTGGATTAACGTGCTTGAGGAATGACGAATGCGCGATGAAATTTTTGATTCTACCAGGCTTTGAGTGTACTTCCTTCGTTATCGGTGAGTAGCGTATTTTTTTATATGACTTCGTACTGAGACCTGGTGGACCACAGGCTCCTGTTGTTTATCTGACTGGAGGTAAGGTCGAGATTCCCGTTCTGTTACCGAAGTAGCAGAGGTGGGCGTCAACAGTACCAAGTCAGATATCTCAGGAGATTCTGTGGTTTCGTCGCAAGGTAAGGTGGTTGTTGGTGTTCCGTCGCGAGCGAAACGATAGAAGAAATATATATTTTTTGGTCATATAAAATAGAGAGACAGAAGAACAGACGTGGTTGTGGGAATTTCCAAACTCGTTCGGCAACGAAATCTGCGATGCACATTTTTTATGACGATCAATTCAGCAATCCTTAAAAACTCGAAAATATCACGTACCGAAGGGTTCTATAAAAACCATCGTTCAAGTGGGTTTTTTGGAGGTTATGACTCCTTTGCAGATGTGCGTTAATTACCATCAGCCGCGATCTGCGTACCCACCGACTCAGGGTTTTTCCGTCGCGGTGCAAGGGCAGTCATCCCTTCTTTAAATTTCAAGCCAATCGAATTCAGCGATAGAAAATTCAGCTTCTTGTTCAACTCCTCCCACAGCTGACATTCTGAGTCTTGTTCTTCTGCTCTGTTCAATTAACAAATCAGTCTTTTACCAAGTCGTCAACCGAAAGGTAGAATATACAGACAAGCGTCGCGAGTCTCTGTCGTGTTCTCAACAGTCGAGTCTTGTAGCGAGCAAACGTGCAAAATTCAACATTCAATAGTAATAGACTCCGCGCGGTGTAGGCGTTCCGATCGCGTGTAATCAAATAGTTCTTCAACTTCAACAATAAGACATCACAGTGTACAAAGTTATAAATAAAATACGTTTTGTTTTTAATACAGTGTGAATAATTTAACCATCTTCACCACATTAATTTGTCGTGAAGACTCTTCGGTTGTTGTGTCCGTAAAATAATATCGGGACCCAGATTTACGACCTGGGCTGACTAAAAATATAAAGGTCGCACCGCAGCACGAAGAGATTCAATACATTTTTTGGTCCTTCGAGCCGGATCTGATCCGAAATACAATGCAATCAGTGAAACAAAAGTGAATGGACATTCGAAATCGAAGTCTACAAGCAACCCTACGGCCACGCTGGGAACAAAGGGACGAGGCAGGCATTACCCCCACCACTAGTCAACACGACATCCAGCACCGACGACGACCGACGAAAAGGGTAAGCTCGTAAATTCTATTCATTGCCAATTTCATATTCTCCTTTCCTACATTATTCGCGTAGCGGGAACAAACCGGTAATTAAAAAATGTCGATCGAAATCGAAAACCATAGAAGAAAGGAGAGATTGACGCGCAAACGGGGCGCGATAAAGGGACAACTAACGTCCTTTAGAAAAATCGTAGAAACATTTGACGCAACAGATGCCGATGCAAATATCGATTATTTAAAGGTTGCCAGAACTCGAATAGAAACGCATTTCACCGAGATGTCGAATATCACAAGTGATCTGCAAGAAGTAGATGCCGCGACAGATCATTATCAAGTACTAGCGCAAATGGAAGAGGAGTATATTCAGTTACTTGCCATATCAACAAAATTCGAGAGAGACTTTGTCAACACGACAAACAGGTATCTGAGCACAAGTGCGTCGAGCCGAAATTCTCCGAATCCTTTCGTGACCCCGACAATACATGCGCGTCTACCTGAACAAAATCTTCCGCGATTCAATGGTAAATGGGAAGAGTGGATGAATTTCCAGAGCAAATTCAAGAGTTTGATCGGTCTACGGAATGACCTCGCAAATAATCAAAAACTGCAATATTTACAATCCTGTCTAAGTGGGGAAGCGGAAAGAATAATATCACGCTTCGAAGTTACTGACGAAAATTACGCACCCGCATTGGAGGTATTAAAGACAACGTTCGAGCGCAAAAATAGAATTGCGTGGAATCATGTGACAGGAATGGTCAAGGCACCAGAATTGCGTCGCGAATCGCCATTAGAATTGCGAGATCTGATTAATAAAATACGATATCATATCTCGGGTCTCAAAACACTCGGTGAGCCAGTTGATCAATGGGGCACATTCATCGTATACCTGACCCTCGATAAACTCGACAAGACGACCCGCCGAAAGTGGCTACGGTCCCAAAGGGGTACAGAAATACCCACCTTCGAAGAGTTTTTCGAATTTCTCGAGCAAGCCGCGAATTCGATCGACGAAACACCCGCGTGCAATCCTCCAAAGGAAGGTATCCAGGGCAAGACGTCAAAGGTGCGAATTAATGAAAGGGGTCAGAAGCCCATCCGGACTTTCGCGACCACCACGAGCAACGATTGCATCATTTGCAAGGGTCCACATGGACTATATCAGTGCGAAGAATTCAAGAAGCTGCCCGCAAAGGAGAGATATCAGACGGTATTAAAGGCGCGTCTATGTGTAAATTGTCTTCGGCCAGGGCACATCACAAAGCAGTGCAATTCTCGCTACACTTGTAAGACGTGTAACGGGAAACACAATACATTGATTCATTATTCCGACCCAAGGCCGACATCAACGGGGGAGTCGGACGCAACAGTCGCGACCCCAAATCAAGCCTGACTAGAAGTCAAGGCAGCGCCGCCGGCGAACTCCGTATGCACTAGTATAGTGGCTAGTGTGCCAACGCGCGAGTTGCTTATAACGGCAAAAATCACTGTGCGCGACAATTCAGGCAAATTCCGACCGTGCCGAGCCCTGCTCGATACCTGCTCGAATGCAAATTTTATGACTGATAAATTGGCAGCTACTTTAGAATTACCTAAAGTAAGCTGCACAGTGCAAATAGGAGCGATGAACCAGACGAAGACCGTCGCCAATCATCTCGTCGCTACTACCATCAAATCGAGATTATCCAATTTTCAGAAAAATTTGCATTTTTTAACCGTAAACAATATCGCAGGCCTCGTACCGGACGAAAGATTGTCGCGAAATACTATGAGCCTACCGCGGAATATCAAACTTGCCGATCCAGAGTTCGATCGACCAGCCGAAATCGATATGCTGATCGGATCGGGAAGTACATTATCGACGTTCTGCGTGGGTCAAATAAATCTGTCCCCACCCACTGGACCAGATTTAATCTTGCAAAAAACACGATTAGGGTGGATCATTGGTGGCGCCATCCCAAAAGACAATCTGTCACCTTACAAACGACAATGTCACGCCACGCGACTAGAGGGAATCATGAACCGATTTTGGAAAATCGAACAAATTCCCACGGCTCATCCTCGGTCGCAACAACAATCAAGCTGCGAGGCTCATTTTCAAGCGCACGTACAACGTGACACGCAAGGCCGATACACAGTCGCCTTACCATTTAACGGCAGAGAAGACCAGCTGGGGGAGTCTCGATCAATGGCTCTCAAGCGCCTCATAGGTCTCGAGAAAAGGTTGAACAAAAACCTGGAACTCAAGCAACAATATCACGCAGTCCTACGGGAATACATAGCCTTGGGACACATGACCAAGGTAGATGATCACACGGCAACGGTGGAAGGATTCTACCTGCTACACCATGCTGTAATGAAGGAGTGCAGCTCAACCACCAAGGTTAGAGTTGTATTCGATGGCTCCGCTCGATCGAGCACAGGCGTGTCTCTCAATGACACCTTAATGGTTGGGCCGACAATACAAGACGACATTTTTTCTCTCCTGCTAAGATTCCGTAAGCACCAATTCGTACTTACAGGAGACATAGAAAAAATGTATAGACAATTTAGGGTCCGCAAGGAAGACCGTAAATTTCAAAGAATCCTATGGCGAGAGGAGGACGGCGTAATTGCAACATACGAACTGACCACGGTCACGTTCGGCCTAGCTCCAGCTCCTTTTCTGGCCATTCGATGCATCAAGCAATTAGCAGAGGACGAAAGAGAAACTCATCCTATCGCCTCCACAATAGTGCAACGCGATCTCTACGTCGATGACCTACTGGCGGGAGCCGCAACCGTCGAGGAAGCTCTTCAAATTCGAGAAGAAGTCAGTGAACTCCTGAAAAAAGGGGGACTCCATTTAAGGCAGTGGGCATCGAATGATCCGCGTCTCCTTCAAGGCCTCTCACCCAGCAGCATCAATCTGAAACTACAATCCCGGGAAAAGCCTACAATTAAAACTTTGGGCGTGCACTGGAACTCCGAGCAGGACGCGATTATTTACACGGTCAGTCCAATTGTTCAAACCGAGAGGGTAACGAAACGCATTATTCTGTCGTACATAGCCAGAATCTTCGACCCACTCGGATTGCTCGGTCCAGTCGTAACTCACGCCAAGATCATCATGCAACAGTTGTGGAAAGAGAAACTCGATTGGGATGAATCAATTCCAAACGAATTACATGCACAATGGTGCACATACGCATCTCAATTGAGTCTCTTGAACAATCTCACTTATCACAGGAAAATAATGCCAGCTGATGCATCAAGCATTCAGCTGCACGGGTTCTGCGATGCCAGTGAGAAGGCATACGGTGCGTGTATTTATATTAGAGCCACCGATCAACACAAAAATGTAACAACCACGTTACTGTGCGCAAAATCACGCATAGCACCTCTCAACAACAAGGTCAGCGCCTCCATCGCAACTGCAGAGCAACAAGTCGAGAACATTCCACCGATGACGATTCCCAAGCTCGAGCTATGTGGAGCCGCGCTCCTGACAAAACTCTATATGACAGTTCATCAAGCACTCGATGTCAATATAGAGAAAACCGTATTTTGGTGCGACAATACGGCGGTATTAAGCTGGATTAATACGCCGTCTTACAAACTGTTAACATTTATGGCCAATCGTGTAGCACTCATCCAAAACAATACAAACGCGAGCGACTGGAGACACGTGCGTACACAAGACAATTCAGCAGATTTTATCTCAAGGGGCCAGCTTCCGGCAGCATTCATAGCAGATAGTAGATGGAAAACTGGACCAGCTTGGCTCATGTAAGATGAATCGGCATGGTCACAGTTAGAGATACAGGTTCAAGATGATCTGCCTGGATTACGCAAGGTCAAATGTCTTACAACGCCATTGCAGAGTGACTTGTTGACGCAATATTCATCGTTTCAGAAATTACAAAGAATCATTGCATACATGCTTCGATTCAAAACACCACGGACTCACCGAGGGCCTCTCAGTTGCGACGACTTGAGAGCGGCAAGCACAAAAATTATTAAGCTCATCCAAGCCATAGAATTCGTGCAAGAAATAAGGGATTTAGAAGAAGAAGGCAAGGTCAATCCAAAGAGCAAACTTGTCTCTTTCACACCCTTTTTGGACAAACGGGTATAATTCGAGTCGGTGGTCGATTAATGAATGCCAAATGCCCGTTTGGAGAGAAGCATCCGATCATATTTCCACGATCTCATCACGTGACGGAGCTTCTCATTACAGAAGAACATGAGAAACATCACCACGCCGGAATTCAAACAACACTGTGCGCACTTCGGCAAAAATATTGGATCATCAATGGACGCAATCAAGTACGAAAAATGATAAGAAAATGTGTCACGTGCGCGAAGGCGAATCCCCCATCAGCCGAATACATTATGGGCAATCTACCTGGTGTGAGGATCACCGAAGCCCGTCCATTTTTAAATGTCGGTATCGATTATTGCGGGCCATTTTACATAAAGGAAAAAAGGGAAAGGAACCGAGGGAAGGTCAAGGTATACGTTGCAGTCTTTGTTTGTCTCGTCGTAAAGGCAGTTCACCTCGAGCTCGTCAGTGACATGACCACTGAAGCCTTTCTTGCAGCATTAAAAAGATTTATTGCTAGAAGAGGAAGGTGTGAGAACATTTACTCAGACAATGGGACAAATTTTGTCGGAGCGAATAATGAAATTAAGGAAATCGCCGAACATTTACGCTCCAAACAACTTCAAGATGAGAGTTATAAATATTGCACCGACAATGCCATTAAATGGCATTTCACACCACCGCAATCCCCAAATTTTGGCGGAATCTGGGAGGCTGCGGTGAAATCATTCAAGCACCATATGAGGCGCGTGGTTGGTGATCAATTGCTCACCTATGAGCAATTATACACATTTATTACCGACGTCGAGGCGATTCTTAATTCTCGTCCTCTCACTACCGTCTCATCCGATCCCAACGATCCTCCCGTCCTATCTCCTGGACATTATCTAATTGGTAATAATTTAACGAGCTTACCAGAACCAAATTTCACGGACGTTAAGTCCAATCGGCTATCATTATGGCAGCATATCCAGAAAATGAAGCAGGATTTCTGGACACGGTGGCACAAAGAATATTTAAATGAGTTAAATATGCGCCACAAATGGTCTCACGGGTCCCACAGCATCCAAGAGGGCTCCATGGTACTGCTGAAGGAAGACAACACGCCACCACTCAGATGGCTCATGGGCAGAGTGGTCAAGACACACCCTGGCGCCGATGGAGTGGTCCGGGTCGTCAGTGTAAAAACACCAAGGGGCACAGTCGAGAGGAACGTGAGAAAACTTGCGCCACTGCCGATAGAGACATCTTCAACATGATCAAACATTTGTAATCTAGATTAAGGACTAGCGCATTATTTAGATCTAACTTGATCGGTACCCTCTCAAGGGGGGAGAATGTTCCGTCGTGAGCGGAACGATAGAAGAAATATAT
Organism: Netelia melanura; assembly: GCA_964007305.1. Lineage (NCBI taxonomy): Eukaryota > Metazoa > Arthropoda > Insecta > Hymenoptera > Ichneumonidae > Netelia > Netelia melanura. The sequence goes on from OZ023260.1 coordinate 1,361,177, forward strand.
ATTTTTTGGTCATATAAAATAGAGAGACAGAAGAACAGACGTGGTTGTGGGAATTTCCAAACTCGTTCGGCAACGAAATCTGCGATGCACATTTTTTATGACGATCAATCCAGCAATCCTTAAAAACTCGAAAATATCATGTACCGAAGGGTTCTATAAAAACCATCGTTCAAGTGGGTTTTTTGGAGGTTATGACTCCTTTGCAGATGTGCGTTAATTATCATCAGCCGCGATCTGCGTACCCACCGACTCAGGGTTTTTCCGTCGCGGTGCAAGGGTAGTCATCCCTTCTTTAAATTTCAAGCCAATCGAATTCAGCGATAGAAAATTCAGCTTCTTGTTCAACTCCTCCCACAGCTGACATTCTGAGTCTTGTTCTTCTGCTCTGTTCAATTAACAAATCAGTCTTTTACCAAGTCGTCAACCGAAAGGTAGAATATACAGACAAGCGTCGCGAGTCTCTGTCGTGTTCTCAACAGTCGAGTCTTGTAGCGAGCAAACGTGCAAAATTCAACATTCAATAGTAATAGACTCCGCGCGGTGTAGGCGTTCCGATCGCGTGTAATCAAATAGTTCTTCAACTTCAACAATAAGACATCACAGTGTACAAAGTTATAAATAAAATACGTTTTGTTTTTAATACAGTGTGAATAATTTAACCATCTTCACCACATTAATTTGTCGTGAAGACTCTTCGGTTGTTGTGTCCGTAAAATAATATCGGGACCCAGATTTACGACCTGGGCTGACTAAAAATATAAAGGTCGCACCGCAGCACGAAGAGATTCAATACAGTTGGTGTTTATCGTCTCGTATTTATATTATTGTTCGGGTCAACTTGTTAACGCGAATTGTAGCCCTCTGGCGATAGTTACTGTTACTAATGTTATCAATTTTGTGTTGCAGGTGTGACCGTCTCAATATATATGGTATAGACATAACTACACATTTATGATTTTGGTAAGGCTGTTGGTGTTTACTTATTTACACCATTTACGCTTTACCAGATTTACCAAATTATAGATGGTTAAGATTCATTGTTATGTAATTAAATATTTGTGCTCAATCAAACTTATTGTTAGCATTTGGAATATTTGCAAGCAAAACAATATATTAACACGTTGACTGCCGGACTGATTTTCCATGGTTTGTCCGAGGCGCCAACATGAACTTTTCATTATGCAATGCATATTATGATGAAATATAGCTCCCAATAATACTGTCTATAAGCAGCGAAATCACCATGTAATGCTATAATAATATTTTATTGTTTTATTATATATATATAAATTACGCTGCTTATAGACAGTATTACATATATGAAAAATGACACCAGTATACATGATGCTATATGGTATCAAAACAGTCTGTAGTGTTATTATATATGGAATAATAGCCATCGTCATATACATTTCCGTTATTATATACGTTCAAATATGGTTGTTGCGGATAATTACGATTACATATATGATTATATATGACACCAAAATAGTTTGTACATTATATTAGGTTCATATACATGGACTCATATACAATTATATACGTTCATATATGAGGTTTGGGGAGCAAATGCAATTATATATAATAATATATCACATTGAGGTATGATATCAGGTATATCATATATGAGTTTATATGTATAACCATATGTTCATATACGAGTTCAGAGTACCAACTTTTGAACATACATGATCATACATGACCATATATGGTTCACACCTAGAAAAAATAAATACTATACATGGTAATATATCTACATATATGATCATTCATGATGTCATGTTAAGGCATATATAATTATATATAATCTTATATATGAGTATAAATAATTATATATGTTTATATATGTCCATTTTTTCTCAGGAAATTTGGTTGCCCCAAGGTAATCTTAACAGATCAAGGCGCAGCGTTTATAGGACAAGTTATGAAGAGATTAGCTAAAGCATATCAAATCCAACAAATCAAAACAACAGCATTCCACCCTCAGTCGAACGGCTCTCTCCACACAAAAAAAGGGACTGGGATGAATGGCTCTCATACGCAGCGATGTCATACAATACTAGCGTACACGAAGGCACGAAGTTTACACCATACAAACTCATTTTTGGTAGAGAAGCAAGAATACCATCAGCCATATCACCATTAGATAACGCAATGACATTCAATTATTACATTAAAGAGAAACTAGAACAAACCACGAAAGACAGAAATAAAGCGAAAGAAAATTTAGAGAAAGCAAAACAAAAATCCAACGAACATTACGATAAAAAATTGAACCCAATAAAACTGACAATAGGACAAGAAGTATATTTGACCAAAAATCACAAGATAAACAAATTAGACGACAACTACTTAGGACCGTATCTAATCACAGACATCATTGCAGACAAGAACAACGTAGAAATTGATTTGGGCAATAATAAAAGAAAAATCGTTCACTGAGATAGACTGAAAATAGCTCACAAATAAAAAGTAAATAACTTGGATAGCCGATAATGAATGCTAAACCGGAGAATAGTCTTTTAACGGAAAGGGCAGTCGTAGAACCAGAGAAATCCCCTCTCAAAGGTACTCACTTCTATATATTGTGACGAGGCAGTACTCTCCTCGCAATCGCGCTGTCGAAGAATATTCTAGACGAATATTAGAGCGAGAGAGTAACATAGCAGAGTCGCGACGCCTCGCTCCCGTGGTGAAGAGAGAGAAAAAAGAACAACACTGTCGGCGAGGATTTCGTCGGTTTTAGGGAGCGGTCGGCGAAACGTCGACGGTAACGGACGAACGAGAGAGAGCGACGCTGCCCGAAGAGCGACGGAAAGAGAGATGGCTGTGCCGGCGATCCATGGACGATCGTCGCGAGAGCCCCCACCTTCGCCGATAGGGGAACAAGGGAGCGAGGAGAACGCGCGAGCCTGTGGCGAGCGCGAGAAAAATTAGAATAAGTAGTTAGTTAAGATTTGGAGTGCGAATGGCACAGAGAGTTAGCAATGAGATCTCGGATGGAGAGTTAGAATTTGAGTACCGAAGAATAAAGTTAGATTTTGAATGCGAGAAAAGTGAGTTTGAGAGCTAGCGAAAAGAGTGGAAGCAACCACTGAAAATCGAAGGATTAAGTGTGCGTGCGAGAGAGAGCGAGCGAGGCTGAGCCATCGGCGGACCGGCGAGAGTGACAGAGAGAGGATGCGCGCCGAGGAACGCTGCGCGACGTCAAGGACGAACGGCAGGAGAGACAAGGTAGGCACGCATGGTGCAGTTTCTGTTTCTCGCGTAACCCCCGAGGATTGAGCGTGCGGTGGCGGAGAGTGTCCGTCGCGCACCCCCTCGCATCCCCGCGTGGGCAGCTGTGCTTTCCGGCGTAACCGGAAAGCCGCTGCGCCTCACTCGCACACGAGGAAATTATAGTAGACTAAGACGAACGAAAGTTATACTGTATGGATCGCCCGAGTGCGAATTAATAAATGTTGAAGTAATTGTTAAATACTAGTAAAGATTGCTCACCCGTTATTTTTGTAAAAATTAAATGATTGCTCGCCCTTCGAATCCCACCCCCATTCCTGAGTATAAGCCGGAGTAGTATTGAAGAGAGCGACGACACCCTTGGTATTTCGGGGAGATAGGAATACCTGGCGCCCTGAGGGTAACGAGATGGAAAAATAATACCAAAGGGTGGGCGTCATGAGAGATTTTTGGCTGGTAGCTCGTTGCCGGTTTTGAACGAAATTTTACAGACAGCGAGCTCGTCACAATATATAAACAAAATAATAAAAATATATAGATATCGTTCCTGTGCCAGAGTTTTCGCAACAATTTAGAGACACCTCAAGACCAATTGTGATCAAAATCCGGAAGCAATAGAATTAAAACAAAAACAATCATTGGTGAGCCTTTATGCAAGGAAAAATATATAGTATAAACAAAATATACCAAATAAATATATATATATATATTGAAACGTAGTTCGTTTGGGGACTCGAGAAAAATTAAAGTAGTCGAGACGAAGGAAGGTGTTGGTAAGTTAGATTTTATTACTTCTGATAGATACACGAAATATGTCGCGTGAGCCGTGGCGGGTACTCTCGCTAAGTCCCCACGGTTCACTTAATTAGCCGCGGTATGCGCATCGGCGCTGTGATCTCTGTGAGTTGCCTGTCAATGCTGATACGCTTAATCGATGTCGTATCGGAAATCAAGATGGCTGCGGCCGTGACAGGTACGCACGGGCGTATTTGTTGTTTTTGTGCCGGTTTTTAAGTTTTTGAATGTGTCAAACAGTGTTGTGTGTCGTCTTTTCACGATCTCCACAACCGGTGAGTATTTTTCTGATGCGCGCGTCTGGCTTATTCGGTTATTTTACGTGATATTTTATATTTTCAGGTAGTGTAATGCGGTGCCGTAGTTCAACGTTTTTGACTGTTCTTTTTACTGGATTGTGAATTCCCGTCCGCCCGCCGTCACAAGAGAAAGGTAAATTGCGTTCTAATGCGCGTTCCGCGTTTGCCGTTTTATTAATGGATTTATTGTTTTCAGGGGGATACTGCGCTGGGGTTCATCCCGCTATGTCTGGTCTGCGCCTCACTGATGCTGCGCCTCCTGATTCTGCCTGCGCTGCTCAGACTTCCTCGGTACCGGTAAGTTGATCTGGTTTGAGCTTGCCCTGAAGGTTGCTCACTCGTTGGCTCCGCTGTCACAATACCGAGGTATGTGCTGCTCCGCCGGGGTTACTGCTTCCTTCGAGTGGTTCGCTCAAATCAGAACCGATTTTAGGAGTGCCCTTCTCGTTCGTTTGTTGGCCTTTTATAGTCTCGTAGACTTTATTTTATTTACGAGTTTTGTTTAATATTATACGCCATCTAGTGTTTGTTTCCTTGACTCACCATTGTTTGTTTTTGTTTATAGGTCACGTGGTCGTCTGTCGTTGGACCGCTACAATATATAAAATTATATAAAAAATAACGGTAAAACTCATCGTTCGTAGTGACAAGAATCAGAACCACAAACACCTCGAACCCCTTCCACCCTTAGAATTTTAAGGACATCCAAATTTTTAGCTTACCTTTAGTTAAAGTACAGCGCGTAATTTAGTACAATCCAATATTCAGAATAAAATTTCGTTTTTTAGAATAAGTACATTTGTAATCAAAGTCCGTTAACAAGTATAAGGAACATTAATTAAAAATACACGACAATCATACTTACAATTCTACACCGAGAATAAGGACTTAAGCTAATTCATATATAGCAATAATTAGCCTCTAAAGAACATTCATGTACCAATATCATATAATTCAACTAGACTCTAAGATTATAAGGGGACACATGCAATCGAAATACGAATCTCAGTGTGCTTGATTTTATATCGGAGCGAGGACGCTCCCTCTTTTTCCAAGGAGGGAAGTGTTACGTACTGGCCGACATTAAAGGCCCAGTCAATTTTCAAAATTCAGCAATGACCAGCCCCCTGACACTGGCCTGCTTTCCTATACAATAAATGCTGACGCGTTTTGTCCCTGGCTTTGAAGGTTCTTGAAATCACCACTAGCAGCGCTGGCTGTGCTGTAGGCTCCTGTACGCGCTGTAGGATCTTTCGATACCCCGACCGCTCCGATAGTCGTTAGTCGTGCTGTCGTGCTATTATTGTTGTGACGTGTGAAATTTATTGTTTAAAGTGCATGTACATTGTAAAAATTTACAAAAACGTTTTATTCGCGAAGTGAAATTTTATTGGCGATATGCCAACGTACTGTATTGTCCCGGCCTGTACCTCCGGGTATCTTTCAAACTCGGAAAAAGTACATTTGTTTACAATTCCCAAAGATCCTGAAATTGCTGAAAAATGGAGAATTGCTGTGAAACGCACAGACGTGTGTATTACATCCAGACTAGCAGTTTGTGAAAAACATTTCGTCGAAGATGAAATTCTTTGGCAGCGAGAGTTGCTCGGTCCTGATGGGAAAGTCCTTGGAGTGGTAAGTTGTTAAGTAATCGAAATGGCGGGTAGCCGTTATTACTACAATGTCGGGGGGGTGTATGGTTATGGGTGGACCTCGGACCGTCGGGGGGGGGGGGGGGGGGGGAATCAGGTGGCCTTTTCAGGTTCCTACTTCTGACCCCCTGGTAACCCCGAGAGTCGGAGAGGCAGGGTAGGAGGGAGCTCGGTCCCGAGGGGTGGGTGTTGGGTGGCCTTTGCAGGTTCCTACGTCCAACGCCCTATCAGCCCCTCTTCCAGAGTCGGAAGGACAGGGAGATGGGGGGGGGGGTGGAGTGTTAGGCTGATCTGGTCGCTCTAACAAGAGCGGTTTTGGTCGCTCTAACAAGAGCGGTTTCGAGGCGACGAAAACCCGCCGGGATCCGGGGAGCGCCTAAGGCCGATGGCTCCGGGGAAGCGGTCCTTCGAGGAGGCAAATGCGGGGACGCGGGTCCGTAGGCTTCCCGATCCGGTCCACCACCTCCTGTAGCGCCCGCGGGTCTGCCCTCTCGGTGGGGCGGAGGGGCTTCTTCGGGGAGAGCCGGAACGCCTCCTTCGCAGCAACCCCCGCTGTGATGACCGCCGGCCTAGCGGGTCTGGTGGCCCTTCGCTCCAGGGCTTGTGAGACGACCTCGTGGGTTCTGACGGCGGCGCGTGGTCGGCCCACCGGGGGCGGGATAGCGCGGCGGGGGGTCGGTCGCGGGGCCTCGGTCGTACCCTTTGCGTGAGCGGGGCGAGAGAAGTTAATCACGTCGTGATGGACCTGAGAAGGTCCGTTGGGTTCGCTTTCCGTCCGTCGAGCCTCGGCGCGATGGTCCAGGCGTCTATAATACGAGGCGGTCCGGCGTCGCTTCCTTGGCATCGGGGATGAGGAGGTGGGTGGTCGAATTGAGTGATTAGCCGAGATAGCGAGGTAATGTTACTCTCGGATATGAGAATTTATTTTGAAATACCATACAGTGTACTTTCCAGTAAAGTCGTAGGTAGCGGGAGAGGCGCCTGGTTCGGCGCGCTCGTCCAGACGACTGTCTAGGGCTCGAGACTGAGCTGCTTATATACCCGTCGGGCCTCAAGCGGCGCGCCAATCAGCGCGGGACTCGACCGTTGCGCGTGGTATAGATATATAGCCCGGGTAATAGACCGCGCTCGAGCGCTGATTGGCGCGGCGGTTGTTCGCGCGGTCGGCCGCTAGCTACGCTATGGGGAGGCGACGGCCGCGAGCGCTGATTGGCGCGGCGGTTGTAAGTCTTGCTGAGGTACCGAAAGGGTGGGGGATAAGACATTCGACGGAAACTGTGTGCGCCGAGAAGCGGCGTACAACAAAGTTCACTTTGAAATTCAAGCTTTCATGTTTTGCAGAATGTCAAAAATATTTGTTGACTTTGTTTAGTTTCACGATAGCAATAAAAATGTTTAATTAACGAATTACAGTCACAGTACAAAGTCCCTAGACTGCGAAAAGGTACGGTGCCTTCAAAGTTTTCTTGGGACGATTGGACGAATCCAGTGGAACCTGGTCAGGTGCCGACGATGCAGATGAAACCTCCAGTTGAAGATGAAAAGGACAATGCATCTGATGCTGCTGTCCACGTATTACCGTCTGACAATAATGACGATAGAATATCTGTTCCCGGCACAATCGTTTCTGAAGAACCAGATTCGCCATCCATTGAATCTATCTCGCTTATTCAAATGGAACCACAATCTGCAAAAACTCACGTGCAGAATTCCAAGGACATCGTGACAGCAGATCTGGACCTGCCACCTGGATGGATAAAACAAACTCTGAGCTGCACCGGACCGCAGCTCACATGGTTTTACATCCCCAAAATCGAGGCAACTGAGGGGATTTTTGACATTGGCATTTTGAAAGAAGTAATCGTAATGGAAGATTTATCGATTCATCAAGTCAAAGTTGTTGGCGAAAAACTCGACCTCCGTCGATTCAATACATCCATCACGGATGTACACGGACTGCACAATTTTCTATTTGCAATTCACCGGTTAAATGTGTGTCGTGGTTGTTAGGAACCACCAGTAAAGCCCGAAATTGAACAGCTCAATTGCGAAAAATTAAAAAAAGATTTTCCCTCCACTTGGCGACACGTTGAATGTCTTCTGCTACTTTCCGACAAGAAAGTTTGTGTACACTGCAGCACGGCTAAGAACACGATCGACAAGAATCTTCGCCGGTACATCAAGGGAAAGGTACAAGCAAGAAGAACAAAAAAAGTGGATTCAAGGGGACAGAAAAATCAATTGCTGAAGATGCAAGCGAAGTATCGGTCAGCAATGAGAACAAAACGTCTTGCGAGACAAACAATCAAAAGTCTGAAGCAAGAGGTTTTCGAAATGCGACAGAAAATGGCAAAGTACACGAGCAAAGATCTCGAGCAATACATTGAGAGCGGAAAAATCCCCAAAAATCAGATCCACGTCCTAAATCACATAATCGAAGCAGCGAAGCATAAAAATCCAAAAGGACGTAATTATTCTGATGAATGGATGCTGCTATGTATGCTGTTGCACATGAGATCTGCAGCTGGGTACGAATTTTTACGGTCCAACGAAATTTTGCCTCTCCCGTCTATGAGAACGGTTCGAAGGTTTGTTTTATTATAATTGACGATATTATTTTATATGACAAACTTTTTTGTGAGAAGTATGTGTACGATTTTTTACAGTACATATTATTTATAATTGCCATATGTATATGAGTTATTCGTAGTTAATGTCTTTTTGAGTATTTTAATTCGACTGATGATTTTTTTATCTTTAACTATTTACAGATACTTATCGAAAATAAGGACTGGTTGCGGTTTTGATACAGAATTTTTCGAAGTTCTCAAAGTTTCGCTGGCAAACGTGGAAGAATCACAGCGCCACAGAATTCTTCTGCTAGATGAAATTTCGACTCGGGAGAGTGTCAGCGTCAATACGAAAAATCTAACATACAAGGGGTTGATTGATTTCGGAGATGAAGGTCCTAAATCTTCAAATTTCGCTGAGAAAGCTAATTACGCGTTAGTTCTGATGTTCCAACCTTTGAATACTGGCCAATCTCAAACAATCGCGGTCTTCGCCTCGAGAGGGCCTGTAGCAGGCGCTGTCCTCGCACAGTTCATCGTCAAGGCGATTATTCTGTTAGAAGGGGTTGGAGCAAAAATTCATGCCGTTGTGAGCGATGGGGCGAGCCCCAATCGGAAATTTTGGTCCGAAGTTGGCGTGAGCGGAGCTAAGGATTCGCTCAAAAACTACTTTGAGCACCCTCTTGTCGAAGGCCGTAAAATTTTCGTCTTTTCTGACACACCCCACCTCACGAAAACTATTCGCAATCGTCTGTACAATAATAGAGTGTTACAGGTTCATATCGATTTTAGTATTGAATATTCATGCGTGCACAAACTTATTCACGTCATAATTATGTAATACTTTTCCAGATTGATCCTGCGGAATCGGCGATAAAGTGGGAGTATATCAGCCTGCTTTACGAGAAGGATCGCGAGCATGCAGGGCCTGGCCAAGCCCTAATTTGCCCCAAACTCTCATCCGATCACGTGAATTTAAACAATTCACTGTAAATGCGAGTCCGATTAGCTACTCAAGTAAGCTTCTTCATTATAAAAAATAACAGCGATTTCTTTCTTTCATCAAACACTCCATTACACCATGAGTATCTAATGTTAGGAAATTTACTAATGTTATATATCTATGTTATAGGTCTTCAGCAATTCGGTCGCAGGCGGACTTCGGTTTTTTCAAAAATATGTCCCTGAATTGGATGGGTGTGAGGCCACGGCATCGTTTTGCAAATGGATGAACGACATGTTCGACGCTCTAAACCGTAAGCATCCAATTGACGGGGTTCAAGTAGGCAACAGGGATTTCAAGGTATGGTTCAAACATTTGCTATTTATACGATGCACATTTGCTTATAGTACATGGATTAAAAAATGTGATTATATAATGAAACATGGAAACAAAATTATCAGTCAAAATTATTTTTTTGTTACAGGTAATTGAAGAATCTCTGCAAAAACTGGACGCGTGGGAAGATGAAGTCCAAAAGGGACTGTTGTCGAAGGACTTGTTCCTAACAAAACCAACGGCGGAGGGTCTGCGCGTCACATTGCAGTCAATGCTCCATCTCGTCGAATATTTGACACAACACTGCGGTTTCGAGTACGTGTTAACGGGTCGAGTGAACCAGGATCCTCTGGAGGTTTGTGTACAAAGCCCATTCAACGTTGCATTTTCTAAAAATAACATTTTTAATCTATAGGTTGCATATGTGGTTGGACGGTAATGCAGTAACTTAAATGTGTAATTAACGATATCTATTAATCTATTATTAATCTATTAATTCTGTAATTCGAGCCGCCTATTTCCAGAGTAATCCCATTTTCGTCCATTCACCCATCCATCCAGGATGTCTCATTTTCATTTTTTTGCTTTTTTCTACTGTGCATGTATGTGTTTTTATATTACCCACGACAGAATTTTTTCGGAACCGTACGACAGGCAGGTGGCTGTGACGATCACCCTTCGACGCCGACATTTTTGAATATTTTCAAAATTCTATCGGTGTACAATGTTTTAAAACCCCCAAAAACCGGGAATTGTTCCATCACTGGTGACAATAACCTGGTAGAGCCTTTGGTGACACTCGGGGATCTTAAAACAATATACGCCAACCCCGACACTTCTATTGAACTCGCAAACTCTGTTAAACAACAGTTGCAGAAAATTATTAAACACGAAGACTGGGACTTTACACAAATCACTGAGCATGATTATAGTATGCCAGAGGTAGCCAGTTGCGTCACTTATTGTTTGACTGCCGACTTAGTGAAACGAATTTGCAATAAAGTTAAGTGCATCAAATGTAAAAATGCTCTATTAAATCCGAACAACACTGTAATTCTTCCCGAATCTGTACTTAATAATTGGCAACGAAGAGATGGATTGGCACATCCAAACGGCCAATTATACCGGTTCGTTCAGTATTTGAAAGAAAAATTTCAATTTCATTGCCAATCCCCGTATGTTTTTGAGGACATTTTGACAGACGTTTGCAACCACGATGGCTTGTCATTCCCCTGCAAAGACCATGCGCATGAAATAATTTTTCAATTAACCCAATTCTATGTAGCGAAAAGAATGCAGCAGTACTGCACACGCATGAATGCAGAGCAAAAAAAAGAAAATCAATTGCACAAAAAAAAGCTAAATTCTGCAAAACCTAAACGTGCAGGTTATATATATGTACATTTTCTCTTATTATATTTATTATATTCATTATTATGTGAAAATTATATTCATTGTGCATTTATATGCATTATATTCATGCGAAAATAAATTAATATTTTCACTTTTATGTACGGATGTTTCTTTTGTTTATGTGAGTGTACCTTTTATTACATGCCCAGTACCTATTTTCTCATTCAACTTGAAATATTCTTATTTGTTGAAGAACTTTCTAGAAGAAATATTTAGAATTGATAATGCTCAGCTGAAGAATTCAAATTATAATTCAAACTCATTATGCGCGCGAATAATGGGTTTCCATATAGTTATATCTACAATATTTTTATTACTTTCTTATTTCATATTGATTTTACAAAAAGTGATCTGCAGTATTTTTATTATTATTTTATTTCATATTTATTGAAGAAAAAGTATTTTCTTAATTTACAATATAGACTTTTATTCATGTAAAATATTCGAGACCCCGGTGTAACATATATATACCGGGTGGCCCACATAACTCTTAACAGCTGAATATTTCGGAAACTATTTGTCCAATTAAAAAGTTGTTTATGACGAAGTTTTATGCTTTCGAGGAGCCCTTCTAACTATACAGATATGAAGTTACTCCCTGCCCCCCTTTATGGGGGGCGGGGGGTAACTTTACAATTTCAAACGGGACCCCCTATAAAATGTTAGATGGTTGGATTCTACGGGAAAAAACAAATAAATTTTATTTGAAACATTTTGTTGTCAGATGTGATTTTTTGTCAGATAGGGGGTCCCGTGATGGTGATTCGGAACAGCACGGTCACGCCGTTCTGTTGACTCCGCCGATATAGTTTTATCGGCGCGAACTACGAAGAGTACGCTCAGTTTGATCAGAGTAAATGAGATAGTCTGATCGAGCGGAAATTCGGAGATTCGGAGATTCGAAGGTTCTTTATGAAATTCGACCCCTGCTATGCGTAGTTGAAGAGAACAACACGATGAATAACAGTTAACAATTGAGTTTATTCAAGTTGATTTAATGTTGTAGAGTAACTCTTAGTTTCTGTCGGTTTAACTGAACTGAACGTCGAGCAAGACGTTTTACAGAGTGTTTTTATTGAGGACTGACTGATTGTGAGAGAACTCGAGTTGTGTAATGATTATCTATGAGTCTAAAAGTTGAAGTCTATAAGCGCGTTTTTTGGTCAGAGCGTGTCTTTTTATAGGTGCTCTGACTTTGGGTGGAAAGGGTTTTGTTTAGGGGGGAGTTTGGTTTAGGGTGGAGTTTGGGTTTTCCCTTAGGAGAGGGTCGGGAAGTTCTTGTGATAGGCTGGGTTTCCCTACCCCCTCTCATGTTGAGATAAGTCATACTATTTACTTGTCAGACAGAACTATCTGCTACGTCGGTACTAGGGGTAACTACGCAGAGCGCCCTTTTACCGGCTAGAGGACATATGCAACCGACGTTTGGTCATTGCTGAATTTTGAAAATCGACTGGGCCTTTAATATCGGCCAGTACGTAACAACCGCACAACACAGCCAGTGGAACGCGCCAATCACCGTCGACGACTGAGAGCAGCGAACTTTACTAAGAAAACTGTGTGAAGATAGTTACGAAGGAACAGAATAAAGAATAATTACATTTTTTTTACGTCTACCTCTCAATTTTCTTCGAGTCTCCTTTATAACAGAAAACGAACATTACACTATATATATCGGTTTTTGTATTCTCGATATAGCGAAAACATACATCTATGACTTTCACTACAATTATATAAAGCAAACTTTTGATGATCGAGCTAAACGAATGTACACCGATACCGACAGTTTACTTTATCACATAGAGACTCCGGATACATATGAAATTATGAAACGCAACATTCACAAGTTCGATACATCCGATTATTCGCCAGACAATGCGTATGGTATGCCGTTAGTTAATAAGAAAGTTCTGGGGCTCATGAAAGATGAAAATAATGGGCAAATTATGTAAGAATTTGTTGGATTAAGAGCCAAAATGTATAGTTTTAGAGTGCAAAACTCAGCCAAAATGCGTGCGAAAGGTGTAAAGAGAGCCACACTGAAAACAATAACATTTGACGATTATAAACGATGTCTCTTTGATCATCAAATTTTAATAAAAAATCAAAATTTAATTCGAAGTAAAAATCACAAAGTTGAAACTATGAATCAGAAAAAAATAGCTCTAAGTTGGAATGATGATAAACGAATAATATATCCAAGTATGACCGATACTCATCCGTGGGGTATACAGGTATAAACGTATTATAGAAGTGTAAGTAGTTTATAAAAAAATGTATCACTGTATGTAAATAAAACTTATATATATTTTCATCTTATTAATTATGTGGGGGAATAAATTATGAAACCACTTTTTTAAAATTCTTTTTATTGATTAAAAAACTTATGATGTAAATAAAAAAATTAGAAATCAGATTTGTTTATCCACTATTGTGCAAACTATCACAACCTAACCATTTTACAAGTAATTTATTTCCATGTTTCCGAATAACTTTTTCCACAAGATAAGTATTTGGATATTTGACTGGTGCGAGTTCTTCCTGGTAGAAGCCGCGCTCGATCGGTTGGTCTTGATAACCTCGCAACTTGTACGTTACATGATCGTTATGTATGACTTTGCTTATGACAAATATTTCCGCTATCCAGTTTGGTGTATAACCTTTTTCGAAAACCTGCTTATACTTGCTTATTCGTACTTTATCACCAATTTTTTATTTTATCTTTCGCGTTATATTGACTTTTGATTTTCGATAAATATGTAGCAAGATATTTTTTTCATTTCGAGTAGTAACGTCGCGAGGTCTCATCTTTATGGTACGATGTTTGCAATTATTGTAATTGGTGATCAAATTTTTAAGTATATCGATCCACTTGTAGGATCCACGTAGGGAAAATTCTTTCCACATTTTATCCTTAAGCGTGCGATTAAAACGTTCACATATCGATGCTTTCATATTAGTGAATGTGGAGTATATGGTGATTCCATACCATTGGAGCACAGCCTTGAATTCGCTGTTATAAAATTCTTTACCGCGATCAACGTGCAACGTGCAACGAGTTCTTGTACCGATGCCTCATTTGCTCGCAGTTGTTTCGCGTATTCTTGAAATTTCGATTCGAGGACTTGAATCGTTGTTTCGGAATCGTCGATACTATTTCGCAAGGCAGATGTAACGCTGTAAATAAGTCTAAATTCCTCCTTAATAGCAGTGTGCATCACTCGCACCGATACAGCATCATGTTCCCCTACGGGAGCACCTAAATTACATATTCTTCGATTAACCATGTCGTATTGACCATCGTCAGTGATTTTAAATCCTTCTCCGCGAGGGCCTCGATTGCCATCGGTATCAGCATTCCTACTCTTTCTCAAATGATGACCAAACACATCAACGCTCATTTTGATGGTTGCGAGAAGACTGCACTCGAATACTCGTTAATCAGCATTAATAAACGATTTCAGCCTCACGTAATTCCTCGATGATGGAAACGATCTCGTTCGCATGACTAAAATTTCCGGCTGCTTGGGATGCATGGAGGAGCCTTAACCTATCGACTAATTCGTTGGGATCGTCCCAATAAACATAATCCAGACTACTATTTCTTCTAACAATTTTGGATCGCGGCAACCCTTTACCCAATCGTTCCGAGTGTCTCTTTGACACAGGTTTTCTCAACGGAGATGCGATAATTTGTGCAATTACACTTTTGAATTTCATGCTTTTATCCTCGCGAATTGCGTGACCGTTGATGTAATGTTTTCTGTAAGCGTTCGTCGAGTTAAGGATTTTACCATAATTTTCCATATCATTCGCCGTTACGAGAGATTCATCGGGGGATTTTTTAAATATCAACTCCAGTTAACCTTCACTTTGATCATAAGTCTTATCACCGACATGAATAATATTTTGCTCGAACGTAATTGGTGAATTCCCAATCATTAAACGATCTCCCTGTAATTTCCGCACTCCATACGACGTGTCCAATTCTTTCTTATCCTTCGTGGCGAACATTTTCAAGTAATTTTGCGACAAATCAACATTAATATCATCTTCAATACTAATATTCCGTTCCGAGGTATCCCTGTGAGCTGTTTCAAACGTTTGTTCAAATCGATCATCCTCATTATCACTATATTAGTCATCGTTTTTCTTGGGTGATTCGACATATGGCTCTTTGTTGATAGCTGATTCCTGTTTTACCGACCATTGTGACGATGACTGATCCATTAGTTTTTGCAGTGGAGCTACCACCGGTCTAAAAACTTCTTCCATTTTTCACTCAGAGGTCATTTTTTCCAATTTCAACATTCTATGCTTGCGACGGATCGCATTGCTTGCAGTCGCGATTTGACGCAAAATATGTTTCTCCTTGTTTAGCTCCGCTCCATACATATTGACGCTTTTAAGGCTACAGTGTAACTGGTGATTATGTTGAAAACTACAAATTTATAAAGCAATCGAACCCCTTCCTGTAACGGCCCTTGTTTAATTCTCTATCTTTGTCTATCACCACGAACCCATACTTATCGTTGTTCCAGCAATTTGAGCATAAACTTTTGAATTGCGTGTACGACATGTCGGTATTTACGTGATCGTCATATACATGCTTCAAATTCATTTCATCCTGCTTAAAGAGTACCAATAGGTTAGTATTATCGCGCACGAGATGTTTCGGAATACGTGCGTACGTTTGACACAAGTAAAAGCAGTCCAGATCTCTGTGTCGTCCCATGCAGAAAAATGCTCTCACGTTGTCCTGTTTTTCACAGGCAATATCATCGAAAATCATGATCGAATTCGATTCAGCCTCCTCGGGTTTGATGACTTGCTCATGATCAGCGAAAGGAAAATATTTCACCCCTTTCACAGATTCGAGCAGAAGTTTGAGAAATGTATACTTTGGTTGATTCAAAGATTTTGAATACACGTAAACATTCTCAAATCTCAAACCATTCGGATGGGTAATGAGGGTAAGGAGCACGTTAGTCTTTCCGCAATTGGATGGACCGCAAAAAACTGCGCGTACACTACATGGCAACAATTCCCCATGACGCCTCCTCCCTGCCCTCCTATCCTCATCTTGCACGAGATCATCAAAAATTTTTGTAGGTAATTTGATCGATTGGTTGTGGAACCGCATCTCGAGAATAACTGACGTCTCGAGACACGGGCGAACCCTTTTATAAATATGATGGGCATCGAGAACGATTATCTCAGTATCAGTTTGTACGTTATATGGGAATGACTACGCTGCTGAATAAAATAAAATTCGATTTTGAGAATCCGCGGAAGCACAATACCGATAAATAAGCTATTCGAAATAAAATTTCTCAGTCTACGACTATTCTTCATCGAGTAATGATCGTGCACGGGGAAGGGCTCGTCAACAATCTCATCAATAAGCTTCCGATTGAACTGCATGTACCTGGTTATCAATATTGTGGTCCTGGCACTAAATTGAAAAGGAGACTCGAACGAGGTGATTCGGGAATAAACGCGCTCGGCGCTGCTTGTAAAGAGCACGATATCGTGTATTCGAAAAATCGTGAAAACATCGACGCTCGACACACTGCGGATCGAGTTCTCGAGGATAAAGCTTGGAGACGTATTTTTGCAAAAGACGCCAATTTTAGTGACAAAGCTACAGCTTGGGGTGTTGCGAATCTGATGAAGACTAAAACTAAGCTCGGTATGGGTGCTGGGGGGGAGAGAAAGATGAAGAGGAAGCCTGGAGTGCAAAAATCTCGATAAAGAGTATTATCCGAGCAGCGAAAACATCGATGATTCCCGGTACAAACGCAGTGAAATCAGCTCTCACGGGCGCACGCGCAGCTGTAAAAAATGCTGGTGGCAAGAGAAACATCCAATCGCCGCGCATTTTGCCTGTACCTCCAAAAATTGGTGGTTTTTTGCCCTTTCTTATACCCATTTTCGCGGGGCTGAGTGCTACCGGAGCTCTCGCTGGTGGCGCCGCGGGCATTGCTAAAGCTGTGAATGATGCCGAAGCCACGAAACATGCTCTCGAAGAGAGTAAACGTCACACCAAGACGATGGAAAGTATAGCGTTGGGAAAGGGGCTTTATCTTAAACCATACAAAAGCGGTATGGGTCTTCATGTTAAAAAAAACGACTAAGGCTACCACACCGAGCGCTCACCGACGTCGATTTATCAAAGTTCGCCGCAGTCATGAAAATTCCACATTTTCGTGGTGTTTACATGAGAAATGCGCTACCGAGGGATGGCCCTCGAAAATACGAATCAGCTATTGTCAATCTTGATGATAAAGGTGGTCCGGGCACGTATTGGGTCGCATACACGAAAAAGAACAACAAAGTAATATACCTCGACAGTTTCGGTGATCTTCAACCACCATCCGATTTAATAAAATACCTCGGTGTTGGTAGCATTGTGAATTGCAATTATCAAAAATATCAAGACTATGGTACAGTAGTGGGTGGACATTTTTGTCTCAAGTTCCTCAGCGGAGAATTATAAAATGGCCAGACGCGGTGGATGAATCTTTGCATTGACATTGTCAGGCACATCTTCCATACTCGAAGCTCATTATTTCCCCCTGATCGAATTATCATCGCATATACATTATACACTGGGTCTCCTTGAACTGCTAACCTTCAATTCAATTCGCAATATAGACGAGACAACTAACAAATTTTACGTGGGCACGGAGATTATCACCATACCGACTGGGAGCTATGAAATTGAGGATATTGAGAGCTATCTGCAAATAGTACTCTCTGATAGTAATATCGATATCATTCTCAAACCCAATAATAATACTCTGTGCAGTGAAATTAAAAGCACTCGTGAGATAAATTTCGAACCGAGTGATTCTATAGGTTGACTGCTGGGTTTTACGCCACGCATCCTTCCCGCTAATATTACACATAAATCCGATTTACCAGTTACTATTCTCAAGATAAATTCTCTACGAGTCGAGTGTAACATAACCTCGGGAGCATACATCAACGGGCAACGAGTTCATACGATTCACGAATTTTTTCCCTCTGTACCACCCGGGTATAAAATTATCGAAATACCCTCGCACATCGCCTATCTCCCAATTACCGTTAAATCGATACATAATCTACAGTTAAAAATTGTCGTTCAAGACGGTGAGTTGGTGAATTTCCGCGGTGAGCTAACAACGATCCGACTACACATAAAATCCTAAAAAATGGGAATTGTTTTCGGGTCGAAGAGCGGACAGGGGTATAAATTTCAATGACCATGCCTCGAACGAAACATTCGTCGAACACCCCGCAAGGAGCTAACACCTCAGAATATTCGATATCTCAAGAGTCTGGATCTGAAACTTCGAAAAAAATAACAAAAATAAGTTCTTGTTGCATCACAATTACTTGCTTCATACCATGGCGGAAATCTTAACAATACAAAAACCCGTGATGTTTGATGATGCCATTGCGCATTACGAGATACACGATCATCAACCATTCGCCTCGGCAACCTTCAATAACAGCGATGAAATTCGTATTGCCGTGCAGCATCAAGATTTGTGCCTATTGCCTAGTAAGAGCTCGCTGCACGTTAGCGGTAGATTGACGAGAGCCGATGGGCGTACTCCGACGACAAGCACAACGTTGGTCACCAATGCCATCTGTCACTTATTCGAGGTCATACGCTACGAGCTGAACGCCATTGAGAATTGACCGATGTAAAAATGTTGGTCTCACGAGCGTGATGAAAAATTATGTGTCTCAGAATCCTAGTCAAACATCGATAATGGAAAACGCCGGTTGGGTACCCAGTGAAGAAGAGCTCCAAATAACTGATGCTTCTGGATACTTCGATATCTCGATACCGCTGAGTATGTTATTGGGTTTTGCCGAGGACTATCGCAAAATTATCATCAATGCCAAGCACGAGCTGATATTAACGAAAGCAAACACCGACACGAACGCAGTCATATGGACTCGACCGGAAGGGGCTGCTGCGCCGGAAGAATTTAAGATCATTCTATCGAAAATTGAATGGATGATACCATATATCAAGATCTCCGACGAGAGAAAAATTCAAATGCTAAATTACATAGCCAAAGATACACCCATCCCAATAAGTTTTCGCACGTGGGAACTGTATGAGTACCCTCTATTAGCTGCTTCATCGAAACACGTTTGGGTACTAAACACTTCTACTCAACTCGAAAAACCCCGATACGTAATCGTAGGTTTTCAAACAGCACGAAAAAATAATGCTCTTAAGAATGCGAGTCATTTTGATCATTGTCATGTTCGAGATGTTAAACTCTTTTTAAATTCACAGAGTTATCCGCATGGGAAATTGAATCTCGACATTAGTCGCAATCAGTATGCTTTGCTCTATGAAATGTATGCAAATTTCCAGTCTTCTTATTACGAGAAGGAGCCCGAACCACTCATAAACAAAGGTGACTTTTTGAAATACGCGCCGCTAATTGTTATCGATTGTTCAAAGCAGAATGAATCGTTGAAATCAGGCCCCGTCGATATTCGCCTCGAGTTCGAATCTGTAAATCCCTTTCCTGCTGAAACCTCGGCTTATTGTTTAATTTTACACGACCGTATTGTTGAATATAACCCCATCAGTGGTAATGTTAAAAAAATAGTGTAAGGACACGTTCATCTGTAGAGTTATATATTTTTCTTTTTACTTTTTATAGTTTTTATTATTACTATATATTCATAAGTTTTTTGGTGAGGCAGAGAGGGGGGGGGCGTATTGAATATTTGTTATAAATCGGACGCGACGGTTATTGGAATCAGTTGTATCCGAGATGGAGTACGTGGTTGACTGGCAAGGTTTCAAAAAACCCTCGAACGAATTTTTGTTAAAAGAATTTTCTGTTATTTCTTTAACGAATTCCAATCGAACACCATCAACTCTTTTCTTCAAACCACCATGCGTATGGATTGATTTGCCCGTCAAATATAGATGTACAAATGCTTGGTTGGCAAATAATTATCACGGCTTACCATGGAACTATGGCGCCATACCCTATAATGCTATAAACGGAATTCTTCAAAACATTTTGTGTGATGCACGAGTAATTTACGTTAAGGGTCCGGAGAAAAGAGAATGGTTAACGAATTTTTTGGATGGTTGGGCGGGGCTCATAATCAATCTTGATAATTTCGAATGTCCATCGTTACAGAAATTGCGGAAAAGCATACGCACTGATTGTTCATATCACAAGTATTCATCAAAGTTCAATTGCGCAAGCAAAAATGTTCTAGCTCTAAAATATTGGCTTCGCCCAAAATTGCTCGAGAATTAAGTGTATTTTTTTTCCTTGAGAATAAAAGATTTCAATATATATCATGCGTGTTTGCTATATTTTGAATACCCTATACATCAACGGAAACGATTCAAATAATTTTCGATGGTTCCCCACGATGGAAACGTCTCGACTTGTTTCGACTCGTCTCGACTCGTTTCAACTTGTCACAGCTTTATTCCCTCATAGCATTCACATAGTGAAAGAATAATAATTAAGAATTAGTCACTAAAATGAGATGGAATATCAAATTCAGTATAAATGAGATGCGCTCACGACTGTTCAAATCAGCCGTTGCATCAGTCTTCATACAGCACAGTCAAAAGTTAACGCATCTGAAGTTACATCCAAAGTTACAGTTGTAGAGACGTGAATTGCTAATCCACATTAAACAATTATTACGAAATATTCAACGAGTGAACAAAATAATTATCGCACGATCACGAACTCAATCGTTGGTAGCCAAATTTGGACAAATAAATTTTGACGCATCAACGTGAAAAAAAATCGCAGGTTTGTATTAAAAGTTTTGTCCCGTGAATTATGTGTTCTCATAATTTCGAGTGTTAACGATAAACAATTTTATGGAGAAAATGTATTTTTTAGATCAACATGGATTTACATGAAATCAACAAAGTGGTCAGCCAAGGTCTGTTGGCTGATTTTCTCCCAATTAAAAAGCTGTCCGAATTGTCACCGCAGGAGGTGTATCCAGTTACCGATATACGAATCGCAAAAACCAAGTATGGCTATAGAATCGTCATGGATTTGGAAAAAACTTGTACGGTTTTTCTACCAGCCCGGATGACCACACCGATTCTGGCAAATGAATATCTGTTCAAGGAAATGGTTCGTGCATCTCATGAAAATGGATTAGCACTACGCTCTCATGGTACTGTATATAATCACATTGAATTTGTTCAAACGTAATAATTTTATAAGTAATAACGAATGTAATACTGAGTGTAATATCAAATAGACGAAACCACGATATTGAATAAAAATTGTATAAAACCATAGATATTTGTAACATATTTTTATTTTTATTCGAGAGAAAGTATACTTGGAATGAGTACATATGAAAATACATAAGAAAAAATATGTAAGTATTGAGACTTCACCGCCTCAATGTTATTTATTTTCTTGCGGGTGCCGATGCTCGTGATACATGCAGGTGGTTAAGGGTAAAATTACTCCAAAGGAATTTAACAAAACGGATAAAAGATAATTTATTTACCTAACCTTGAACTACAGTCTAGAGAATTATGCTAAGTTTAAATGTATTAATTATGAGAAAAATGCTTTTAGAGATAGACGAGAATTAATTCTTTTGGTTTTTCTTTTGATTATAATTTGATATTCGGCGAGTTCGCCCAATTAGGAGAATTTTCGTGTGCTCCTCCCAGTCCTGGATGGCAGCTCTCTCAGCCTTCCCCTTCCACGGCCTCTGGTCTCGTGATTCGATGATAGGCGTGATCTAGTCCTTGGTCATCGATGCCCAGAACGTGTGAGGCTGATCTCCCTTCCGTGTACCGTTGCCGATAGAGTAGTGGTACCCGAAGAGACGTGTGTGTATCGACCTGTGTACGTGTTTTGTTTTGATACGCGCGTCGGCGATGGATAGTTGCGACCTCGCGGTGCTTCTGCGATGTTCCTCTCTGTCCCTCGCCTCGCTTGAGACACCGTACCCATATGCCCGTGTCGTTGACCCGTGTCAGCTGATTGTCACACCGGAGCAAAATATAATATTTCTGCTTTCGCTTTAATTCCACGTCGTTCCTCTCCTCGCTCGAAACACGGCGATGATACGCACGTGTTGTTGACTCGTGTCGACTGATCGACGCTCCAGAACAAAATATAATGCTTCTGTTCTGATTTTAATTTCTCGCCGTCCCGCTGATTGCCCCAGCTGACGGAGATTTAAATTTGGCACCCTCGTGCTAAATCTCGGGCCCTAGTGTCCCGGTCCTCTTGGCCCAGCCAAGGTCTGCTTTCGCAGGTTGAGAAAGATCTGTCGCTTGGATTAATTTTTGGCCTTTTATATCCGAAAATCGTCCGTCCTTGTCCGATTTTCGCTTGTTAACTTCCTCGTGATAGGTCGATGCCCGCCAATCAGCTGTCATTTGACTGACCGACTCCAGGATTTAACTGTCGCCGGCCAGTCTAATTGGGGGTAACGTGGCAGTTGTGGCGGTGCGAGACGATACCCGTCTCAGTATATATAAAAAATGAATTATAAAAGGAAACGGTTTATAAAAATGCAAAAATTTTATGTTTCATCTCGCGTTCATGTTAATATCAATTAAGATGGTTCAGTCGTCAATGAAGTTGAGTTGCCACATTATTCATCCTAATTCAATAATCATCATTGTGCTGTCGAGATCCAAAGCTGTTGCAGTCAACGTCGTTTTTATAGCGGGTATGATTTGGATTCGGGTGTGTGTTATCATCCCCTCCCATGGAATGAGAACCTTTGCGATTATTTCATAGTAACCTGGAACCAACATTAACAAACGGATAAATTACATTCATGATTGAAAACATTCAAAAACTAAATAGATTGAATTTGCGGGATATATTTGAGTTTAACTGCTTCTAACCTGTTCTGATCACTAATGATTTCTACGATCTAATTAATTGCGATTGGGAGCAATTGTATTAATAATTTAAATGATTTGATATCATCTATAAGTCTGGCATTTTCAAGAAGTTTGGCTTCATCATTGTGACCCGTTTGACCCGTTCCTTGTATAAATTTGTCGTATGCGTATGGTCCTCGTGTCTTTATCGTTAGTACGATATCTTGCGCTGTGGATTTACAATGTATCCTCCTCTGAAAACAATCATAATATGTAACAAAGAAAATTTTGAAATAAAGAAGAATATGATACTTACTCTCCAAATCGGCAAATTTACATCATCGTCATTGAAAACCTTGAGTTTAATTAAAACTGGTAACACCACACACATTTGTATTTTCAATATAATATTTTGGCAAAGAAAATCCATTCTATGGCGATCGCGTATATCCATTGTTAACGCTCTCACTCAATGTTCTTCCGATGCTTCTCTGTTCACTTCTTCCAATACAATAAAATTATTTGTACGCGAGATGTGAGATGATCAAATAATGTGGTAATGCTGTTGCTCTCTCTCTCTCTCTCTCTCTCTTTCTAAGGTTTGTGAAAGAGAAGGATAGCTAATTTTTAGGCCGTCGTCATCGTACGCCACCCCAAAGCGTTCGAGTGCACTTTGAATAAACACTTGGCGAGGTTTCAACCGATATCCTAGATATCACAGCTCGCTCGTTGCGGCAAATGCTCTGCTCTGGCGGTGACAACACCGCGGTGCGTTGTAGCACATCGGACATCACCCCAAAGCGTTCGAGCGCACCTTGAATAAACAACGCAATTAAGAAATATTGGGTAACTCGTAGCATTCATACTGCTCTGCTTGTTCCGTCACAGCGACACGTTCTAACGCGTCGAACATTAAAACATATGGGATACTCATATGCAGCTGCGCCGAAGCTATAGATGAGAAAAATTCTGTTTATTAAAAGTCGTCGCAAGAATTATCTCGATGAGCCCCCCGTCATCGGTATGTAGCCATAAACCCACCCCCTACCGTCTCTGAAAAAAATCTGCTGTTCGGCGGTATCAAAGAATATTTATGCGACGAAATATATGGCGTAACACATAGCGTCAAAACATTATTTATCTGACATTCGGCTGTTGAATAAACAAAATGGCCGCTGTTGTTGATATCCGATATTGGTCATCGATGTGAAAGAATATTTATCCGACACTTTTTAAATAAACAGTACGGCTAAGCAAGATCGGATAACTCACACCTCATATCTCATATCAAGAATATTTATTAGACACATTTAAATAAACAATTCGGCTAAGAAATATGGGATAACGCGCGGTTGATCCCCCCCCCCCCCCCCCCCCCCATGTAATCGTGGAATATTCTAGATGCCCCCTCCCCCGCGCCGTGGAAGTCGGTGTCTATGTGTGGGTGTGTACGTGTGACGTGTACGTGTGCACTAACACGCGTTGATCCAGAACCGGCCTTGTTTATCTACTGAGTGATCTTACGATTGACTGATCCGTTCTCATTTGTTTTGTTTTGAAATATGCTTTTATTTATGATCTTTTATACTTTACAGTGTTATTTTTGGCCTAGAATTTTTATATACGAAGTAAATAAAATATCACAGGTCTTAAAGCTATACCTATGTATTGTGACGAGGCATTATTGGCCTCGCAGTCACGTCGTGCGTAAAGCAGCAGCGTCGCGCCGTCTCGCACCCGTGGTCGGAACAATGTTAGGTAGACCGGGCACTGTCGTCGAATATTTGCAAGTTACAGGGAAGACGACGACGTCGCCGAACGACGGAGAGAGACGGCGGCCGACGGCGGTGCGGGAGAGATGGCTGTGCCGAGGGTCGATCGCATATATGTAATACTCCTATATTGCCAGCGGCCTATGCTTCCCTATAAGTGGTGAGGACGGCGATGAAGTGAGACAGAGCGAGTTACTTTTGGTCATTCTGCGCACGCGCGACTCATTGGCGTAGTCACAAATAGATATATGTTACTTGCGCGAGAAATGTTGATGCCATTAGCGGGAAAAGGAAATGTTTGTGGAGAGGCGTTTTAAACACACATTCAAGAAACCTCAACAAATGCATACATTTATTATTCACATGTATTGTGCACTTTGTATTTTTGATTTTTTTTTCATTTATATTATATTTCATTTTCATGAGCACTTTCGTGTATGCTCAATATAAACTCAAGGGGGATCTCACTGATATTTAGTATGCTTTATTTTCGCGACACGTGCATATCTGCTGATGGAAACCTTTTTTATCGTTATATGAAAAGTACGGGTTACCATAAACCTTTAATTTTGACGTCAAAAACACTTTTTAGATTTCCAAAACACGAACACTCATAACCTCACAGCACCTTTCAGTTGAACTGGCAATGGCGTAGTCAAGGAATAACGTGTTTCCATACACTCCTATGCAACTGTTGCGCACTCCCGCTTTTACTCGCGCTTGCGCACTGCAAGCAAAAGTGACAAGCCACGAGCGAGAGAGCGATATTGTCTGCACCGTAATGTTCTCGTCACGTTTCGGTGAGCGCTGGCAATATAGGAGTATTACATATATGGTCGATCGTCGATCATCGGGTGGACCTTCCCCCACCACGTGAGCGAGCGACCGACGGAGCCGGCCGGCGAGAAGAATTAGATTAAGATTTTAGTTAGGATTTGGAGTGCGAATGGCACCGTAGTTAAGTTTTGGAGTGCAAATGGCACAGAGTGAGAGATTGGTCGCCGATTGCGACAGAGTTAGATTTCGGAAAGCGACCTGTACGTGAAACGAGAGAGTTTGAGTTGAGTTAGAAAAGAGAATTTTGAGAGTAGTGAGACTGAGTCGCGAGTGAAAGAACTGTGGAGAATAGAAAAAGGAATACCGAGGGTGGAGAGCGTGCGAGTGAGTGAGCGAGAGCGAGACCGGAGGACGAGCGAGGGACCGAGGACGAGGGAGAGCGAGAGAGAGAAAGAGCGAGGAGCCGAGCGAACGCCGTGCGAGAGCGAGCGAGGCCACGAAAGAAGGTAGGCGCACGTGGTGCATCATTTTTCGGTTATCGCGACGCAGTAGAGTGCGTCTTACTCTCGTCCCCTCGCCCCTTTGTATTGACGGATGTGCCCTCCGGCGTCTCCGGAGGTCGGTATGAGAGAGATTGCAAAATAGGAATGCGAGAGTGCGACTAGAGAATGTAAAATTGTATAAACGATAAAGAGAATAAATTGTTGTCTATTTGTATCACGTTGAGTCGGTGCTCACCCGTTATTTCGATTATAGAAACAGATCGTTGGAAATTTGCCCTCTGAATCCCCCACCATTCCCTGAGTTTGAAGTAAGAGAGAAAGACGGGAAAGAAAGTCACCCTTGGTGTTTCGGGGTGGAAGAAACACCTGGCGCCCAAAAGGTTTAAGGCAGTAAAAATAGGTAAGCGTGGGCGTCATTAGAGATATTGGACTGGCAGCTCGTTGCCGGTTTTCGACGAAATTTTCCAAACAGCGAGCTCGTCACAGTATATATATACATTTACTAGCCTATTTATATTTGATGTTATCTTGAGGTAAATGGGTATTAATTATTACAAGGGAAAAATATTGCAAAAAACCCTTATTATATTTTTATGTTATAACAGTTTGGTATACATAATTTACCATTTTCATTTGCACATATTTACATATTAAATATATTATAATATTGTTGTCTCATGTCATAAGTAAGTGTTATGGCAATTTATGCCTTACTTTATACGGTAGTTCGTCTTTACTTCTAATCATGAGGTTTTTCAGCAACGGATTATTATTTACTTGTGTAGTGTAGAACCTATCTGTGAGGCTTTTTATAATGTAGGTGAGTTGCTCCATTTTGGACTTTTGTCGGATCTGTAAGTTGGTTAATCTGAAGTTACTTTTTGCAACTAATTGTCTTAGGATTTTGTTGAAAACTCCTTCGAGTTTTCCAATATTTTGCTTGGAGGTTGAGCTCCATATTGGTGTGGCATATAATAAAGTGGGCATAATAATCATTTTGAGTATGGTAATTTTGTTTTTCAGTGTCATTTTACTATTTCTATTTATTAATGGGTTTAGAGCTGTCTTTATTGCAATTGTTTTTACTTTTAGATATTTTGTGTTAGCATTAAAGTTGAGATATTGATGTAATATTACCCCTAGGTATTTTACTTCGTTTTTTGAAACAAGTATAGTACCATCTATATGACATTCTGGAGTTATAATTTTGGTTTTTCTCTTTTTTCTTGAGAAATGTATTAATTCTGTTTTTGTCTTGTTTATTTTTATTTTCCATTTGCTGAAAAATCTCATTATGTCTTTGGCGTGCTACGCGACATATTTTCGCGCGAACTTTGTTTGCCATGAGCTGGCATAGATTGCCGTGTCATCAGCATAAATGGGTAGATTTGTCATGTTATTTGTCGGAATGTCATTAATGTAAAATAGGAATAAAACCGGTCCTAGTAGGGACCCTTGAGGCACCCCAGCTGGTATTTTTCTTACATTAGAGTACACATTTTGAATTTTAACTTGAAAAGTTCTGTCAGTAAGATAATTTCGAATGATTTTTATTAAGTGAACGCGCGCGTCCTTCGATGTACGCGGTTTCACATTTAATTTATTTATTTTTTTCCGCCGGTTCTGGGAGACCGTGCTTTGGTGGTTTTAAGGACAGTGCGTAGGGTTAAAACTCAAGACTCACAGATGATTTCGTTTGGAAGTAATTTATTCACTCGCTCGTCATTTGATCGCACGGAACCTGGCTGATCGTGCCAGCTGATCGGAAGGACAATCGTGTACTGGTTTGCATGCTCTCGAATTGTATTATCGAAATTTGGCAAAAGACGCGGGGAGCGGGAGGGCACACACACACCCGCAAAGCGAGTGGCTTGACCGAATGAAGGCCGTCCTCGGACGAGGAGAGTTCTATTTACCTTTTCGTCGCCGAGTGAAAATGCGCGAAATAAGCCTCCTGGACATTTAACTCGATGCATGAAATATTACTCGCGATTTAAATTCGCTGCCTTAGTCAATTCTGAACATACCGCTCACCTCGTTCCGGAGGAACGAAACTATTATACTCGCCACTAGTACGTTCCGTGTGATCTTGAGGTTACAAAGTAGAACCCGACAATATAACGAACTTAACTTAATTTAACAAAATAATATTCCCGACATTAGAATCGAACTTAAAGTAAGGTTTACAGACTGAATGACCCGACATTAGTGTCGAACTTAAAGTAATGTTTACAAACTGAATGACCCGACAGTAGTGTCGAACTTAAAGTAAGGTTTACAATATACGGAAAACTTTGCCGCGCAGTGTAATTACGTGGAACCGGTAACGCACGGAAGGGGACAGACCTTCGCGATCGGCCGTTTTAACTTTGTTTTCGCGGTTCGCAGAGTAACGACGCGGACATGACCATCGGGGCCTGGATGAGTTTCGATAACCCTAGCTAATTCCCATCGACACGGGGGAAGGAGCTCATTTTTTAAAAGAACTAGCGTTCCGACGGTAAGAGATCGCGACGGGGTTTGCCACTTAGCGCGCTGTTGCAACGTATGCAAATAATCGTGAGTCCATGCTTTCCACACATGTTCACGCATAGCGAGGACTCTTTGCCATCGAGACAAACGATTTTCATTGGCGTCGAGCAGCGAGGGCTCTGGAACGCTGAGTAAGGGTCGACCTATTAGAAAATGACCCGGGGTTAGCGCATCAAAATTGTCCGGATCGTCGTGAAGCGGAGCGAGAGGACGTGAATTGAGACACGCTTCGATCTCGCATAGAAGCGTAGAAAATTCGAGTTGCGAAAGAGTGTGGGAGCCTACGACTCTTTTCATGTGACTCTTAAAACTTTTAACGCCGGCTTCCCAGAGACCTCCGAAGTGAGGCGCGGAAGCGGGGATGAAATGCCAGCGGATTCCGTCCGTGGCGAATTTTGCGCGTAAGTCCGAGTTCTTGATGGTAGAAATAAAGGCGCGACGAAGTTCGTTATCCGCCCCTTGGAAATTCGTACCATTGTCGCTATAAACGTCAGACGGCAGACCTCGTCTGCTGACGAATCGCTGAAATGCCGCTAAAAACCCGGAAGTAGCGTAGTCGTCGACGTATTCTAGATGAATGGCGCGGGTAGCGAGGCAGACAAATAATGCCACATAATATTTTCGCGAATTTTGACCTCGACCTACATAAGGGAGGATGTGAAATGGACCAGCGTAGTCCACACCGCAATGCGTGAATGGTGCCGACGGATTGACTCGAGGAGACGGAAGGTCACCCATGAGTTGACTGGCCGAGACAGCGCGTTCGCGAGCGCATCTTAAGCATTGATTTATCCGGGACTTGACTACGGATCTCGCGCCGAGAATCCAATAATTTTGACGTAAGAGGCGGAGGGTTAACTGCGGCCCTCCATGCAATGATTGCAAATGCGTTTGGTCGATAATTAATTCGCTAACGCGATGACGCGGTAGGACTAGCGGGAAGCGCTCGTTGTAAGATAAGAACGAGTGACGCAACCGCCCACCAAGACGCAACTGGCCCTTTTGGTCCAGAAAAGGATTGAGAGATTTGAGCGCGGTCGATCGAGGAAGCGACGCGTTTGTTTGTAACGCACGGATTTCTGCCGCGAAACTATCCCTTTGAATTTTGCGAATCCAGAATTCGCGAGCGTCTTGCACGCTGTCGGTGAAGTTTACATCGAGCGATGTAGAATTTTTTCCTCGAAATTTGCGAAGCCAGTGAAAGAGAAAGCCGGTAACTCGAAGGAGTTTGCCCCAATTTGAAAATTTGACGGAAAAATCCCATTCGTCTCTTTCTTGAGCGACGTGAATCAACGCGGTTGCGCGCTGTTCGTTAAACACGAGTGTTGGATCGACGATGCGTTCGGACGATGCGCAAGGTCGAGAATTTGGCCAAAAGGCCGAATTTTGTTTAAGCCACGAGGGGCCCGACCGCCATTGCGTGTGATCGATTAATTCTTGCGTAGTGATTCCTCGCGATGCGCAATCTGCAGGGTTTTCACGAGTAGGAACGTGATGCCATTTAATGTCCGGCATTTTTGTTTGGATCTCTGAGACCCGATTTGCCACGTAAGGCTTCCAGCGCGAAGGATGCTGAGTAAGCCACGCGAGTGCTACGGTGGAGTCGGTCCAGCCGTACACTGGAATCGAGTCGAATTTTAAAACTTCTTTGACGTACTCTAGGAGACGCACGAGTAGGACTATTCCATTTAACTCGAGACGCGGTATAGCTACCGTTTTTAATGGCGCGACTTTCGATTTTGCCGCGATTAATGAAACTACAATATCTTTTGGCGAGTTCAGAACGCGCAAATAAACGACAGCGGAGTACGCGCGCTGCGATGCGTCCGCGAAGCCGTGCAGTTCCATGGCGCCGTGCGATTGTAATAGACCAATCCAGCGTGGAATGCGCAAATTTGAGAGGCTGGGAAGCTCACGACAATAATGTTCCCAGTTCTCTTGAATTTGTTGAGGGACGGAGTCGTCCCAATCAACTTTAGCGAGCCATAAATCCTGCATGATCAGTTTGGCTCGTATAACGACGGGTGACGCCCACCCGAGAGGATCAAACAGTTTGGCGATTACCGATAGAATTGAGCGCTTTGTAATGCGCGTTTTCGGTATTTCTTCAACTTGAAAACTGAAGGAATCCTCCTTGGGAAGCCAGGTAATGCCGAGTACTTTGAGGATTGCCGAATCCTCCTTTGAAAGGTCGATCGCGAGATCGTGTCCGAGTGCCGGAATGTCAGATAAGAGCGTTATATCGTTCGCGGCCCACTTGCGTAAAGTGAAGCCACCGCGTTGTAATAGCGCAACGACTTGAGAACGAAGAGCACGCGCTTCCTCCTGCTCGTTCGCGCCGAACAGGACGTCATCCACATAAGTCGACTGTTGGATCACGGTGACCGCGTCGGGGTACAAGTTGCGTTCGTCGTCGGCTAGTTGCACAAGTACTCGGTTCGCCAAGTACGGCGCACATGCGGTACCGTAAGTGACCGTAACGAGACGATAGTTTTCGATGGGACCGTTTGGAGTAGGTCGCCAAACGATACGCTGATAATCTACATCGTCGCGATGCACTTTAATTTGACGAAACATTTTCTCAATGTCCGCTATATAAACGTATTTGTATCGACGCCAACTGGCTAGGACCGCGCCTATTTCGCGTTGCAGTTTCGGGCCGATATGCAAATGCTCGTTGAGAGACGTTCCGTTTGACGTAGCGCTCGATGCGTTGAACACGACGCGTACGCGTGTTGTTGCGCTGCTTTCGCGAATTACAGGGTGATGCGGAACGTATACCGGTTTGTTTATAATGTCAGGACTGGTGACCTTTTCCATGTGGCCCATGGATTCGTATTCTTGTAAAAAGGCGGAGTATGCTTGCGCGAGTTCCGGTTTTTTTATTAAGCGTTGCTCATGTTGAGCGTACCTTGAAAGCGCGATTTTGTGACTGTCACCGATTTCAGGGAGTGACCCGTGACGAAACGGCAGACGAACTACGTACCGTCCCGTACTATCGCGTGAATGGGTCGAACGAAAATGATTTTCGCATTCTTCCTCTTCCGGAGTGAGGAACTTCTGAGTGGGAATTTCTTCTATTTCCCAAAATTTTTGAAGGAGCGCGTCCGTGCTTGTTGCGATCGCGCAGTGCATCATGGATGCACGTGAGGTTCGCTGGTCGCGAGAACCTTCTATAGGACCGGAGATTATCCACCCTAATTTCGTGAGTTGGGCCGTAGGGGAACCGAGCGGACCCTTTCGGAGAGGCCCAAGCAATAACTGACCGTACAGATCTGCGCCGATTAAGACATTGATCGGCTCCTTGCTGGAGGGATCGGGATCGGCGAATTGCAGGCCTTGTAGGTGAGACCAGCCACTTATTTTACGCGAAGCGTACGCGGAATAATTTGTAATATTTTGGAAAATGTACGCAGACATTTTCATAGCAGTCGCCTTTTTTCCGTAGCATGATTCGAGCGAAAGATTAACATAGGAGGTAGCGCGAGCGGATTGTCCGTTTCCGAAAACGGTAATGTCGAGTTCGGCTCGACGACGCGGAGTGCGCAATTTTTGAGCAAGAGACTCCGTAATAAAACTGTGAGAAGAGCCTTGATCGATTAAGGCTCGAGCTTTGATGACTCGATCTTCCGGCGTTCGTAGTCGCACCCATGCGGTGGCGAGTAGCACGGAAATAAGGTATGGAGGTGACGCACAGATTGTCGCGTGATCCTGCAACTTGCTTGGGAGCGCAGGTGTTAACCCGAGCGGCGGATTAATTTGTGCAGCTTGCGACGGGAGCAAGTTAACGCTAGCGGCGTTATTTACTGAAGTTTCGGCCTGAGCGTCAGACGCGATTGTGGCACTGGGACTGCCTAGAGAAACGCGATGCAAGGTAGTATGATGCGCCTTCTTACATTCTTTGCAGCGATTTGAATTCGGACAATTATTCGGAAAATGTCCGGATTTTAAACAGTTGAAGCAAAGGCGTTTGCTTTTCGCGAGCGCGAATCGTTCATCGAGGGTTTTCTTGGACCACGCAGGGCAGAAAACTAGACCGTGAGAGTCTGAGCAGTCCGGACACTGCTTGGCTGCAGTGCTGTGTACTGTTGCTTTCGTTTTCGATTGACTCGACGTCGGTAAACTGCTCGGTTTGTCGAATTGCACGGGAGCTGCAATCCCGCGGATTCGTTCGGTCAAGAAATCCTTTAACGTTTGAAAGGACGGAAATTCGTTTGAAGCGCCGAGACTCAAATTCCATTCGGTACGTGTACGAGGATTGAATTTTTGCGAAATTAAATAAACTAATAAATCGTCCCACTTGTCGACGGGCCGTTTCAGATTTTTTAAAGCAGCTAACGAATGATTAACAGTATCGCGCAATAATTTGAGTTCGGATTCTTGTTCGGTTGTCATGACACGCAAACTCGCGAACGCGTGAATGTGCGCCATAATTAACGCACGCGGATTATCGTATTCATCCTCGAGTAGATTCCAAGCGCCTTCGTAATTCGCGTCGGAGACGGTTACATGTTCGATCATGCGCGCCGCGTTTCCCTCGAGAAACGATTTTAAATAATATAATTTTTGACCTGCGGTCAAGCAGGTATTCTCACCGACCAACGCTTTGAAGGAGTCGCGAAAACTTTCCCATTTCGTTGACTCGCCGTTGAACTTCGGGATCGTGATGCGTGGAAGAGCGAAGGCGGATGTTCCTTGAGTCTCGCCGATCAGAGAAATATTAGCGGGTTTGGACGTTGCGGTTGACCTTTCTGCCTTCTCCTGCTGATCCAGAAATTCCGTCAGCTTGTCGAGAAAGTCCTCATAGTCGTTCTCTGCGTGCACGAATTCCGAGTTAAAGAAATACGTGTGTTTGCTACTTGTTTCGTCAGCCGTTTGACGAAGTCGAATGTCCAGGTTTCTGCATCTGGACCACATCTCTTGTAATGTTTGGATGCGTACGCGAGTCTTACTGATAGTGAATTTGTCCTTGCCGAGTTTGCGGTAATTCGGCACAACTCGTCGAAGTTGTTCGACTGTAGCTCTCTGCTCGATGAGTAGATCTTCGAACGATGACATTGTATTAAGGTTAAAGTCGAATAAACTGTCTGTATTACTCGATCCTCCAAAATTTAAATATTGCCCGAGCGAGCGCTTTGCCACAACACCAGAAAAAATTGAGCGGGTACGTAAAGACGGTTACGATAGCGCGAAGTACGCGCGTACGAGTATCGCAATGAGTGCGAGCGAGAAAGAAGAGTTTCGTCGCGAAGCGCGCGTGCGCGATAGATCGAGCGCCGAGTGACACACCACGACTTTGTCTTGCTGCTAGGTGAAAATTGTCATGTACTAGTCCCTCACACCAATCGCGAACTATTCATATCTTGTTTCTCGTAGCAGAGATTTGTAACGATCGTTTCGTGCACTTTAATGAAAGCGCGAAGCAAAATGCTTGACCTTGGCTTTAATGCACTCTCCAAAAGTCTCACTGCTTGAATTTGAGCACGGTTCACGAATTTGAAAAATCCGGCTCGAAGGACCATAAATATGAACGCGCGCGTCCTTCGATGTACGCGGTTTCACATTTAATTTATTTATTTTTTTTCCGCCGGTTCTGGGAGACCGTGCTTTGGTGGTTTTAAGGACAGTGCGTAGGGTTAAAACTCAAGACTCACAGATGATTTCGTTTGGAAGTAATTTATTCACTCGCTCGTCATTTGATCGCACGGAACCTTTGCTGATCGTGCCAGCTGATCGGAAGGACAATCGTGTACTGGTTTGCATGCTCTCGAATTGTATTATCGAAATTTGGCGAAAGACGCGGGGAGCGGGAGGGCACACACACACCCGCAAAGCGAGTGGCTTGACCGAATGAAGGCCGTCCTCGGACGAGGAGAGTTCTATTTACCTTTTCGTCGCCGAGTGAAAATGCGCGAAATAAGCCTCCTGGACATTTAACTCGATGCATGAAATATTACTCGCGATTTAAATTCGCTGCCTTAGTCAATTCTGAACATTAAGTAAAGGGGGCATTTTAGTTTTTCTAATTTATATATGAGGCCGCTATGCCAGATAGAGTCGAAGGCTTTTTCTATATCTAGTAATATTGCAGATGTAACTTTGTTTATGATAAAATTGTGTGAGACGTAATTCGTTATTCTGGCAAGTTGTTGGATTGTACTGTGTCCTTTGCGGAACCCAAATTGTTCTTTCTTGAGGATGTTGTGGGTGGACTCATGCTTTAAAATTCTGTTTAAAATCACTTTTTCAAGTACCTTGCTAGTTGTGTTAAGAAGGCTAATAGGCCTGTAGTTATGTGGTAAAGTTGTGTGATTTTGCGGCTTCGGAATAGGTAATATTACAGAATGTTTCCACTGTGTTGGGAAGTATGAGTGTTTGAGGCATCCATTGATGATGTCCGTTAATCTTTCGGTTGCTTGTGTAGGTAAGTTTTTTAATATGATATTTTGGATAGCATCCTTTCCTAGTGCTTTTTTGGGTTTGCAGACTTTAATAATATTTTGCACCTCTTTTTTGTTAGTATATTTGATTTCGTCATTTATAATGTTCTGTGTGTTGATTCGGAGCATTGATTGCTCAACTTTCTTAGTTGTGAGTTGATCACTCATGTCTCTGGTGCTAGAATGCGCTTTTTCGAAATGGTCAGCTATAAGATTAGCTTTTGTTATCGGGTCATTTATTAGTTGTGAGTTGTCATTCTTAAGAGAAGGAATATTATGATTTGCTTTTTTGGTAAGTTTTTTGGTCATACTCCAGAGTGTATTGTCGCTAGTTTTTAACGTCTTGAGTTTTTTATCCCACTCCTTGTTTTTATACATTCTTGTTTCTTTTTTAATATTTGTACTTATTTGATTTTGTAAATGTTTTAGGCCTGGGTTAAACGTTTTTTGATGCAATCTTCTAATCTTGTTTCTTTGGTTGATTAAAAGCAGTATATATTTAGGCAATTCAGGAGTTTGTTTCATCATTTTTTTATCAGGTATATTTTTCGTAATAGCTTTCTGTATTGTTTCTGTGAATTTAGTCACGTTACTGCTCAATTCCTCCTTAGTTTGAGGTATACTTGAGATTAATGTCTCTTTAATAATGTTTTCCCTGAACGCTTTCCAGTTTGCATTTTTGTAATCTTTAGCAATGCTTTTGGGTTCAGTATCCCATTGATCATATAATATAGCCTTTACAGGCCAATGATCCGAGTTTAGCTCGTATAAGGTTTTTAGATTTATATTGTCTTTAAAATTTGTTGCCAGTAAAATATCGATTGTACTGGGATTGCGCTTGTTTGTAAGATAATGTGTGGGATTATCAGGAGCACTTACTTGGATGTGCTTGTCAAATATATATTTGAATAGTTTTATTCCCTTGTGATTAGCCCTTAAGCAGTTCCAATTTGCATGTTTGGCGTTCAGGTCGCTTACCATGATTACAGTTTTTGTTGTTTTAAAATTTTTATTTAGTTCCTCATCCGGGAGGTTAGAATTAGGGGGAGAGTATGCGCTTATGATGCTTAAATTGTTGTTGAACTTAATTCCAACTGCTTCTAGTTTAGTCAAATTATATTGTATTTCCTGGCATTTTATATTATTTTTGTAGTAGATGGCTACTCCTCCAGCCGCAATTTTGGAATTTACTGAAGATCTATCCTTTCTAACACATGTGTACTCTGGGATTTTACATTGAATGTTGTTTTTACATCTAGTTTCACAGATAGCTATGATATCCAAGTCATGTTTCTTTATAAATGTTTGTAGCTCGTCTACTTTTGAGGCTATACCATTGGCATTCCAGTAGGCGATTGATAATTTCATTTTGGTTTTATTATTATACAGGTTAATAGGCATTTCTGAGTATGATATGGTAGAATGCTTCACATTTGGTTATAAAATCCGTACTTGTATCAAGTCTTTTGTTTAGTTCTTTGAGCATAGTCAACATTTTGTTTAGGTCGCATTTTTTATTAAGCTTTTGCAATTCGTTTGCTATCTCCATAAATACAGTGAAGTGCGTGTTCTTACTTTTATCGGTGTTTGTTGGGTTTTCTTGGTCCTGGTGTTACAGTATTTCCTGCTGTTGCGGTCCTAGATGATGATGCGATCCTAGAAGAGATATCCTCGTCTGGTAGGAAGTCCGGCTGCTGCCTTCGTCTTCTTGATTGATGGTGTTTCCATGTTGACAAGGCCGGGAATTCCATTTGATTGAAAATTAGGTTGTTTTGTTCTTTCCCTTTGTCAGATGTTTCGTCAGATGTTCGTCCCGCAGGGTTTATTGTTTTATTGACTTTGTTTTGGTCGATCATTTTTTTGTAAATTATGTATGATGGACAATTAATCGAGTTTGCTGTGTGGTTGCCTTTGCAATTCAAACATCTTGGTTGTTCCTCCATTTTCTTCAAACACTTTTCAGTTAAATGGTCTCCCGCACATTTAACACATTTGGGTCTATTGTAACAATTTGCTGCTCCGTGTCCAAAGTTTTGACATTTGTAGCACTGTGTGGTGCCCTTTTTATTTATATAGGGTTCCCATTTAATTCTGACCGCACAAACGACTTTTATTGATTTTATTTCAGATCCTTTGTGTTCTAGTTCCAGTGCCACAAAGAAGAAAGGATTTAGATTTGTTTGCTGTTTCTTCGATTTCATTTCAGCAATTTTAATCACTTTTAGTCCTTGACTTATAAGGTCATTTTTAATTTCGTCAGTTTCGATTTTTGGCAACCCTTTAATGACAAATTTTTTAGGTTTTTCCGTTTGTCTGGTGTAGGTGTGGAATGAGAATTTATTTTCAATTAGCAGGTTTTTTATTTCTGAGTGTTGGTTAATACTGGCTGGGTTTATGGAGATGTTGGTGGTTGTATAGTTTAACGTGGTACCGGGGAATTTAGCCCTGCCCTCCCTTAGAATATTGTCTTTTTGTTGTACTGTAATTTCACTTGCATTTAGTACCAGTCTTGGAGCTTTTTGATTTATTTCATCGTTATAACTATTATTCGTGTTTTTTGCTGGGTCAACACACATATTTTCTTCTTCATCCGAAGTTAGAGCTTCAAATCTGTTTTTTGTCTTTATTTCACTCTGAACTGGATTTATAGCAGAGTTTTTGTTTATAATTTTACTGGAATTACTTGGGCCAGATTTACCGGTGCACGTAGTCTTTTTCCCCATTTTATGTTTGGAGAGCCTTTTTATTTTTAATTGTTTTTGCTCATTTTTATGTGGTTCATTGTCTCTCACAATTTTTAATTTTTATTTTATGTCACTTTTATGACACACTATGTCACTTTGGCGACACACCTTCCACTTTATACTCGATGCTCGATCACTATGTGTCTCGCGCGAGAGGTATAGAGTTTTAATTTTTAATTTCCGTAATTGAATAATGTTTGCTCTGGTGAGCCAATCTGCAAACAGAGCCTTCTTACGGAACCAACTATCCCATTCTCATTTATTTTCATTTGAAATATACTTTTATTTATGAATTTCTGATACTGTACAGTGTTGTTTGGTCCTATAATATTTGTACATAAAGTAGGAAATATCACAATTCATAAGGCCATACCTATGTATGGTTTTACATTAACTAGCCTATTTTTGTTTGATGTACTCGTGTGGTATTTGGATTTGTACGTTTATTACTATTTTAAGGGTTAGAGAGAGGCAGTGGCACAGGGGTTAGCGTTCCCGGCTCTCAACTCGGGGGTCCCGGGTTCGATTCCCCGCCGGCACCAATGGAATTTTTCTATGTGTTTATTCTCTGCTCTCGGTGGTTCGGAACCCTGTTACGTCCCAAGGTGGAGAGAATTTGAAGCTCCGTTGATAATTCGATGTGCGCGCGATATTTGGATTAGATTGCGCTATTCGGCTGGACGTGAGCTCGCCGCCTGGGACTTACTTGTGCTCAATGTACCAACTCAACGATTTATGATTAATCGTCGAGGATGATTCCTCTTCGAAGACGTATTGTTGATGAATGATGTTTCCCAGAGTTCTCGATTGAACCGAGAAGATGTATTTTATCTTGGGAAGATTGTTATTAATTACAACACCAACACTTCTCATACAATTAACAATAACAACTGTACTTTATTCAAGTTTGAAATGGTACTTTGAAATTACAACACAAATTAGACTTACAAGGATTTTACACAATGTCGAAGATTTGTTAGATTGAGATGTTTTCGGTTTCGAGGCTGAGTCGATTCTGATTCTCTTGTCGAAGTTGGTTGACGATTTCGCCTCGGTTCGGGCGGAGTTACAAAATTATACATAATTGATTGGTCGGATTCTTTAGCGAGATATTGAGTTTTCCCTATCAGAGGGGTTGTTTCAAAGATGTGGGGGTGTTTTGAGAGCGTCGCTTTTTGGACGGCGATCGTGGGAAAGAAAAGTGTGTTTTCTGATTATGGTTCTGAGAAATACCGAGTTTGGTTTTCGTCAGTTTTTACGAGCGGTGATATCGAACGAGGCGCTCGTAAAAATGTGAACATAAATAAGGAGAGCAGGGAAAAGTTTTTCCGTGCTTGATAATTATAAATTCGTATATGGTTCGCTTTGAAATTAATGAGTCGAGCTACGAAATCGCGCAAGACGTTCGTGGAAAAGACATTAAAAAGGATGTTTGCCAGAGAGGGTGTTTACGACTGGATGGAGTGTTTTGGTTATGATTTTGAGTTGCTTGGTGCATGTATGTAATCTTAGCTGGGATCTTTCCCCTAATCTGTTTAGTTTCTACGGATAAATGATATAGTTTATAAATGCAATAATAAGATAGCAATAAGAGAGAAAAAAGTTGTACATACTGTTTAAATTTTACCGGCAGGCTGCATTGGTTTACAGGTAGGTAAGGTAGTAGTCTAATTTATTGACTGGAGGTGCGCGTCACCCATGCTGGGACGTAACACCCACCTAACAAAAAACTGTAGGTCCACCGAAGTGGTTGATGGTGGAAATGAGGATCGCGGTGATTGTGAGAGGAGGAATGTAAAAACCCGCAAGGGTATACATTGGAAAAAGAAAGACACTACTACTATTTTAAGGGAAAAATATTACTAAAAAACCCTTATGTTATTTTTCTGTTCTAACATTATAATATAAAAAGTTTTCGTTTTATTTTCATTATCTTAACTTTTATACATATTTACATTTATACATATTATTTACTTCTGTACATATTGCACAATTTGACAATGTTTTCTTAGTTCATAATTAG
Organism: Netelia melanura; assembly: GCA_964007305.1. Lineage (NCBI taxonomy): Eukaryota > Metazoa > Arthropoda > Insecta > Hymenoptera > Ichneumonidae > Netelia > Netelia melanura. The sequence goes on from OZ023260.1 coordinate 1,401,088, forward strand.
GTGTTGAGGTAATTTATGTTTTAATTTATACGGTAGTTCTTCTCTGTTTGTAATCATGAGATTCTTCAGTAGCGGATTTTTGTCAACTTGAGTAGTGTAAAACCTGACTGTAAGTTTTTTAATAATAGAGGTAAGTTTTTCGATCTTGGATTTTTGTCTTACTTGTATATTTGTTAATCTGTAATTACCTTTTGCAACGATTTGCTTTAGAGTTTTATTGATGATTCCTTCTAGTTTACCTATGTTTTGTTTGGAGGTAGAGCTTCAGACAGGTGTCGCGTACAATAAGGTAGGTATTACAATCGTTTTAAACAATGTGAGTTCGTTATCCATCGTCATTTTGCTATTTCTATTTAATAAAGGGTTAAGTACTGACTTTATTGCTATTGTTTTTAATTTCAGGTTATTTGTATTAGATTTAAAATTGAGTTCCTGGTCTAAAATTACCCCTAAATATTTTACTTCCGTTTTGGGAGTGATAATGTTGCCGTCTATGTTACAGTCTGGTGTTCTAATTTTGGTTTTTCTCTTTTTCTTAGTGAAGTGTATCAATTCTGTTTTGGTTTGGTTTGTCCTTATTTTCCATTTCCTGAAGAATCTCATGATTTCTTTTGCATGCTCTACAACATATTTTTTCGCATATTTAGTTTGCCATGAACTGGCATAAATGGCCGTATCGTCAGCGTAGATAGCTAAATTTGTCATATGGTTAGTTGGTATATCGTTTATATAAAATAGGAATAACACTGGTCCAAGAAGGGACCCTTGGGGCACCCCAGCCGGTATTGTTTTTGTATTGGAATACTCATTTTGGACTTTTACTTGATAGGTTCTATCAGTAAGATAGTTTTGTATAATTTTAGTTAAATAAGTTGGAAATTTTAATTTATCTAGTTTATATATAAGCCCGTTGTGCCATACCGAGTCAAAGGCTTTTTCAATGTCCAGTAATATTGCTGTTGTGACTTTATTTATATTAAAATTATGGGAGATGAAATTAGTTATTCTAGCAAGCTGTTGAATTGTGCTGTGTCCTTTTCTGAAACCGAATTGTTCATTTTTAAGTATACTATGTATGTTCTCGTATTTTAAAATTCTATTCAATATTACTTTTTCAAGAATTTTACTGGTAGTATTGAGTAGGCTGATGGGCCTATAGTTGTGAGGTAAGGTTGTATCCTTTAGTGGTTTAGGTATGGGTAAGATAATAGAATGTTTCCATTGCGTAGGGAAGTAAGAAAATTTAAGGCAGGCATTGATAATTTCAGTCAATCTTTCTACAGCTTGAGATGGTAAATTTTTTAGAATAATTTTTTGGATATTATCTTGGCCTGGAGCTTTTTTGGGTTTAAGGAATTTAATTATGTTTTGGACTTCTTTTTTGTTAGTGTATTTAATTTCTTCATGTAGAATTCTTTGTGTCCTGATGCGAATTTCTGATTGTCCAACTTTCTCATTTGTGCTTTGATCATACATGTCATTTGTACTTGTATGCGCTGTTAGGAATTGTTCTGCTATTAGATTTGCTTTGGATACGGGGTCGTTTATTAATTGTGAGTTTTCCTTTTTAAGAGGAGGTATTTTAAGACTTGTCTTTTTAGTAAGAGATTTGGTTATGTGCGAAAGTGATTTGTCGGAGGCTTTTAGTGCCATAAGTTTATTTTCCCACTCTGTATTTCTGAATATTCTAATTTCTTATTTAATCTTATTGCCAATATGGTTATATAATTGTTTTAGTCCTGTATTGTGCGTTTTTTGGTATAGTCTCCTAATCTTGTTTCTTTGTTTGATTAGGACCATAATATGTTTAGGTAATACAGGATTTGATTTCGTCATTTTCTTGTCAGGTACGTATTTGTTAATGCCATTTTGAAGTGAGACTATGAAATTAGTTACACTGTTATTTAGTTCCTCCTTAGTTTGAGGATTGCCAGTGATTTCTATGTCTTTTATAATACTTTCTCTGAACTCATTCCATTTCGCATTTTTATAATCTTTAGCGTAGCTTTTATGCTTGCTAACGCATTGGTCAAATAAAGTAGCCTTTACGGGCCAGTGGTCAGAATTTAATTCATATATAGTCTCCAGATTTATAGTATCTCGAAAATTTTTTGCCATTAATTAGTCAATTGTACTGGGATTTTGGTACTGTTTTGAGTAATGAGTGGGATTGTCGGGTGCGCACAGCTGTATGTGTTTGTCAAAAATGTACTTTATTAGTTTTAATCCTTTTTGATTTGCCCTGTAGCAGTTCCAGTTGGGGTGTTTGGCATTCATATCTCCTACCATAATTACTATTTTTGTTGTTTTGAATATGAGATTTAGATCTTCATCAAGGAGGTTGAGGTTAGGGGGGGGGGGGGGGGGGGAGTACGCGCTAATAAGGCTTACATTATCATTGAGTTTAATTCCTACAGCTTCTAGGTTAGTTAGATTGAATTGTATTTCTTGGCATATATAACTGTTTTTATAGTAAATGGCAACTCCTCCGGCCGCAATCTTAATATTGCCGGACGTTCTGTCCTTTCTGACGCATGTGTATCCAGGGATATTACATTGTAAATTGTTTTTTAGTCTGGTTTCACAGACAGCTAGTATGTCCAGACCGTGATTATATGTGAAAGTTTTTAGTTCTTCTAGCTTTGTGACTAGGCCATTTGCATTCCAAAAGGCGATTGTTAATTTCGTTTTGACTTTGTTGTTGTATAGATTAATAGGCATTTCTAAGTATTATGTTGTAGAAAGCTTCGCATTTAGTTATTAGATCCGAACTTGAGTCCAGTTTTTTATTTAGTTCTTTGAGCATATTAAGCATTTTATTAAGATCACATTTTTTATTGAGCTTTTCTAGTTGATTTGCTATTTCTAAAAATATCGTAAATTGCGCCGTCTTACTATTTGCTGTGGTTTGTGGGTTAGCGTGTCCCTCCTCTTCCGTGTCCGATGTGTGTGGTGATATTGCTGGCTTCCGTGCTCGTTCCTTGGTTTTGGTGGAGTATAGGGCCTTTCCTTGGGTAGTCTGTCTTCCTGCTGTTGCGCTTCCTGAAGGTGCTGCGAACCATGAGGGCGTGTCCACGTCAGGTCTGGTGTCAGGCTGCTGCCTCCGTCTTCTTGTTTGGTGAAGCACCCAGTTTGTCATAGCCGGGAATTCCGTTTGGTTGTACACGTAGTTGCTTTGGTCTTTCCCTCTGTCTTCCCTTCAGGTTTACAGTTTTATTAACTTTATTTTGTTCAATCATTTTCTTGTATTTTAGATATGCAGGGCATTTTATCGAGTTTGCTGTGTGACTACCGTGACAGTTTGCACACGTTGGTTGCTCCTCAATATTCTTTGCACATTTTTCAGTTAAGTGTTCTCCCGCACATTTTACACATTTGGGGCTGTTGTAGCAGTTTATAGTACCATGCCCAAAGTTTTGGCACCTATAGCACTGAGTAGCTCCTTTTTTGTTTATATAAGTTTCCCATTTAATTTTAATCGCGCATATGACTTTTATTGTTTTTATGTCAGACACTTTATGCTCAGAGTCCAGAGCCACAAAGTAAAATGGATTTAAGTTCACTTGCTGATTTTTAACTTTCATTTCCGCGATTTTTAGCACTTTTAGACCATGTTTAATTAGGTCGTTTTTTATTTCTTCCGTTTCAATTTTTGGAAGTCCTTTGATGACAAACTTTTTGGGTTTTTTCACTTGTCGAGTGTAAGTATGAAATGGGTAATTATTTTTGACAAGCAAGTTTTTTATTTCAGAGTGCTGGGGTGTGGTTGCAGGGTTTATTGCAATATTTGTGGTTGTGTATGTTAGTTTCCCTTGCGAAATGGTATTTCACGTCTATATGTTTAGATCGTTTGTGAAATTCAGGGTTCTTCAGTAAACGAATTGCGCTTTGATTGTCCAAATGTATCTCTGGTTTATCTCCAACTTTCCCTAAAACTTCATTTCTGAGACGTTCTAGCCAGATCTGTTCTTTGATGGCTTGCGCCGTCGCTACAAACTCGGCTTCGGTGGTTGACAAGGCTACTTCTTTTTGTTTTTGCGAATTCCACGCAAATAGGTCATCGCCCAATTTGTACAGGTACCCACCAGTCGAACGTCTATGCTACTTAGGGCGTACGCAATATCCGGTCGAGTGCCTACTGCAAGATAGATCAAACTTCCTACAGCCTAAGAAGAACTCAGCATTACTCAGGGTTATTTCGAATTCTTTTCCCAATGCCACAAGAAGCTTATTTGCAGTGACGTCATCCGTTGTTGCCACCAAACCATCATCAATATAAATGGCTATTATTGTTGTGATGTCTTGACCATCATTCGTAAAAACACATGAATCTGAGTATGTTTCTTTGAGCTTATATTTCTTTAAGAAGCTTGTGAATCGATCATTCCAGCTTCTGGAGGCTTGCTTCAAGCCATAAAGACTTTTTTGTAATCTACATATACGATGAGACCCATCGACGTAGCCTCTCGGTTGCTTCATTAGTATTTTTTCTTTTAGTTTTCCATTTAGAAAAGCTGTCTTGACGTCGAATTGCATCATCTTCATATTTTTCGCTGCTGCGACAGCCAAAATCATTCTGAGAGAGTCAAGCTTTACTACTGGACTAAAAATTTCTTCATAATCAATTCCGTATTTTTGAGAGCAACCTTTAGCTACCAGTCTAGCTTTATATTTGTCGATACTCCCATCAGGGCGTTTCTTTACTTTAAAAACGCATCTGCAGCCAATCACACTATCCTCATCTTTGACTGTATCCAGAATCCAAGTATCATTCTTTTTAAGTGAGGCGATCTCTTAATCCATTGCCTCTACCCATTTTTCTTTATCTACACCATTCACTGCTTCTTCATAATTTTTTGGTTCGTCGTTGACCGCCATAAGAAGATGATCCGGATCCATAAAATCATCAAAACTTTTTGGTTTCAGTATTTTGGTTCTATCTCGTAGATTCCTAGTAACCTGAGGTTCTATTTGTTCAGGAACTGTGTCTTCAAAAAACTCATCCATCGACTCATCTCCGGATTGAGGTGAAACAGTGCTTGCTCGGGATTCAGTAGTCTCTTCAGACTCATGGTCGCTCAAAAACTTCTCCGAAGACATTTCAATCGTAACTTCCGATGATTTAGTTCTTTCTTCCCCAGCATTTTCTTCCTTTTCTGCTTTTGACTCGATAAAAACGACGTCCCTTGCATGAGTCACTCGAGCTGCGGGTTTATGCCATATCCTGTATCCTTTTACATCGTCTCCGTATCCAACAAAAACTCCCTCTTGAGCCCTACTGTCTAATTTTCTCCTTTTTTGCTTCGGAATATGTACGAAAGCCTTTGCTCCAAAGGCAACGAGTTTTGGAACAGCATGTTTCTTTCCAGTCCAAACTTCTTGTGGGGTCTTTCTATCGAGTTTGCTCTGCCCCGTATGATTGAAGATGTAAACGTCTGGGCTCGCAGCCTCAGCCCAAAGCTTCTTCGGTAAATTTCTTCCATGAATCATTGAACGAACTCCTTCCATAATTGTTCTGTTTTCTCTTTCTGCAGCTCCATTTTGCTCTGGAGAATAAGCCACTGTTCGCTGATATTTGATGCCAAAGGCATCGGTAATACTTTTAATGTACTGATTGACAAACTCCAAACCATTGTCAGTCCTGATACACTTCAGAGATTTCCCAGTTTTATTTTTCAATTTTTTTATATCCTGTGAAAAGCAACGAGCAACCTCATTCTTGTGTTTAATGAAAAATAGGGTTCTGTGACAAGAGTAGTCACAGAACCCTAGTCTTTAAATAGTAAAAAATATAGCGATCCTTTCAATGAGTGTTCTTGCATTGGTCCACATAGGTCAGCATGTACCAGTTCGCCTGGTTGTGAGCTCTTACTTTCTTTTCTGTTAGTTTTTGGAAAAGATTTTCTGTGAATTTTTCCATGGACACACCCTTCACAGATAAAATTTTCTGGTTTACTGATCTTAATCCCTTTTTGTTTCAAAAAGCTAACAGTATAATCAATATTTTGATGCGCCAACCTTTCATGCCATATCTTGAGATCAATTCTTTCAGTGATGCAAGCCAGCCCATCAGACGAGCTCATTGTTGCTTTGGTAGACGATCGAATTTTTAATTTTGCGAGATATAACTTGTGTTGACGAACTCCGATAAGTTCAATTTTTCCAGAGCGTACAAATTTTGTACCTTTCGAATCAGAAAATTGTCGGATTTCTTTATCTAATGCTGCACCTGCCGAAAACAAGTTGTAGTGAAGATCAGGTACAAACAACACTCCGGCAAGGGATTTTGGATTCCATTGTGTGCCATCGAAAGCAAGAATTTTGATATCTCCTTTTCCAATGGCCTTAACGATTTGATTCTTTCCTAGTCTAATCGACTGAGGAACATCTAATGCTTGATATTCATCGAAATACTCTCTTTCGTGACACATATGATCGGTTGCAGCCGAATCTATATACCAATCCATAGTTTTCTTATCTTCATTCTCAGCCGTTACCAACGATATTCCAATAAGAGCTTCTCCCTTGTTTTTCATATCTTTCAATCTTTTTAATTTGTAGCAATCTTCTTTCCAGTGCCCAGGTTTCTTACAGTAGTTGCACATACCTGGTTTTTTGTTTTTTGAATTTGAATGCTGATCATTCTTTGCATTCTTGTTCCGATTATGGTGGAATTTTCCAAACTGTTTTTGTGCGACCAAGGCTTGATCTTCACTGTCGTTGTGATTTTCGAGCCTCATTTCCTCAGCCACCAATCTTTCCGTTAAATTGCCAAGAGTTCGCTGCTCAGCCGATGTAGACTCCAACGCCGTAATGAAAAAGTTATAATTCTCAGGGAGAGTCATGAGAATCTTTGTCGCGATCATAGAATCAGAAATTTGCTCTCCTAAAGTCTTGAGCCTATGGGCTGAATCTTCAATTTTTGCGATATGCTGCGCTATATTATCCGATGAACTCTTTGTAGATTGATACCACTTTTGTTGCAAAATATGGATGCCAGTTTGATTCTTTTGCTCATACACGCTACGCAGTTTTTCTCACATCTCTTTGGAATCCGAGCAATTCATAATATACATTAATTGCGGGTCCTCATCACTTGTGGCGATAATTTTTTGCGCCGCAGCGTCCATTTGTTCCCATCTCGGAAGATCAATCACGGCATCCGGTCGAGCGAAAGTACCCGAAATAATATCAGAAAGCCCTTGTGCTTTTAACAAAACCGAGACTTGAAATTTCCACGTTGTCCAATTTGCCGAGCCTTTCAGCTTGGTTATTCTTATCGAATCCGACTCCATAATGTGTTATAGACAAAATTATCTGCTTCTGCACGTGGCCAGATAACCTCAGAAAAAGTTCGAACTGTTGTGAAAAAGTCGCACAGAAAAAAAATTTCACCAAAAATATCACTGACAACGCTCCTGGGCCCATAACCTGATGTTCAGAGCGGGTGATATATAAAAGTCCACACAGATGTTTGTCGATGAAAAGGTTTATTAGATGGCAGAAACAAAGTGAAAAGTAACAGAACGTGGTTTTTCATACAGGCAGGAAACAGAGAAGTGAAGTGAGCAACAAAAGAGCATGAGGGGATAATTTAAACCATATCGCGCGCATGCGCACATCGCTGCTGTATTCAGTGCGCGCAATTCAATTAAGGCATCTTCTCACTTTAAGCGCCTCAAAAATAGGCTGTTTTTGCGATTTTTTTTCGAGGATTTTTGCTTAAAATTATGGGATAAAACGGATCCTATGTAATAAACACATCTTTCAAGTACATGAAAAAATTTTTTTTTAATTTTTTTAAACAATTATTATAATACATCAGTAGCATCGAAAAACCCGTGTAAAAATGTTATGGTCGTGGCTTGTTGATGGTATCTCCGAGACGGGTCGTCTGAAACAAAAAAATAAAACTGTTTTAGATTCAGTATGTCAGTGGCTACAGCGCATATCATCAGATTTTTTATATTCGCGAAAATAACAAAATGGCGCACGTTTTTCGAAAAAGTAAAAAAAAACCACGATTTTTTTGCAGTTTTTTGTAAAAAAAAAATTCTTAAAATCAAAATTTCAAAAATCTGATGATATGCGCTATAGCCATAACTATGAAGCATATGTCATTCAAATTTCATGACAATCGGCCGGATAGTTTCCGAAATTTCATCAACAAAGCACCGAAAAACCTTGTTTTGAGATAACTGCGTTTAAAGTTTTGGTTGCAGAAAAATCATGAAAAAACCTTACCTCGGGTTAATCAGCGATGCCTGCTCCATACAATGGACCTTCCGATTCTTCGTAGAAGGTGTGTTCGTCCAAAATAGCTTCCCTTCGTCTCGACCTAGTCTCTTTTGAAGCGTTAGAGCTGCGGCGGTTCCCTACGCGTACGCGATCACTGTCGCGTTTCTCGGCGTATTGAACGGCGATAGGGCCTAGTTTGACACCCATCACCTCCAAAATTTTTAAAACAGGTTGTAGCCCTTCGTTATAAATGCATGCCGCTGTTTGGCAAGCAATTTCCACGGTTTTTCTTCCCGTAAAAACGTGTTTCGGCGCCATTGCCCAGACACAGCTGTTGAAACACTCGTTGTTATTTTGGGTATTTCCTCCGAGGCATCGTTCCAGTAACTCGTCCTTCGTCAGTTCTTCATAGATCGGTTTCAAAACCTCTTGAACATCATCAGCTAGAGCAGGAGGATGTTTAAAAGTTTCTATCTGATTGTTTTTCACTGCTTTCTTGTACTTGCACCATGAGTCTGAACAATACGTATGCTGTGGGTTGCTGTCGGTTGAAATTTTATGATAGTATCCTGCCCAGATCTCCCTGCGCATATCTTCGACAGAATTCAGGTTTCTTCGAATTGCCAATGAGTAATTTGTTGATAATTCTGTCATCAATTTTATTGTTAAATCTTGGGTTTTTACGACAGGAACTTTTTTTATAACAACTTTTTTTTTTTTTACTACAACTTTCTTGGCTGCTTTTTTCTTTGGTGAAGGTTTTCCAGCGTCTTTCTTTGCAGCTTTTCTCTTTTGTGTAAGAATTTTCTTAGCGTCCTTAGCACGCTTGAAAATTCTTTTCGCAACGTGTAATACGCACTCCAACTTCTTAACCACAAAGTCTTCACCATACGGTGCTGTATCGAACAATATTTTAAAAGTTTTAGTGTCGCCATCACCGATGTAAAAACCGTAGCGCACAGCAAATTTTTCGAGTGATCGCAAAAACATCTCACATATACCGTCAACCTCCATTTTTCCAGAACTACCTGAATGATTAGCACTACAAACTAGTTTGTGCTTTTCATACCACTGTGCATATTCGATCGTGTCTTTCATACCTTTTTTCGATTCACAGCTTTTGCAGTGACTCGACTTCACAACGACGTCTGCAATTTTTTTACTGTGTTTATATATTAATGACACGATTCCAATAAGAGAAGAAAATCCTCTTTTCTGCCAGGAACCGTCACCTGAAACGGTTAAAACGTCTTCGGGTTCTCCGTGTTGAGCGTTCAACAGTTTTTCTTCTTTGACAGACTTGCTCGTCACTATATCGAACACACTTTGCACTGCGATGGCGATCGAATTGAGTATTTGATAATAAACCGTGGAATTGATTCCATGTCCCAGTTCCATGAGCCCACAAAACGTATTGATACCACTCAATCCAACACCAATCAAACGCATAACGTACACTAAACGACGATTGATTTCGTACCCAGTTGAGATTAATGGGCATGAGTTAATATATTTTTCTCCGCAATCACAAGTCACACAAATTTTGAAACCGAGTCCTCGCTGACCGTACTTTGTAAAAGAAACATCTTTGTTACAAACTTTACACTTCACATATTGTTGTAATGTAGAAAAAACAAGAAAAAACTGAATAATACTATATCCAGCCGTTGGATCGATGTGTACATCGAAACTTGTATCGTCCGATTTTTTTAATTTTGCTGCACTCGCACTAGCATGACTCGTATCTGCTTCAGACTGGTGTGGAAGCACTCCACGAAATTTTCTTTTTTTAGATTTCGAACTTGGACGTCGCCACGTGGCACTTTGTTGCGAAGTCTTTTTATCCATTATAACAATCCTGAGCGCAGAGATGTTGCCGTTACGAAGTTTCAAATTAGACTGATGAAATAACAGTTTAGCATCGTTGCCGAGTGATTTTCTTTTGAAAAATGCACGTGTTAAGGTCTTATTACATGAGTATAGACCCGAAAACAGAATATACCTAAGCAAGGGGTACTACATTAACAAAAGAACACGGCTATTCAATTGTATAGAGTCAGATATACAGGGACCGTCCGAGCGGCGTGAAAGGGATCGCCGGGTACTCTCAGGTAGTCACCTAACGGTCGCCAAAAAATGTAGTTAGACTCGTCCGATCTTTATGAAATTTCGAGATGACATTTTTGAAGATATGTACTTTCAAAATTAAAAAAAAAAAAAAATCGATTTTTTTAAATTTCCAAAGTGAGAAGACGCCTTAAACTAAGAATACATATTGCATCTTTATGTTGAACACTTATCTCTTTTAGAATACTGTCTTTTTGTTGAGGATTTAATTCAGCTGCATTTATCACCAATCTGGGAGATTTATCATTTATTTCTGCGTTGGTATTATTACCTATGTTTTTTTGGCGGGTCGACGGACATGTTGTCTTCCTCATCGGAAGTTAAAACTTCAAATCTGTTTTTTGTTTTGATTGCACTGTGAACTTTTTTTGGTTTGTTAGCCTCACTTTTATTTGTCATGTTGGGTTTATTTGAGCCAGATTTACCGGCGCACATAATCTTTTTACCCATTTTCTGATATTTAAGTCTTTTTATTTTTATTTGTTTTGGGGCATTTTTATGTTGGTTATCGCCACTATCAATTTTGTTTTTATTTTGGTATTTTGTTTTGTATTAGCGTGTCTCGATTTTGGCAGATCGTACCACTTTAGGCGACACCTTTATCACTGTCTACTCGATTGCGCGGGCTCAATATGTCTCGCGCGATAAGTATATAGTTATATAGTAATATTTCTCTGTTTTCGTGTTTGTTTAATGATTGCTCTCTGGAGCTAAATTACACGAACAGAACCTTCTTACGAGCCATTCTCATTTAGACTGATTTCCTCGGTTACATACAAATATGGTCGCAATACCGTCCGCGAGAATCGTAGCCATCTGTCGGACTCTGGCAGTACTGCTGGCGCGACACTTATACATCTAATGCAAAATTCTTCAATCTCCCATGTAGATGTTTCATTTGATAAGTGATTGTTTTTTTGCTAATAGACGGTGAAGATAAATTGTCAAGGTATTGTTTACTTTTAAAACAAAATACCGCACAATAAAATAAAATGAAAAAAGAAGATCCAAATAAAAAAAAAAAGAAAAATCTCATAATATCTACTGTGACGAATTTCTGCGCCTTCTCGGCTCCAAGACCAAAATTATTCATCGTGTGAGGCAGATTAACGCCCCTCTTCGCCATTGAGACATCGAATTTACGCGCAAAAATAAGCCGGCCGAAACATTGTTAAATAGCGACGAAATTCGCCCATCATCCCGAGAAGAGTTCCAAGAATCCGAGGCGTCCGGCATCGATAAATATCGCGCTCGGACGCGATCCGGTGTTGTGATCACGTGTTGCAAGACTTAGAGGACAACGAGTTCGGTAGCACTTGCTTCTTCGCGAAGCGTGCACGTACCCATTGTCTGCTCTCTTTCTTACTTCCCCAGCTCTTCGCGCGTGGTAGGGGGAGCGGCCGTCGCGCGTCAATCATCGTCCACGAAATTTTGCATAGATGGGGGAAAAATCGATATTTCGACTAAGTGGGGCGCGCATCGGCCAGCAAGTTCGTACGCGTTAAGCATCGACGATCAGTATCGATTTCGTCTTGGAGATAACTACCCAGATAGACATTTTACGACAACGTAACGGCAACAAGACAGTACGAAATGCAATGACGATATTGCGTTATGATATCTTTTGCCGCCGCATTAAGCTTTATTGTGACAGCACGAAATTACGTTGAATGCTGACAAATATCTGACAAAACAGTGATACGCCATTGGAACTGTTAGCAGCAATACGACTTATGAAAAAAGGAGCACGTTGACATAATAAATACGGTACGTCGTGCCGTTGCTGTTTAATAGTAATTAAAGCCCATTTTTGTAGCAAGAAAACATCAAATTTAAAATATACGTTGGCAGCAAACGAACAGCAAAGGGACGGCACGTTGTGCCATTCGGTTGTAGACTCAATGATAGCACACTATTGCGGCAACGAAGCGAGGAATTGATGACGAGCTGTAGCGGCAGATTGAATGCGTATTTCGAGCACGCTGAGACGCATCTGTGACGGCAAAGGGACGGCACGCCGTTCTCGCGTGTTTGCGGCAATAACGCGTACTCCGTTGCCGACAGCCGGACAGCATATCGACGGCACGCTGTTTCAAAGCCATGGCAGCTGAGCCCAGATGAGTTTAGAATATAATTTTGCGTTGGAAATAATAGAATAAAATAAGTAGAATAAATGATTTTTTCAATAAATTATTAAGTGTGCAAGTGTATCTATTATCTGATAATCATTCCATTTTTTCCCGATGTACGTAAAGCATGTCGCGTATGTGTCAGATAAGATAAACCTATATTAATTGACGAAAACGCTAATTTTTCAAGTTATTTAATTGTAGATAGAGAATCTTTGGTATATACATATAAATCTCATTTTTTCTCCTTCATACCAGGTAAGTTTGGATGGAGATTTTCAGCAGGCACTATATATACATATACATATATATATAAACAACAATGCAGCGCATTATAACCAATTTTTTACAATAATTATTGCCGTTCTGTATGGATTATTCTACATCAACGGTCGTTACGAAATATATTTCCAAGAAGGGAAAAATATGTAGCCCTGGATGGATACGCTGACGATGAATGTGGGCATGCAGTATAAAAGTTCAAGTTTTGCGAAATCGCTAGCCACTTTTGAATTCACAGTGGTCTATCGAACCCACAAAAACCCGAATATCTTAAACCGCACACCCGTGCGTAGGGGGACCTCCTTTCAATTTAACTCGTTAAATACAATACATCTTAATATAATATAATACATCTTAACGACGACGCACCTTAGATAATACATATACATACATACTTAATTTTAGACATTTTAAGGGGGTATTCCGGTCGAAAAGTTTATTTTTTGAGTAATGTTTAGGAATTAATTTTGCTAAAACTATCAAACCCACAGTGTCTGCGTTTCTCACACTTAATAAGACATATTTGAACCAACAACACTAATATTTATGAATTATTTTATTGAAATCTATACAAGTTATGTGCTGTTAGGCTACTCGTTGCGTGAGACGTTCGTTCAGTCAGGCAAACAAATTGTGGCGTTTCTAGTCGCCTGAATCAGACAAACCAAGCATTATTTAAATCTATTTGAATGTAGTTATCGTCTAAACTAGAACCAAGTACTAATTTTTGTATATCAATCACAGCTGTTTGAAAATAAAGGTTCAATTTTTCTGAAAAATTGTCAACTACAACATGAGAGCAGAGCTAAAATTCTCAAGCTATTGATATGATTTTAGTTCTGACGATAACTACATTCACATAGATTAAAAAAATAATTGGTTTTTATGATTCGGATAACTAGAACCGCCACAATCTGTTCGCCCGATTGGACAAACGTCTCACGCCATAACTTGTATAGATTTCAATAAAATGGTTCATACAAATTTGTGTGTTTTCATTGAAATACGTCTTATTATGCCTCAACACAGGCACTGTAGGTTTGATAGTATTCGCAAAATTAATTCCTCAAAAAAAAACAAGCTTCTAGACCGAAATAACCCCTTGAGAGATAACATTACTGTAGAATTTTCGGAAAATCAATTTTTTTTATTTAGCTTCAAAACACTTGCAATTTTGCAGATCGTGAAATGAAACGCATTTTACCGAAAACATGATTTTTCAAAATAGCACGCAGCATAAAACAAACAACTTTAAATCTTTATACTTGAAAAATCAACCATATCTTGTAAAAAAACATAAAAATGCAACAATTTTTCGTGAGCAACATCGAGATGTTCAAAAATCATATCAAGTTTTATTACACTGCAGCTTTTTCTTCGACTGCAAAAGAATTGACGAAAAAATACCTTTTTTATTTAGGTCTCTACAGTGATATTATCCCTTAATACAATATCACTTACGTAATGACTTCGTTTAACTCGCTAATACTTACGAACACTTCACACGTCATACTTCAAATTAAATCGGTGAACGGGATCTTTCGCTCGAAACGAGCGATTCCACAGAAGACGACGGGACTCTTAGTTGGCGGGACTGTAGGATTTTGTTGCCTGCCCGTATCCGTATCGGCGATGGCATGTCCTCGCCAGGTCAAACGTCTCTTTCGAACGCCCAATGGTTTTCCAGGTATTGATACTGTGTCGGTGAATTGAAACCATTCGGATAATTTCGATTTCTTATTACGGCCGCTATTATCAATGTAACTATGTATAATTTTAAAGATTAATTAGATATTTTGGAAATATTAACGTGGACAAATATTCTGTTTGTTATGAAAACAAACAAAAATAATTGGTCAGATGGTATACCATACAAGGCTTTAGCGAATCCGTTTTTTCCGAAAGTTGTCTCATTGATTTTTTGATCGTGCCATGGTAAAGTCAGGGATACTGCATTTTTCATGGCGTTTTTTAATACTTCTTTTTCCGTTTCAACCAAAGTGTGGCCCTTAAGTGATCCAAGACAATTGATATACAAAGAAAAAGTTATCAATTTCGTATGGGATATAAGAAAAATGTTGTCAAATGTTTTGGTTTCAAGAAATTTATGATGGGCTTACTTCTGTAATCATCATCTGGTATTGCCTCAAAGTCTTTGGTTTCTTTAAGCCTCGAAAACGGCAAACAGTTGGGTTTGTTTGGGAAATCGGTCGAAAATTCCCGCTCATACAGTTGTCTGAGCTCGCTATACGTTCGATTAAGAAACACGGCAATGATAAATGAAGCATAAATATGTCACATTATGACAATTTTGTAAGAGCTTTTTTGTCAGCGGTACACTCACCGCATCTCTTTTTCGAAGGTGTCCTGAAGCGATCTGAATATCAGAAACAGTTAACAATACCATTACCAAAATACAATCACTGTAACGAAAAACGCTCTAGATTATCCAATAAGCAAACTTACACTTTAGCGTATCTCAGCTGATGCACCGACTCCTCCAAGGCAAATTTAAACGTCTGTTGGAATTGAGGCCAATGTTGCGATGGGTTTTGCCATTGTTCATATTGGGGCGCTTGTTGTTGTTGATGATATTGAGGCGCTTGTTGTTGTTGTTGCTGCTGATGTTGTTTGTAAGCTGACAATACCCTATCGTAGACGTTTCAGTAGATGCGTTCAACGCTCCATACGCGCGGGTGTTAACCCTTTGAAGGGGACATTTTTCTATTGAACAAATTTCTAAAATCATAGGTGTTCTTGAGGTTTTTGGGGTCGTTAATTATAATTCTGGCGTCAAAATTAAAAAATTCAAGATGGCGACAGTTTTTTTCATAATTCAAATTTTTTAAATTGAAACATCTTTTTTGAAAATTCTAGCGAGTCGAAAAATCTGAAAAAAATATATGTTATAGTACTAGACATGAAGTATATGTGAACAAATTTTCAAAGCAATCCAACGCTCCGTTCAAGAACAGCTCAATTTATTCGAAAAAAAAACAAGTTTTTTCGGTTCCAATTATGTATAACTAATAATAAATAAACAAATTTACAATTTTTTCCATGAGTATCTTGTAGCTTGAATATTCAAGTTACTAGAAACAACTTAGAAGTATAAAGGTATTGCAAAACACAACGGCAATAAGAAAAAAACTGCAGGAAAAAAGGAGGTACATATATATACCACTGCCCCTCAAAAGGTTAAATTCACGGAAGTTTTTGCTGCATCTTATGTTTGTGACGATGTTGCCCTATTCCGTTACGACTGATCGTGTTGCGACAATATTTCGTGCGATGTTTGGAACAATGGCTGGATATTATTTGGTTCTTCCTGTGGAGCGCATTACAAAGAGCGGAAAAATATAATTACAAAGAGCAGAAAAATATAATATGAAGATTAATCTTTGATACATTGCTTATCAATCATTTTTATGGACTCACATTATTGGGTCGATCTTTGCCGTTAACGTCGTTGGTACGAAATGTTCATGAAGGGCCCTTATGTCGCGTTGTACTTCATCCTCGGTCTCGTGAAATATTGAACCAGCGCTATTGTTTATCATGCTCGGCCCGCCCAGATTAGTCGGATATTCCATCGATCTTCAATTGTTGTTAGGGGAATTCATAGCGGCGCCATTGTCGTCGGTACGACCGGCTGTCCACGTGGGCATTGCGTAACACTTGGCTCGGACATCCTTCAACGGGACCATACTAGACACCTGGCTGAGTGCTTTGCATTTAAAAAACCAAACTTCACTCGATGGAATGCCAACATCGAAGAAAGGTTCCATAGAATCGAATTTTTTTATTATCCGATATATGTATAATATTCTGTTGAACAATTATGTTCTCGACCATACATATTGCTGAATCCTTAAGCAAACAACTACGATTCCGATTTTTTTTACTCAAGGTGAATTTTGGAGTTTTCAAGCGGCGGAATTGAGCAACATCGTGTGTGTTAATGCCGTCGGGCAGCGGCCCAGTGTTGTGTTGATCAAGAGTGACTGGAGCTTCAGCGGTACTCATGCATGAACGAGAAGCCACGATTATCTGAGCATATTCAGCTATTTTGTTCGCTATTTGCTGCAGAGATAAGTGCGGTTTCCGGACGTACCGCCGAAAATGTTGCATAGCGTTTTCAAACGGGAAAGCGGAATACTCGTCAAGCGGGCCGAAGACTTCAACATCGTCAACAAGATGCAATAATCCGTGAACGTTATAACTAACGAAATTGTGACCATACAGACGTAGGCATTGAACGGCGAAAAGTTTCAAACCAATTCTTGCGTATGTCAATAACTGACGAGAAGGATTGCTTGAAATCAATATACGTGCCGCACTGCTGAGCAGTAGGAAGTGGTTGTAGAAATCAGTGGTCAATATACCGTGGAAAACAACGGGTCCTGCATACAGTAAAAATTGACAAAACTCGGTAGTCTTCCATCGGGAATATCAATCCAACGGACGAGGCCTACGCGCGAATTTAGAGGGACACCAGTCGTACAGTGCTCTGAGTCGATCCGAAATTAATTGAATGTCCCGGGCACACATTTTACTCGTATTTGAAAACTTCCGATGAACCCAAGCCATAAGCGTTCGCTTCGTGACACCAAGATACAGTAAATGCATTGCTTCAAACGGAACTTGTGATACGGGCCCCATGGGAAGATGTGCGACGGGACTTTCCTCGCCACGATGATGTTCTTCATAGTTTTCCCTGAAATACCTTTCGTCAGTTCGGGGTATATTGTTGATTTGCTCGTAAGATAAACGCGTCCCCAAATGTTCACCACTTATTTTGCATTTTGAGCAGAGATTAGTCGAGTTGTGGCCCATGTGACACAATATAAAGGCACGAGCAGGCGCGTCTGCGATAAAACCACGGATGTACAACGGATATTTCGATTCCTGATAAATAATGCCTCCCTCTGCTACGATTCGTTGTAGGTCTTCGACGAAAAGTCGAAGGAATTCCATTGCGCTGGCGGATTTCTTGGGTCCTCGGTAAATGCCTATCACTCCTACCGCAGAGTTTGCGAGGTTTGTGATTTTACATTGAATAGGCCAAATTTGATTATTGCCCGAGTTATCGAGACTGGCTCCGTCCGTGCTCCAATGTATTTCCAAGTGAGCCGGAATTTTATTCACCTTTATTGAATCGAGAATACCAGTGAGCGCGTAATCTGTTCCCAAATGAAGATATTGCCCCGGGTGTACGTTAGTCAATTCCACTGGTTCCCGCGGTGTGCCCAAAAGCGTTTTCACTGTCATCGGAAGGGTAGCGAAACACGAATGCCTTTTCAACTTGTTAAGGAGATCATTTCCTGCACGATGACTGATGTTGTTCTCGAGTAGCCATGAGGCCAAATCATGGCGGAAAGTGTTGCTATCCTGTTGGTCGTTATCCGACGATTCAGCAAGCTCAGACTCCTCGCTAGACTCTACATCTTGAACCGATGATGCGTCAGGACTTTCGCTTGCATTATCGTTTTCAATATCCTTATCGTTTTCTGACAACAACGCGCCCATGGATTAAGTTTGTGGCGAAGTAGGCTCCACATTTATAGGCGATGCGCCCTGCAAGCTAGAATTATCACCAGCATCATCGGAAAAGTTGGAGACCCTTGTCTCAGTGGCTATTGACGAAATGTCTCGAGTTCCTTCACTCACTGACTCGGCCAGCCTATTTTTTCTAAGCTCTCTCTTTATTGCACGTCGCTGCCGCGAGGATAATTTTTTAAATGCCTTTCGACCACCAGACTTTTTCACTGCCGGTCGCATTTTACTAATTGTTATAATGTTGGGATCTTTCTTCTATTCGAGGAGGAGGACGATAAGAGCAGCTTCTACTGCTTGCGCTTCGGGTTCTTTCGAGGCTTGGTTGCGCGTGATGACCGAGAACCAGCTTGATATGTTGGGAACCTAAATAAAAAGACATTATTGTCAAATCAATGAAAACCGCACAAGATACATGAATTGAATTTCATACTTTTTAAAAAAGTTCAGAAAATTTCCGATCGAAACCTATTTACATAATTTTCGCTCGTACGCGGCTCTGTCGATAAATAATTGAAAAAAAAACAAACACTTTTTTTCACGATCCGACAATTATTTACAATTGACGATTCTTTTTCTCATTTATCACAAATGTTGTTTGAAAACAAGTTTTCTGCACGACAAATAACAAGAAGGACCGAGGATTTCAATAAATTGTGAAAAAGTGTTTAAATTTTTCAATTTTTCACACAAAGAGCCGCATCTGAGCGGAAAATGTTTTCATAAGTTTTTCATTGTAAATCTACTTAATTTTATAAATGAAGAATTAAATTTGACGGGATAGATGATAAACAAGTAGAATAAAGAACTGAGTTGTAAAAATGGCTAGTTTTTGTAACTCGGAAAATTACCTATCAAAAATCAAGTTTTTTTCTTTCAGAGTTTTCAAAAAAATTATATTCGATGGAACAATTTCGGGGTACAGTATTCGAAGAGTTATGAACCCTTTACCGCCTATAGTTACGGCGAGAAAAAGCAAAAGATAATAATCACATTTAACGAACAGTACAGTCATTAGAGAATATTGTTTCACACTAAATTATAGAAGTCTTTTTTTCACTTACGTTTAATTCAATGTATACTGAATGTAAATTCACAAAACCTCTACAAATTATAACCACGGACATGCAACTTTTTTGCAAAAAAATTTATGGACTCATATCTCCGTGACCGCGGACGCTCTAGTCCAAAAAACGTCATTTTTTTAAAATTAAATTTCGTGCAAAAAGAAATTGTTTTACGTTAATTGTTCTTAACATGTAGAAATAAAATTCGTTATCATTTTTTAATTCCATTTACAATACTCGAGCATCCAAGCAAGCAATTCAAGCATGCTGAAAAAATGTTTACGACCATAAAAAAGTGAGAAATACTGAAATGCGTCAATTGGATGCAGATAGAATTTTTTAAATCAACGCGTTTTAACTGTAACAATATTACTTCAGAAAAGAATGTTTCAAACGAAAGTTGAAGGAAAACGCATATTGTAAATGGCAAGTGATACAAGAAAATCACCAAGGAAAAAAAGATAGGAAATTTAATCATCCACAAAAAAGTTCTCATCATTTTTCGATTACAGTACACGGTTACGCAGGTATAAGGCAATGGAGTTTCCGGCAAAAATATGGCACTTCTGGCGTTGCAATTTGTAAGGATTTTGCAGACTTACTTTCAGTATGTAACATTGAATCGAAGTGGAAAAAAAATACATATACTCCGGTGATTTAATGCACTTTTGACAAGAGTACTGGCTCTTTTATTCACTGCATTAAAAAAGGATTATCGAAATATCAAATATTAAAAAATTAGAGAACGTTGCTCATAAAAACTGTATACATTTTTCAAAGTATCCACAAATTATTGTTTTTGGCAAAGACTACGCATCAGTAGATATATTCGTCATGTTTTTCAAAATCAGAACAATATGTGCGGCATTGGAGATAATGACGTCTTTTCTTCCCAATAATTATCTTTCAAATAAAGTTAACTCAGTATTCAAACATACTTTGAATAAATGCACCCAATTCATGGCGTTCACATTAATTCATTCATGTCACGGAATACATTCGTATTGAGAGGCAAAAACAATGATTATGATCGGCGAAAGGTATTCAACGAATTATTTAACTTTCCACTTGGAAACTTGTTCCTCAGTCTAATAACGAATCATTTTATTTCATTCACGCATCTGATTGTTTTTTGAAACTCTTTTTAAACCTTCTGCTCTCTCCAATAAATGAGAACACATACGTAATACATGAAGTTATCATATCAAAAAATAAGAAAATCCCTATAATTTTCGTCAATAAAAGAATAAACTGTCTCTCCAGAATGAATTGTCGATATATCGCGCAGTCATTCACTACTAGAATCAAAATATACGCACGGCACACGACTTTAAATCGGTACATTATTTGCAATTGTCATCGCAAATTTAAAGAAATATATATTCTAACCGAGCATTGAATGTCTTCAAAAAACACAAATTTTTTATAACAAAAATGAATTGAAACAACAAACAAAGAGAAATGAAAAACGTGAGATGAATTGAGATTCGATTCACAAAGGAAACTTGATCTTTATATTGAGTGTATTGTAGATACCGAGCGATCTCGTGATTCATTTGAGAATTACCACAAGAGTCGTAAATTCTTGTGTGCTATGATGCAACGGAATCGACGGTAAAAATGTTGGAGTCAAAATTAATCGACGACAACTGGTTTCGCGTGTGTAGGAAGAAAATTGGGATTCAGAACTTTTGGAAACAACAAATAATAATTTATTCCCGAACAATAGTAATCGTTTACAAATGGTAAAGTGAACGTGTTGTGTGAAATCGGTCAGAGTGGTCTCTAGACACGATGTTGACGTGGTGATGAGGAGTTAAGAACTGCCTAAAGATTGTAGCTCCAGAAAAATTCTCAATTTTCCTTGTGATGGAGGGAGAAGTTTCAAGCGACAGTATTGAACATTCTCATTGGCTATATTTTTTAGACAATACCAAACAAAAATGCGATTGGTCAAGGGTTAAGCTCACCCGCGAGTCGGTACGACGCGTCTCGAGAGGCGGGCTCGCGGAAAAACCCTAACGGTGGTTGGCAATAAAACATTTGGTCGCCAGAGATCGACTCATCGGCTTTCCCAGCAATAAAACATCTGCAAGCCAAAAGTTGAAATTTCCTGTGAATTATAAGCCTTTGAAAATGTTCGATTTCTTAATCCTCTAAATGAATGCATTTTTGAATGTCTGTGTTTGTGTGTTCGTGTATAGTTGGAATATTGTTACTAAATTTAATTTCACTTAATATTCTGTGCATAGCGTCTCTTGCGACGCTCCAGACTCCCCCCGTTGAGAGGATTCCGATCAAGTTATGCTAGCTGAATATGTGTTTGTATTGATTATTATTAAGATCTCTTTTCGTTGTTATATCGTCCCTTTTATTCAATGTCTCCTTCTTCGACTGGTAGAGGAGCTAGTCTCCTCACGTTTCGTTTAAACTCACTGTTGGTTGTTTTCACTGTCACGATTCTTATCACACCGTCATCGCCAGGGTGTGTTTTGATGATGCGACCTAAGCACCATTGCATTGGTGGCAGATGATCGTCCTTCAAGAGCACAATGTCGCCTTCCTTCACCGCACGTCCCCCCTTGGTCCATTTTGTCCTCACGTTGAGTTCGTTCAAATACTCTTTGCTCCATCGTGACCAGAAATCCTGTCGAATTTTTTGCAAATGTTGCCACCGCGATAGACGATTCGCAGGTGTGTTACCGTAGTCAGGAGAAGGTAAGCTTGTTATTGAATCACCGATAAGGAAATGACCGGGTGTCAGTGCTGAGAGGTCGTTGGGATCGGTAGATAAAGGGGTTAATGGACGAGAGTTCAGAATTGCTTCAATTTCAATGGCAAATGTATTCAATTCTTCGAATGTAAACAACTCATTGGCGATTACACGTTTGAAATGGTGTTTAAAGATCTTCACGGTCGCTTCCCATAACCCTCCGAAATTTGGAGACAGTGGAGGAATGAATTTCCACGCGATTCCCTGTTCCGCGAGGACCGAAGCTGTCCGCGCTTGATGCGTGTTTGAATTAAATAAGGCGTAGAGTTCCTTTAGTTCGTTGTTAGCTCCGACAAAGTTTGTGCCATTGTCGGAACTGATTGATTGAGGTTTTCCTCGGCGAGAGATGAATCGCCGCAGTGCTCCGAGAAAACCTTCCGTGGTTAGGTCGCTGACGACCTCTAGGTGAACTGCTTTGATTACCATGCAGACGAACACGGCGACATAAACCTTGACCCTTGTACGGTTTCGATGTTTTTTTTCTTTGGCGAAAAAAGGACCGCAGTAATCTACTCCTACATTGGAGAACGGTCGTGCTTGCGTTACACGAATGCTTGGTAAAGCTCCCATTGCGTAATCAATTGTCGGTGGGTTTGCTCGACAACATCGCATGCATTTTCGAATGATTTTTCGAACTTGGTTGCGCCCGTCGATTAGCCAATATCGTCGACGGATCGCGTATAACGTTGTTTGTATCCCAGAATGATGATTTTGCTCATGATAATATTGAATGATGAGCGAGGTCACATAATGTGATCGAGGGAGTATTGCTGGATGTTGCTGTGTGTAGGGAAGCTGCGCCTTTTTCAATCGTCCGCCGACTCGTAGTACCCCGTTGTTGTCGATGAATGGCTCCAATGATTTTAGTCTGCTCTTGTTGCTGACTCGATTCTGTCCCTTGAGATCGTGAATTTCTTTGCTGAACGTGCTGGCTTGTACTAATTTTATTAATTTGATCTCCGCAGTGCGCAATTCTTCAACTTGTATAGATCCTTTGTGCGTGTTTGTTGGTTTGAAACGTAAACAATACGCCATGACGCGTCTTAATTTGCTGAACGAAGAGAAACGTTGTAGAATGTCGCATTCGACAGTCGCCGTAAAACAAACGATACGCTTTCGCTCTGTTGCGTCATCGCTCATTGGGATTGGTGTGAACGGCCATTTCGATTTTGGATCGTTTAGCCAGAGTGGTCCAGTTTTCCACATCGAATTTTGAGAAAATTCACTGGGAAACTGACCTCTGGACAGTTGGTCTGCAGGATTGTCTTCAGACCGAACGTGTTGCCAATTGGATGGGCTTGTTTTTTCTTGAATGTCCGCCACTCTGTTTCCTACGAAGGTCTTTAAAGTGTGCGGAGACATGTTGATCCATTGCAGCGTTATCATCGAGTCCGTCCAAAGAAATATTTCATCGATTGATACATCAATCGTGTGGAGGACTTGTACGCATAGTTTGGCCAGCAACTGGGCTGCGCATAGTTCGAGTCGTGGTATTGTTATTACCTTTAGCGGTGCTACACGAGATTTCGAGCACAACAATCAACACTGCGCGTTTCCATGCCGATCGGTCGACCTTAGATATACGCAAGCTCCGTATCCCTTTTCGCTTGCGTCGCAAAATCCATGTACTTCAATTCGTGTAGCTTCTGGTAGCAAAATTCGTCGGTCACATGCCCAGTTGGTCAATAGATTTAACTCTTCGCAATATTTTGTCCATTCCGAATGGATGCTGTGAGTGACCGATTCATCCCAGTCTACCTTTAGTAGCCACAGCTTCTGCATCATTCGTTTGGCGCACAAGATGACTGGGCCGAGTAAACCGAGAGGGTCGAAAATTTTCGCTATTTCTGAAAGTATTTTTCTCTTTGTCACTGTGCTTTCAACGACTATCTCCTTGATAATGTATTTTATGAGATCGTCTGTGGCGTTCCAAACGATTCCCAGCGTCTTTAATGACTGCTCTTTGTCGAGCTGAAGAGTGTGATTAAGGCGTCTTCTCACTTTGGAAATTTAAAAAAATCGATTTTTTTTTTTTTTTAATTTTGAAAGTACATATCTTCAAAAATGTCATCTCGAAATTTCATAAAGATCGGACGAGTCTAACTACATTTTTTGGCGACCGTTAGGTGACTACCTGAGAGTACCCGGCGATCCCTTTCACGCCGCTCGGACGGTCCCTGTATATCTGACTCTATACAATTGAATAGCCGTGTTCTTTTGTTAATGTAGTACCCCTTGCTTAGGTATATTCTGTTTTCGGGTCTATACTCATGTAATAAGACCTTAACACGTGCATTTTTCAAAAGAAAATCACTCGGCAACGATGCTAAACTGTTATTTCATCAGTCTAATTTGAAACTTCGTAACGGCAACATCTCTGCGCTCAGGATTGTTATAATGGATAAAAAGACTTCGCAACAAAGTGCCACGTGGCGACGTCCAAGTTCGAAATCTAAAAAAAGAAAATTTCGTGGAGTGCTTCCACACCAGTCTGAAGCAGATACGAGTCATGCTAGTGCGAGTGCAGCAAAATTAAAAAAATCGGACGATACAAGTTTCGATGTACACATCGATCCAACGGCTGGATATAGTATTATTCAGTTTTTTCTTGTTTTTTCTACATTACAACAATATGTGAAGTGTAAAGTTTGTAACAAAGATGTTTCTTTTACAAAGTACGGTCAGCGAGGACTCGGTTTCAAAATTTGTGTGACTTGTGATTGCGGAGAAAAATATATTAACTCATGCCCATTAATCTCAACTGGGTACGAAATCAATCGTCGTTTAGTGTACGTTATGCGTTTGATTGGTGTTGGATTGAGTGGTATCAATACGTTTTGTGGGCTCATGGAACTGGGACATGGAATCAATTCCACGGTTTATTATCAAATACTCAATTCGATCGCCATCGCAGTGCAAAGTGTGTTCGATATAGTGACGAGCAAGTCTGTCAAAGAAGAAAAACTGTTGAACGCTCAACACGGAGAACCCGAAGACGTTTTAACCGTTTCAGGTGACGGTTCCTGGCAGAAAAGAGGATTTTCTTCTCTTATTGGAATCGTGTCATTAATATATAAACACAGTAAAAAAATTGCAGACGTCGTTGTGAAGTCGAGTCACTGCAAAAGCTGTGAATCGAAAAAAGGTATGAAAGACACGATCGAATATGCACAGTGGTATGAAAAGCACAAACTAGTTTGTAGTGCTAATCATTCAGGTAGTTCTGGAAAAATGGAGGTTGACGGTATATGTGAGATGTTTTTGCGATCACTCGAAAAATTTGCTGTGCGCTACGGTTTTTACATCGGTGATGGCGACACTAAAACTTTTAAAATATTGTTCGATACAGCACCGTATGGTGAAGACTTTGTGGTTAAGAAGTTGGAGTGCGTATTACACGTTGCGAAAAGAATTTTCAAGCGTGCTAAGGACGCTAAGAAAATTCTTACACAAAAGAGAAAAGCTGCAAAGAAAGACGCTGGAAAACCTTCACCAAAGAAAAAAGCAGCCAAGAAAGTTGTAGTAAAAAAAAAAAAAGTTGTTATAAAAAAAGTTCCTGTCGTAAAAACCCAAGATTTAACAATAAAATTGATGACAGAATTATCAACAAATTACTCATTGGCAATTCGAAGAAACCTGAATTCTGTCGAAGATATGCGCAGGGAGATCTGGGCAGGAGACTATCATAAAATTTCAACCGACAGCAACCCACAGCATACGTATTGTTCAGACTCATGGTGCAAGTACAAGAAAGCAGTGAAAAACAATCAGACAGAAACTTTTAAACATCCTCCTGCTCTAGCTGATGATGTTCAAGAGGTTTTGAAACCGATCTATGAAGAACTGACGAAGGACGAGTTACTGGAACGATGCCTCGGAGGAAATACCCAAAATAACAACGAGTGTTTCAACAGCTGTGTCTGGGCAATGGCGCCGAAACACGTTTTTACGGGAAGAAAAACCGTGGAAATTGCTTGCCAAACAGCGGCATGCATTTATAACGAAGGGCTACAACCTGTTTTAAAAATTTTGGAGGTGATGGGTGTCAAACTAGGCCCTATCGCCGTTCAATACGCCGAGAAACGCGACAGTGATCGCGTACGCGTAGGGAACCGCCGCAGCTCTAACGCTTCAAAAGAGACTAGGTCGAGACGAAGGGAAGCTATTTTGGACGAACACACCTTCTACGAAGAATCGGAAGGTCCATTGTATGGAGCAGGCATCGCTGATTAACCCGAGGTAAGGTTTTTTCATGATTTTTCTGCAACCAAAACTTTAAACGCAGTTATCTCAAAACAAGGTTTTTCGGTGCTTTGTTGATGAAATTTCGGAAACTATCCGGCCGATTGTCATGAAATTTGAATGACATATGCTTCATAGTTATGGCTGTAGCGCATATCATCAGATTTTTGAAATTTTGATTTTAAGAATTTTTTTTTTACAAAAAACTGCAAAAAAATCGTGGTTTTTTTTTACTTTTTCGAAAAACGTGCGCCATTTTGTTATTTTCGCGAATATCAAAAATCTGATGATATGCGCTATAGCCACTGACATACTGAATCTAAAACAGTTTTATTTTTTTGTTTCAGACGACCCGTCTCGGAGATACCATCAACAAGCCACGACCATAACATTTTTACACGGGTTTTTCGATGCTACTGATGTATTATAATAATTGTTTAAAAAAATTTTAAAAAAATTTTTTCATGTACTTGAAAGATGTGTTTATTACATAGGATCCGTTTTATCCCATAATTTTAAGCAAAAATCCTCGAAAAAAAATCGCAAATACAGCCTATTTTTGAGGCGCTTAAAGTGAGAAGATGCCTTAAGCTCTTCTTCAGGTAGTTCTTCGAGTATCTGCATGTCGTTCGAGGCCCATTGACGAAGATGTAGACCTCCGCGTTTAAGAAGTTCGATGATATCTTCACGCAGTTCACGAGCCTGTTCTATTGTAGGTGCGCCAGTCAACAGATCATCGACGTATAGGTCGCGTTTGAGAATTTTCGCGGCTACTGGATGTCTGTAGCCTTCGTCATCTGCCAATTGGTGGAGACAGCGCGTGGCCAAGAAGGGCGCCGAGGCCAATCCAAAGGTTACGGTGTTCAACTGGTATGCCTTGTGACTCGTTGAATCGTGCCACAAGATTTTTTGAAACTTCCGATCTTCCTCGCGGATTAGAATTTGCCGATACATTTTTTCAATATCAGCCGTTATCACGTAATTATGCAACCGGAAACGAAGGATTAACGAGAATATGTCGTCCTGTATTGTAGGGCCGACCATTAATGTCTCGTTGAGCGAGACGCCGGAGCTAGATTTCGCCGAGCCGTCGAAGACTACGCGCACCCTTGTCGTCGCGCTTGTTTCTTTAATGACGGCGTGATGTGGCAGGTAGAAACCGCTTCCGTCGTCTGATTTGCATTCAGTCATGTGACCCAAATTTAAATATTCTTCGATGACTGCTGTGTATTGTTGCTGTAGATACTTGTTGGCGCGGAATCGCCGTTCTAACGCTCTCATCCGTTTGGCTGCAGTTGATCGCGATTCTCCAAGAACTCGGTGTTCTTTCTTGAATGGTAGTGCTACAATGTATCGGCCGTTTTCGTCACGGCTCACGTTTCGTCGAAAGTGTTGTTCGCACTCATGTTCCTCTTCTGATAATGTTGGACGTGATGCCCCTTCTTCGATTTCCCAGAATCTTGAGAGGTCATGTTGTAAATCAGCGAGGAAGCACGAGATTGTTGATGGGCGTTTATTTTTAACGCTGCCTCCCATAACCCATCCCAGCCGGGTCTTTTGAAGGATGAGATCTGCTCCTTTGTCGGATAGATCGATTTGGCCAATGCAGAGCATTGATAAAGTCGGTCCGGAGCCTATAAGCAAATCTATGGGTGCTGGCTTATGAAACTCTGGATCTGCCAAGCGTATATTGGCAGGGATGGCAATATTGTCTCGTCCAATTGGCTCTGCTGGGATAAGTCCAGATATGCGAGATATTGTGAGAAACGTCAATGTTTTTTCGAATCCGTCGTGTATTGACCTTATGGTGGCTGTGACGACATGCTTGGTCGTTGTTTCTAATGCGTTTAGTGCCCCCACGGGAGTAATGAGTCGCCTTTTTGGCAGTCGCAATGCCGAGGCCAGTCGTTCCGTAATAAAGTTTGCCGTAGAACAAGTGTCTAATAACGCGCGACATCGCGTCTGGCCGCGTTGTTTATCGAAAATGTCGACCGCTGCGCTAGTCATTACCTCACGCATCGTTGTATTTGAGGAGAATGACACTTGTCGCTCGACATGACTTGTTGTTGTCGCTGTGCCTTCCCTTGCCAGTTTGCACTTCGGCATGCTTACGGACACGGGTTGGGCATGTTTCTTTACTCCTGTGGGCGCAACGAGTCACTTTTGTGCATTTGATTTTGGCACTTCAGTTTCGAGATGAAGTAACGAATTGTGGCGTTCGCCACATCGTGGGCAGTTTCCGAATCTGCATTCTTTCGATCCATGAGTGCGAAGGCAATTGGCACACAACGACGCGTCCTTCACGAATTTTATTCCTTGTTGCACCGGTAGATTGCGGAATTTTTCGCATTTGTATATTGGATGCGCATCTTCGGAGCAGACTGCACATTTTGAAGACACCGTCGTTACGAATGTCTTCGTTGGCTTATTTGATTTTATGTGTGTTTTATTTTCCGCGGTCTGAGTTCCTCCGCGGTGGTCGGAAGTCCACGTCGCGATTCGCGATGCTGTCCCGTACAGAAATTCCGTAAGCTGTTTGAACGTAGGGAAAACGCGTCTTTGCAACGACTCTTCCCATTTTTGGCGCGTTATTTTTGGCAATTTGCGTACTATAATTTGCACGATGATGTGCTCGCCTATTTCGATCCCTAAGGATTTCAATGAGGCCACGTGTTGTCGCGACTCGTCGACTAGGCGCATCAGTCCCGCGGTCGATTCCTTTTCTTGTGTCGGCATGTCGAGGAGTAAGTCGAAATGACGAGTGATTAGCACTCTTTCGTCTTGGTACGTTTCTTCAATTAAATTCCACGCAGGATCATAATTGTCGCCGGTTATCGTAAACACGTCCAATTTTCGCGACGCGTCGCCCTTTAGGGAAGCCTTGAGATATTGGAGCTTTTCTACGTTGCTGATATCGCTCCTGCTTCCGATCATTGATAAAAATGAATCTTTGAAGGTCAGCCACGGTTCGTATTTGCCTTCGAACCTTGGCAGTGTGGCTTCAGGTAACTTCAGTCGTGAAACGCGGGTTTGACGTTCATCGCTATCCTCGGATGAAATTGTAATCGGTATGACCGGTGAATTTAACTTTTCTAGCGCGATTTCGGCTTCGCTGATTAAATCGAAATATTGCTCTTGAGCAGTGATTTGCTCCGATAGGTGATCGTTTTCTTCGTCGAAGCTACCCAATTCCTCGCATATCGAGTCGAAGTCTGCGTAGACTTCCTTGAGTTTTTGCATTCGGTTCCGAATTTTAATTGAGTCCTCGTTATCAAGTTGTCGGTTACGAAAGTCGTTCATGAATTTGTTGAACGATGTAATTTGTGCCTTTATGGTACCGCGCTTCCGAATGAGTTGTTTCACGATTTGCGGATTTTCGTTTGCCATTCTGAATTCGCGTATGGGAAAGGAGTTCGGTGATAATGTATTATAACAAGCTTACCGATTGCCGAATCTTCACTGGTGTTGAATGGGCCCTTGACTCATCCTTGTTCCGTGTTGAAGAAACGATCTGTTGCTCCCTTGTTGTTAGTAGATAAACAAGGCCGGTTCTGGATCAACGCGTGTTAGTGCACACGTACACGTCACACGTACACACCCACACATACACACCGACTTCCACAGCGGGGGGGGGGGGGGGGGGCAGCTCGAATACTTCACGGCACCATGGCGGCGAGGGGGGGGGGGGGGGGTCAACCGCGCGTTACTCCATATTTCTTAGCCGATTGTTTATTTAAATTGTTTATTTAAATGTGTCTAATAAATATTCTTGATATGAGATATGAGGTGTGAGTTATCCGATCTTGCTTAGCCGTACTGTTTATTTAAAAAGTGTCATTTCTTAGCCGAATTGCTTATTTAAATTGTTTATTTAAATGTGTCCAATAAATATTCTTGATATGAGATATGAGGTGTGAGTTATCCGATCTTGCTTAGCCGTACTGTTTATTTAAAAAGTGTCGGATAAATATTCTTTCACACCGATGACCAATATCGGATATCAACAACAGCGGCCATATTGTTTAGTCAACAGCCGAATGTCAGATAAATAATGTTTTAACGCTATGTGTTACGCGATATATTTCATCGCATAAATATTCTTTGATACCACCGAACAGCAAATTTTTTTCAGAGAAGGTAGGGGGTGGGTTTATGGCTACATACCGATGACGGGGTCTCATCGAGATAATTCTCACGACGAGTTTTAATTAACATAATTTTTCTCATCTATAGTTCCGGTGGAGCTGCATATGAGTAGCCCATATCTTTTAATGTTCGACGTGTTAGAACGTGTCGCTGCGACGGAATAAGCAGAGCAGTATGAATGCTACGAGTTACCCAATATTTCTTAATTGCGTTATTTATTCAACGTGCGCTCGAACTCTTTGGGGTGATGTCCGATATGTTACAACGCACCGCGGTGACGTCACCGTCAGAGCAGAGCGTTCGCCGCAACGAGCGAGCTGTGATATCTAGGATATCGGTTAACACTTCGCCAAGTGTTTATCCAAAGTGCACTCGAACGCTTTGGGGTGGCGTTCGATGACGACGGCCTAAAAATTGGCTATCCTTCTCTTTCACAAACCTTAGAAAGAAAGAGAGAGAAAGAGAGAGAGAGAGAGAGAGAGAGCAACGAGCTAGCCACGATATCTAGGATATCGGTGACACTTCTCCAAGACGTTTTATGATAAACAATGACGACGGCCCAAAAAATTAGCTATCCTTCTCTTTCACAAACCTTAGAAAGAGAGAGAGCAGGAGCATTACCCCATTTTTTAAACATCTCTCTTATAAAGAACCATGTGAGCAAAGGGCTTAGATCATTGTGTGTTCTATCACCGCGCCGGAATAATATCTCACATCTAATTATTTTTGCGTATACCATAATGGAGTCAAAAGAGTGTCAAAAGTTGATTCGAATTATGGAGAGAGCGTACGAATCGCTCAAAGACAAGTTTTCTGTCCGCGACATTGAACAATGGCTAAAAAATGGACACACAAATATTAAACTTTTGAGCAAACTGCTGAAAACAGCCACAACTCTGGGAGAGAAAAATCGTATTTCCGCAACAATCGGAATTCTCAAAACCATAAACGCGAAAATTAAATCTTTGCATAAAGTTGGTGCCGGTGTTTCGCGACGAAGTGACAGAGTTCAGTGGAAAGATTCCGTGACGGCTTTCGCATCAAGCATTCGTACCGGAATAGTGATCAATCTTGGACATAGAGACGTAAAACTTTTTCTCGATGATTCGAAAAGTTTGATTATCAGAAAATTGAAAAACATTCTGTTAAAGGACAGCAGTGTGAAAGTGAATTGTATTCTTGCGTGTAAATTTTCAATCTCCAAAAATAACGACGTCATCGAAGAGATTAAATTTTTCAACACGCGAAACGAGGAAATGTATACAACAATAAATTTTAACCAGTGGTACACCGAGTTAGTGCACAAACTACTTGTGAAAGTCGAAGACTTTCAAGAAAAAGATTCGGGCTGGTCCATGATAGAAATAATCAATTTGACGGTGAACATCAACAGGCATATACCATTACGCGGAGGATTGTCAACATTCGTCGAACTTCCACGTGATATTCAAAAGAAGAAAGCAGTCGTCAACATCCAAAACGAGGACCCCTACTGTTTCCTGTGGGCCGTCACCGCGGCTCTTCATCCACGGTCATCTAATACGACTCGACCGACTTCATATCCTCACTTCAGCACAGTATTAAAGTATGAGGGTATAGACTTTCCTATGCGATTAAAAAATATTGCGAAATTTGAAAAAATGAACAATTTGGCAATCAATGTGTATGGACTTGAGTGTGATGAGGGTAAAAAACATCGTAACGAGGTAATACCTATTTACGTTAGCCATAATAAATCCGATAGATCCACGATTCACTTGCTTGTGCATGAAGCAAATACTGAAGATAGTGATGAGGATCTAGGAATAAACTTTAATACGATTTATCACTTTGTTTGGATCAAAAATCTTTCGCGTTTGGTAAGCTCACAAATTTCAAGACACGACCATGCCACGTGGCTCTGCGATCGTTGTTTGTCACATTTTAATACGGAAGGTGGACTTCAAAAACACGGTGCTGATTGCACCGATTTAAACAAGACGAAAATTATTATGCCAAAGGGTGAGGGTTCGATTCTGAAATTCAAGAATTATAAACATAAAATAGATGTTCCATTCGTAATTTACGCCGATCTTGAATGTATCTTGAATCCGATCATACCAAAAGATAATACAAATACAATAGCATATCAGAGACATATTCCACACAGTATTGCATTTTATTTCAAATGTAGCTTCGATGATTCTCAATCAAAATTCAAAATTTATCGTAACAAGGATTGTATTGAATGGTTTGTCAACGAGTTAAAAGAAATAGCTGAATCGTTGAGCGCAACCTTGAAATCGATCAAACCGATGAATCGGATGACTCACGATGAAAAAATGGACTTCCTTTTTGCCAAAAATTGCCACATTTGTCAAAACCCATTCACACCCGAATATATCAAGCATCGTGATCATTGTCATTTTTCGGGTAAATATCGCGGTGCAGCGCACGAAGGGTGTAATTTGAATTTTAAAAACTCACATACCATTCCAGTAGTTTTTCATAATCTATCAGGCTACGACTCACACTTTTTAATTAAAGCGCTTGCCAACCAATTTGAGGGTTCGATCAAGCTTTTACCTGTAAATAAGGAAAATTATATCTCATTCACGAAGAGTGTCAAGGGTACCATCATAGATTATCGATTTACAGATTCATTTAGATTCATGCCATCCGGTATCGACAGCTTAGCATCGTATCTTAGTAACGACGAAAAGCTAATTACGAGGAAGCATTGTAATTATGTGCAAGAATTCGACTTATTAACGAGAAAAGGTGTTTTCCCATATGATTACGTGGACAGTTGGGAAAGACTCGACGAGACTGAATTACCGACGAAACAAAATTTTTATTCACAATTAAAGGGTGAGGACATATCAGACGCCGAGTATTCTCATGCATGCACAGTGTGGGAAGTTTTCAACGTGAAAACCTTGGGAGAATACTCAGATCTCTATCTAAAAACTGATGTCCTTCTTTTAGCCGACATTTTCGAAAATTTCCGAATGAAATGTAAAATGACATATGACCTTGATCCACTGCACTATTACACCGCTCCTGGGCTGGCTTTCGATGCCGCGCTAAAATGTACGGGTGTGAAGCTCGAGCTCTTTACGGATGTGGACATGCTTATGTTTATAGAAAGAGGCATTCGAGGTGGATTATCACAGTGCTCAAACCGATATGCAAAAGCTAATAATCGTTATATGGGCGCAGAATTCGATCAGTACAAACCTGAAACATATCTCATGTATTATGATGTAAATAATTTGTATGGTGCAGCAATGAGTCAATATCTTCCTATTGGGTCTTTCGAGTGGGTGGGGGAAGAGGAAGAGTCGATAGATCCGCGCAATATTCCAGATGACAATGCCGTAGGATATATTTTCGAAGTTGATTTAGAGTATCCGCGAGAGTTGCATGAGCTACACAAAGACTTACCACTGGCACCTCAACCTTATGTACCACCTGGTAGTAAACAAGCAAAATTAATGACAACGTTGTACGCGAAAAACCGATACATAGTACACTATAAAAATTTGAAGCAATATATGAATTTGGGGTTAAAACTCGTTAGAGTTTATAGAACTCTTAAATTTCGACAACAACCCTGGCTGAAAAAAATACATTGATTTGAATAACAATTTGAGAAAAAAATCCACAAATGACTTTCAAAAAAATTTCTACAAACTCATGAATAACGCCGTTTTTGGTAAAACCATGGAAAATGTGAGAAACCATCGCGATGTACGACTAGTTACTAAATGGGATGGTAGATATGGAGCTCGAGCTCTCATAGCAAAACCAACTTTTCATAGCTGCACCATACTCGATGAGGAGACTGTTATTGTCGAATTAACACGTGCTCGAGTTAAATTTAATAAACCTATATATACAGGTTTTTGTATTCTCGATATAGCAAAAACATACATATATGACTTTCATTACAATTATATAAAACAAACGTTTGACGATCGAGCTCGACTAATGTACACTGATACAGATAGTTTACTCTATTACATAGAGACTTCAGATATATACCAAATCATGAAACGTGATATTCATAAGTTCGATACATCTGATTATTCGCCAGATAATGTGTATAGTATGCCATTAGCTAATAAAAAAGTTTTGGGCCTAATGAAGGATGAAAATAATGGTCAAATTATGCGGGAATTTATTGGATTAAGAGCGAAAATGTATAGTTTCAGAGTGCAAAACTCCGTTAAAATGCGTGCGAAAGGCGTAAAGAGAGCTACGCTGAATTCTATAACTTTCGACGATTACAAACGATGTCTCTTTGACCAACAAATTATAATGAAAAATCAAAAATTAATTCGGAGCAAAAATCATAAAGTCGAAACTGTAAATCAGAGAAAAGTAGTTCTAAGTTGGAACGATAACAAACGAATAATATGTCCAAATATGATTGACACGCTTCCATGGGGTATTGAATTGTAAACATAGTATTATAGAATTGTATTGTGAGAGGAATGTTTGGAGAACCGATGTAAATAAAACTTATGTGTATGTATATAAATGTATATATATATTTTCAATAAACTTCATATCTTTTCACTGTACTAATCGTGTTTGAAAATGAATTATAAAACCATTTTTTAAATTCGTTTATTATTTTTATTGATTAAAAATCTTATGATATAAATAAAAAAATTACAAATCAGATTTGTTTATCCAGCTATTGTGCGAACTATCAAAACCTAACCATTTTACAAGTAATTTATTTCCATGCTTCCGAATAACTTTTTCCACAAGGTAAGTATTTGGATATTTGACTGGTGCGAGTTCTTCCTGGTAGAAGCCGCCCTCGATCGGTTGGTCTTGATAATCTCGCAACTTGTACGTTACAGGATCGGTATGTATGACTTTGCTTATGACGAATATTTCAGCTGTCCAGTTTGGTGTATAACCTTTTTCGAAAACGTGCTTATACTTGCTTATTCGTACTTTATCACCAATTTTATATTTTATCTTTCGCGTTCTATTGACTTTTGATTTTCGATAAATATGTAGCAAGATTTTTTTTTCATTTTGAGTAGTAACGTCGCGAGGTCTCATCTTTATGGTACGATGTTTAGAATTATTGTAATTGGTGATCAAATTTTTGAGTATATCGATCCACTTGTACGATCTACGTAGGGAAAATTCTTTCCACATTTTATCCTTAAGCGTGCGATTAAAACGTTCGCATATCGATGCTTTCATATTACTGAATGTGGAGTATATGGTGATTCCGTACCGTTGGAGCACAGTCTTAAATTCGCTGTTGTAAAATTCTTTACCGCGATCAACGTGCAGTTTTTTTGGCGTTCGACCGAGTTTAAGAATCAATGCCATGGCACTCGACACATCTTTACCACTTTTCGTCTTCGTTGGTACGACCCAAGCATACTTTGAAAAAATATCGATAATTGTCAGTAGGTATTTGTAACCATTATTGTACCGCCCATACGCAGACATATCAACGAGATCAGCTTGCCACGTCTCGTCCAATCCACGTATATCAACATGGCGCCGTGGATAATTTTTCCGTGCTGGTTTATGGAGTTCATCCGCTATCGTCTGTTTTTCCATGCTCCAACGCAGTTAATCCAAGACGATCGGACAAAATTTGGGAGTTATGTAAAAGTCGATTTTTTTTCGAGAGCTTCGATTCGCGTCTTCAGATTTTGTATAGCGTACGTCGCATTAAATTCGTGTGACCTCAGCTGCTCGTCCAAACGAGTAATAAGCTCGGAATCACGTGCAACGAGTTCTTGTACCGATGCCTCATTTGCTCGCAGTTGTTTCACGTGTTCTTGAAATTTCGATTCGAGGACTTGAAGCATTGTTTCGGAATCGTCGATACTATTTCGCAAGGCAGATGTAACGCTGTAAATAAGCCTAAATTCCTCCTCAATAGCAGTGTGCATCACTCGCACCGATACAGCATCGTGTTCCCCTACGGGAGCACCTAAATTACATATTCTTCGATTAACCATGTCGTATTGACCATCGTCAGTGATTTTAAATCCTTCTCCGCGAGGGCCTCGATTGCCATCGGTATCAGCATTCCTACTCTTTCTCAAATGATGACCAAACACATCAACGCTCATTTTGACGGTTGCGAGAAGACTGCGCTCGCATACTCGTTAATCAGCATTAATAAACGATTTCAGCTTCACGTAATTCCTCGATGATGGAAACGATCTCGTTCGCATGACTAAAATTTCCGGCTGATTGGGATGCATGGAGGAGCCTTAACCTATCGACTAATTCGTTGGGGTCGTCCCAATAAACGTAATCCAGACTACTGTTTCTTCTAACAATTTTGGATCGCGGCAACCCTTTACCCAATCGTTCCGAGTGTCTCTTTGACACAGCTTTTCTCAACGGAGATGCGATAATTTGTGCAATTATACTTTTGAATTTCATGCTTTTATCCTCGCGAATTGCGTGATCGCTGATATAATGTTTTCTGTAAGCGTTCGTCGAGTTAAGGATTTTACCATAATTTTCCATATCATTCGCCGTTACGAGAGATTCATCGGGTGATTTTTTAAATATCAACTCCAGTAAACCTTCACTTTGATCATAAGTCTTATCACTGACACGAATAATATTTTGCTCGAACGTAATTGGTGAATTCCCAATCATTAAACGATCTCCCTGTAATTTCCGCACTCCATACGATGTGTCCAATTCTTTCTTATCCTTCGTGGCGAACATTTTCAAGTAATTTTGCGCCAAATCAACATTAATATCGTCTTCAATACTAATATTCCGTTCCGAGATATCCCCGTGAGCTGTTTCAAACGTTTGTTCAAATCGATCATCCTCATTATCGCTATATTCATCCTCGTTTTTCTTGGGTGATTCAACATTTGGCTCTTTCTTGATAGTTGATTCCTGTTTTACCGACGATTGTGACGATGACTGATCAACTAGTTTTTGCAGTGGAGCTACCACCGGTCTAAAAACTTCTTCCATTTTTCTCTCAGAGGTCATTTTTCCCAATTTCAACATTCTATGCTTGCGACGGATCGCATTGCTTGCAGTCGCGATTTGACGCAAAATATGTTTCTCCTTGTTTAGCTCCGCTCCATACATATTGACGCTTTTAAGGCTACACTGTAACTGATGATTATGTTGAAAACTACAAATTTATAAAGCAATCGAACCCCTTCCTGTAACGACCCTTGTTTAATTCTCTATCTTTGTCTATCACCACGAACCCATACTTATCATTGTTCCAGCACTTTGAGCATAAACTTTTGAATTGCGTGTACGACATGTCGGTATTTACGTGATCGTCATATACATGCTTCAAATTCATTTCATCCTGCTTAAAGAGTACCAATAGGTTAGTATTATCGCGCACGAGATGTTTCGGAATACGTGCGTACGTTTGACACAAGTAAAAGCAGTCCACATCTCTGTGTCGCCCCATGCAGAAAAATGCTCTCACGTTGTCCTGTTTTTCACAGGCAATATCATCGAAAATCATGATCGAATTCGATCCCGCCTCCTCGGGTTTGATGACTTGCTCATGATCAGCGAAAGGAGAATATTTCACCCCTTTCACAGATTCGAGCAGACGTTTGAGAAATGTGTACTTTGGTTGATTCAAAGATTTTGAATACACGTAAACATTCTCAAATCTCAAACCATTTGGATGGGTAATGAGGGTAAGGAGTGCGTTAGTCTTTCCGCAATTGGATGGACCGCAAAATACTGCGCGTACACTACATGGCAACAATTCCCCATGACGCCTCCTCCCTGCCCTCCTATCCTCATCTTGCACGAGATCATCAAAATTTTTTGTAGGTAATTTGATCGATTGGTTGTGGAACCTCATCTCGAGAATAACTGACGTCTCGAGACACGGGCGAACCCTTTTATAAATATGATGGGCATCGAGAACGATTATCTCAGTATCATTTTGTACGTTTTGTGGGAATGACTACGCTGCTGAATAAAATAAAATTCGATTTTGAAAATCTGCGGAAGCACAATACAGATAAATAAACTATTCGAAATAAAATTTCTCAGTCTACGACTATTCTTTATCGAGTAATGATCGTGCACGGGGAAGGGCTCGTCAACAATCTCATCAATAAGCTTCCGATTGAACTGCATGTACCTGGTTATCAATATTGTGGTCCTGGCACTAAATTGAAAAAGAGACTCGAACGAGGGGATTCGGGAATAAACGCGCTCGACGCTGCTTGTAAAGAGCACGATATCGCGTATTCGAAAAATCGTGAAAACATCGACGCTCGACACGCCGCGGATCGAGTTCTCGCGGATAAAGCTTGGAGACGTGTTTTTGCAAAAGACGCCAATTTTAGTGAAAAAGCTACAGCTTGGGGTGTTGCGAATCTGATGAAGACTAAAACTAAGCTCGGTATGGGTGCTGGGGGGAAGAGAAAGATGAAGAGGAACCCTCGAGTGAAAAAAGTCTCGATAAAGAGTATTATCCGAGCAGCGAAAACATCGATGATTTCCGGTACGAACGCAGTGAAATCAGCTCTCACTGGCGCACGCGCAGCTGTAAAAAATGCTGGTGGCAAGAAAAACATCCAATTGCCGCGCATTCTGCCTGTACCTCCAAAAATTGGTGGTTTTTTACCCTTTCTTATACCCATTTTCGCGGGATTGAGCGCTACCGGAGCTCTCGCTGGTGGCGCCGCGGGCATTGCTAAAGCTGTTAATGATGCCGAGGCCGCGAAACATGCTCTCGAAGAGACTAAACGTCACAACAAGACGATGGAGAGTATAGCGTTGGGAAAGGGACTTTATCTTAAACCATGCAAAAGCGGTATGGGTCTTCATGTTAAAAAAAACGACTAAGGCTACCACATCGAGCGCTCACCGACGCTGATTTATCAAAGTTCGCTAGAGTCATGAAAATTCCACATTTTCGTGGTGTTTACATGAGAAATGCGCTACCCGAGGATGGACCTCGAAAATACGAATCAGCTATCGTTAATCTTGATGATAAAGATGGTCCAGGCACACATTGGGTCGCATACGCGAAAAAGAATAAAAAAGTAACGTACTTCGACAGTTTCGGTGAT
Organism: Netelia melanura; assembly: GCA_964007305.1. NCBI lineage: Eukaryota > Metazoa > Arthropoda > Insecta > Hymenoptera > Ichneumonidae > Netelia > Netelia melanura. Next base: position 1,440,713 of record OZ023260.1, read on the forward strand.
CTTCAACCACCGTCCGATTTAATAAAATACCTCGGTGTTGGTAGCATTGTAAATTACAATTATCAAAAATATCAAGACTATGATACGGTAGTGTGCGGACATCTGTGTCTCAAGTTCCTCAACGGAGAGTTATAAAATGGATGGTTATACGAATCGCGGTATCAGTCGAGTGCTAGACGCGATGGATGAATCTTTTACATTGACATTGTCAGGCACATCTTCCATACTCGAAGCTCATTATTTTCCCCCCATCGAATTGTCACCACACAAACATTATACTCTGGGTCTCCTTGAACTGCTAACCTTCAATTCAATTCCCAATATAGACGAGACAAATAACAAATTTTACGTGGGCGCGGAGATTATCACCATACCGATTGGGAGCTACGAAATTGAGGATATTGAGAGCTATCTGCAAAAAGTACTCTCCGATAGTAATATCGATGTCATTCTCAAGCCCAATAATAATACTCTGTGCAGTGAAATTAAAAGCAATCGTGAGATAAATTTCGAACCGAGTGATTCTATTGGTCGACTGCTGGGGTTCACACCACGCATCCTTCCCGCTAATATCACACATAAATCCGATTTACCGGTTACTATTCTCAAGATAAATTCTCTACGAGTCGAGTGTAACATAACCTCGGGAGCATACATCAACGGGCAACGAGTTCATACGATTCACGAATTTTTTCCCTCTGTACCGCCGGGGTATAAAATTATCGAAATACCCTCGCACATCGCATATCTCCCAGTTACCGTTAAATCGATACACAATCTACAGTTGAAAATTGTCGATCAAGACGGTGAGTTGGTGAATTTCCGCGGCGAGCTAACAACGATCAGGCTACACATAAAATCCTAAAAAAAAAATGGGAATTGTTTTCGGGTCGAAGAGCGGACAGGGGTATAAATTTCAACGACCATGCCTCGAACGAAACATTCGTCGAACACCCCGCAAGGAGCTAACACCTCAGAATATTCGATATCTCCAGAGTCTGGGTCTGAAACTTCGAAAAAAATAACAAAAATAAGTTCTTGTTGCATCACAATTACTTGCTTTATACCATGGCGGAAATCTTAACAATACAAAAACCCGTGATGTTTGATGATGCTATTGCGCATTACGAGATACACGGTCATCAACCATTCGCCTCGGCAACCTTCAATAACAGCGATGAAATTCGTATTGCCGTGCAACATCAAGATTTGTGTCTATTGCCTAGTAAGAGCTCGCTGCACGTTAGCGGTAGATTGACGAGAGCCGATGGCCGCACTCCGACGACAAACACAACGTTGGTCACCAATGCCATCTGTCACTTATTCGAGGACATACGCTACGAGCTGAACGCCATTGAGATTGACCGATGTAAAAATGTTGGTTTAACGAGCGTGATGAAAAATTATGTGTCTCAGAATCCTAGTCAAACATCGATAATGGAAAACGCTGGTTGGGTACCCAGTGAAGAAGAGCTGCAAATAACTGATGCTTCTGGATACTTCGATATCTCGATACCGCTGAGTATGTTATTGGGTTTTGCCGAGGACTATCGCAAAATTATCATCAATGCCAAGCACGAGCTAATATTGACGAGAGCAAACACCGACACGAACGCAGTCATACGGACTCGACCAGAAGGGGCTGCTGCACCGGAAGAATTTAAGATCATTCTATCGAAAATTGAATGGATGATACCGTATATCAAGTTCTCCGATGAGAGAAAAATTCAAATGCTAAATTACATAGCCAAAGATACACCCATCCCAATAAGTTTTCGCACGTGGGAACTGTATGAGTACCCTCTATTGCCTGCTTCATCGAAACACGTTTGGGTAGTAAAAACTTCTTCTCAACTCGAAAAACCCCGATATGTAATCGTAGGTTTTCAAACAGCACGAAAAAATAATGCTCTTAAGAATGCGAGTCATTTTGATCATTGTCATGTTCGAGATGTTAAACTCTTTTTAAATTCACAGAGTTATCCGTATGGGAACTTGAACCTCGACATTAGTCGCAATCAGTATGCTTTGCTCTATGAAATGTATGCAAATTTCCAGTCTTCTTATTACGAGAAGAAGCCCGAACCACTCATAAACAAAGGTGACTTTTTGAAATACGCGCCGCTAATTGTTATCGATTGCTCAAAGCAGAATGAATCGTTGAAATCAGGCCCCGTCGATATTCGCCTCGAATTCGAATCTGTAAATCCCTTTCCTGCTGAAACCTCGGCTTATTGTTTAATTTTACACGACCGTATTGTTGAATATAATCCCATCAGTGGTAATGTTAAAAAAATAGTGTAAGGACACGTTCATCTGTAGAGTTATATATTTTTCTTTTTACTTCTTATAGTTTTTTATTATTACTATATATTCATAAGTTTTTTTTTGGTGTGGGAGGGAGGGGGGGGCGTATTGGATATTTATTATAAATCGGACGCGACGGTTATTGGAATCAGTTGTATCCGAGATGGAGTACGTGGTTGACTTGCAAGGTTTCAAAAAACCCTCGAACGAATTTGTGTTAAAAGAATTTTCTGTTATTTCTTTAACGGATTCCAATCGAACACCGTCAACGCTTTTCTTCGAACCACCATGCGTATGGATTGATTTGCCGGTCAAATATAGATGTACAAATGCTTGGTTGACAAATAATTATCATGGCTTACCATGGAACTATGGTGCCATACCCTATAATGCTATAAACGGAATTCTTCAAAACATTTTGCGCGATGCACGAGCAATTTACGTTAAGGGTCCGGAGAAGAGAGAATGGTTAACGAATTTTTTGGATAGTTGGGCGGGGCTCATAATCAATCTTGATAATCTCGAATGTCCATCGTTACAGAAATTGCGGAAAAGCATACGCACTGATTGTTCATATCACAAGTATTCATCAAAGTTCAATTGCGCAAGCAAAAATGTTCTAGCTCTAAAATATTGGCTTCGCCCAAAATTGCCCGAGAATTAAGTATATATTTTTTCCATGAAAATAAAAGATTTCAATATATATATATCATGTGTGTTTGCTATATTTTGAATACCCTATACACCAACGAAAACGATTCGAAGTATGTTCGATGGCTCCCCACGATGGAAACGTCTCGACTTGTTTCGACTCGTCTCGACTCGCTTCAACTTGTCATAACTTTATTCCCTCATAGCATTCACATAGTGAAATAATAATAATTAAGAATTAGTCACTAAAATGAGATGGAAGATCAAATTCAGTATAAATGAGATGCGTTCACGACTGTTCAAATCAGTCGTTGCATCAGTCTTCATACAGCACAGTCAAAAGTCATCGAATCTGAAGTTACATCCAAAGTTACAGCTGTAGAGACGTGAATTGCTAATCCACATTAAACAATTATTACGAAATATTCAACGGGTAAAAAATAATTATCGCACGATCACGAACTCAATCGATGGTAGCCAAATTTGGACAAATAAATTTTGACGCATCAACGTGAAAAAAATCGCAGGTTTGTATTAAACGTTTTGTCCCGTGAATTATGTGTTCTCATAATTTCGAGTGTTAACGATAAACAATTTTATGGAAAAAATGTATTTTTCAGATCAACATGGATTTACATGAAATTAACAAAGTGGGTCTGTTGGCTGATTTTCTCCCAATCAAAAAGCTGTCCGAATTGTCACCGCAGGAGGTGTATCCAGTTACCGATATACGAATTGCAAAAACCAAGTATGGCGATAGAATCGTCATGGATTTGGAAAAAATTTGTACGGTTTTTCTACCAGCCCGGATGACCACACCGATTCTGGCAAATGAATATCTGTTCAAGGAGATGGTTCGTGCATCTCATGAAAATGGATTAGCACTGCGCTCTCATGGCACTGTATATAATCACATTGAATTTGTTCAAATGTAATAATTTTATAAGTAATAACGAATGTAATACTGAGTGTAATATCAAATAGATGAAACCACGATATTGAATAAAAATTGTATAAAACCATAGATATTTGTAACATGTTTTTATTTTTATTCGAGAGAAAATTTGCTTGGAAAGAGTACATATGAAAATACATAAGAAAAAATATGTAAGTATATATATATATATATAGAAATGCTAAAATTTTATGTTGCATCTCGCGTTCATGTTAATATCAATTAAGATGGTTCAGTCGTCAATGAAGTTGAGTTGCCACATTATTCATCCTAATGTAATAATCATCATTGTGCTGTCGAGATCCAAAGCTGTTGCAGTCAACGTCGTGTTTATAGCGGGTGTGATTTAGACTCGGGTGTGTGTTATCATCCACTCCCACAGAATGAAAACCTTTGCGATTATTTCATAGTAACCTGGAACCAACATTAAAAAAACGGATAAATTATATTCATGATTGAAAACATTCAAAAAACTAAATAGATTGAATTTGCGGGATATATATGAGCTTCTAACCTGTTCTGATCACTAATGATTTCCACGATCCAATTAATTGCGATTGGGAGCAATTGTATTAATAATTTAAATGATTTGATATCATCTATAAGTCTGGCATTTTCAAGAAGTTTGGCTTCATCATTGTGACCCGTTTGACGTAATGCTTGTATAAATTTGTCGTATGCGTATGGTCCTCGTGTCTTTATCGTTAGTACGATATCTTGCGCTGTGGATTTACAGTGTATCCTCCTCTGAAAACAATCATAAAATGTAACAAAGAAAATTTTAAAATAAAGAAGAATATTATTTATACTTACTCTCCAAATCGGCAAATTTACATCATCGTCATTGAAGACCTTGAGTTTAATTAAAACTGGTAACACCGCACACATTTGTATTTTCAAAATAATATATTTGCAAAGAAAATCGATTCTATCGCGATCGCGTATATCCATTGTTAATGCTCTCAATCAATGTTCTTCCGATGCTTCTCTGTTCCCTTCTTCCAATACAATAAAATTATTTGTACGCGAGATGTGAGATCATCAAATAATGTGGTAATATTGTTGCTCTCTCTTTCTTTCTAAGGTTTGTGAAAGAGAAGGATAGCCAATTTTTAGGCCGTCGTCATCGAACGCCACCCCAAAGCGTTCGAGTGCACTTTGAATAAACACTTGGCGAAGTGTTAACCGATATCCTAGATATCACAGCTTGCTCGTTGCGGCGAACGCTCTGCTCTGACGGTGACGTCACCGCGGTGCGTTGTAACATATCGGACATCACCCCAAAGAGTTCGAGCGCACGTTGAATAAATAACGCAATTAAGAAATATTGGGTAACTCGTAGCATTCATACTGCTCTGCTTATTCCGTCGCAGCGACACGTTCTAACACGTCGAACATTAAAAGATATGGGCTACTCATATGCAGCTCCACCGGAACTATAGATGAGAAAAATTATGTTAATTAAAACTCGTCGTGAGAATTATCTCGATGAGACCCCGTCATCGGTATGTAGCCATAAACCCACCCCCTACCTTCTCTGAAAAAAATTTGCTGTTCGGTGGTATCAAAGAATATTTATGCGATGAAATATATCGCGTAACACATAGCGTTAAAACATTATTTATCTGACATTCGGCTGTTGACTAAACAATATGGCCGCTGTTGTTGATATCCGATATTGGTCATCGGTGTGAAAGAATATTTATCCGACACTTTTTAAATAAACAGTACGGCTAAGCAAGATCGGATAACTCACACCTCATATCTCATATCAAGAATATTTATTGGACACATTTAAATAAACAATTTAAATAAGCAATTCGGCTAAGAAATGACACTTTTTAAATAAACAGTACGGCTAAGCAAGATCGGATAACTCACACCTCATATCTCATATCAAGAATATTTATTAGACACATTTAAATAAACAATTTAAATAAACAATCGGCTAAGAAATATGGAGTAACGCGCGGTTGACCCCCCCCCCCCCCCCCCCCCCCCCCCCGCTGTGGAAGTCGGTGTGTATGTGTGGGTGTGTACGTGTGACGTGTACGTGTGCACTAACACGCGTTGATCCAGAACCGGCCTTGTTTATCTACTGTTGTTGACAGCTGCTCGAAGTTTCCGTGGTATGCTTCTCACTCACTTTGCGCAATCACTATTATTCGCGAGTTTGTATTGAACTGAATCCGGCTCGAAGGACCATAAATTTTTGTATTGTAGATACCGAGCGATCTCGTGATTCATTTGAGAATTACCACAAGAGTCGTAAATTCTTGTGTGCTATGATGCAACGGAATCGACGGTAAAAATGTTGGAGTCAAAATTAATCGACGACAACTGGTTTCGCGTGTGTAGGAAGAAAATTGGGATTCAGAACTTTTGGAAACAACAAATAATAATTTATTCCCGAACAATAGTAATCGTTTACAAATGGTAAAGTGAACGTGTTGTGTGAAATCGGTCAGAGTGGTCTCTAGACACGATGTTGACGTGGTGACGAGGAGTTAAGAACTGCCTAAAGATTGTAGCTCCAGAAAAATTCTCAATTTTCCTTGTGATGGAGGGAGAAGTTTCAAGCGACAGTATTGAACATTCTCATTGGCTATATTTTTTAGACAATACCAAACAAAAATGCGATTGGTCAAGGGTTAAGCTCACCCGCGAGTCGGTACGACGCGTCTCGAGAGGCGGGCTCGCGGAAAAACCCTAACGGTGGTTGGCAATAAAACATTTGGTCGCCAGAGATCGACTCATCGGCTTTCCCAGCAATAAAACATCTGCAAGCCAAAAGTTGAAATTTCCTGTGAATTATAAGCCTTTGAAAATGTTCGATTTCTTAATCCTCTAAATGAATGCATTTTTGAATGTCTGTGTTTGTGTGTTCGTGTATAGTTGGAATATTGTTACTAAATTTAATTTCACTTAATATTCTGTGCATAGCGTCTCTTGCGACGCTCCATTGAGAGTAAAAGGCCAGTATCCGTTGGTTAGTAACACATGGCCGCAAAAAAAATCAACTTTTTTACAACACAATTATGAGAAAAATTCATTTACGAACCGAAAATAAGGACGGACACGACATAAAATTAATTTTCGATCAGTGAACTATTCTCAATATTCTTTAGTAATTATAGAAGATAAGTATTCTGTATCCGTGTATAACTGGCCTCCTAGAAATTCGATCATTTTCATATAAACGAAAACGACAAAAATATCTGTCATCTATAAAAAAAATGTTTCTTAAGAATGAACAGTTGATGCCTTACGCAAATTCATTCACAACTAAAAATCAATGATAGAAGCCTCATAGACCAATTCTCAATCAGTAAACTAGTCGCAATTTTTTTGCAAATTACAAATATGTATATGCCGATCGAACATTCAATGTTTTCCAGAAAAACAAATATTTTTTAGAAAAAAAAAATTCATATGCCAGGTTCATCAGATTTTCATGGAGAAATACATCTCAATAGATCTTGAGCAAAAAAGAAAATAATCTGACAGTCGCAAATGAATTAGCAACATTTTATGCAAATTAAAAATTAATAATAATAATAATAAATACTTCTCAAGCCATTATCAAATTAGTCAGTCAAATGCAAGTTTTATCCTCAATGAAAACGTTAAGTGTCTTTGTGACACAAAAGTTTTAAATAATAAAACACATTTATATAAGTGAAGTAAATTAAAAACTTGACATAAATATCGATTTGATTAACTAATCAAACTTTCAAATTCAAACCTTATATTTCTCGATAAAAAATATAAAATTTGCTGTCGTTCAAAACTCAAATTGTTGACATGTTACACGAATTCATGTACGATCGGAAGTATTGATATATACATTTTTTTCTCATTAAAAAAATGTATATACATTTTTTTCTCATTAAAAAATGTATATACTGCAGCCGAGTATAAGTCGCCTACATAAATTGAAGAAAAAAAAATGTCGCTATGCTTTTCGACAGTACAAGAAAAACAACTTCCTTTTCAGAATAAATTGCCAAGAATAAATACAACTTACGCAAATACATCGAATTATAGAAAAAAACACAGCATAAAGCGGCTTTTAATGAGTAATTTATTTGCGATTCTCATGAAAAAAAATATATATATTGAGACGGAATTCGTCTCATACTCCATCCGAAATGTCCCGCCACACTGGACTTTCCCGATGGGCCCAACTGAAATCCGCCAAGACGGCGTGGCAACGGCGCAAAACCAACGAACACCGGCAACCTGGGGACAACAGAGTATAAAAGGACGAGAAATCGTACGAGAAATCAGTACATTTATTGGACTCACCTGGTAGTTAACTCTGAATAAGAGTTACCACCGGGGAAATCCAGTGAACTCTGAAGAAGAGTCAAATATTTCATACGGAATTCTGAATAAGAACTCCGGTGAAGAGATTCCCTCGATGACTAGATCTGAAAAATAAATCAGATATTTAGCTGTCACTACGGCGACGGGGACGGGAGAGACACGAGCCCGATCACGGACAAGTATCTCGTTGCGCCGTCAACTACGCTCTGAAGGGAAGGGGAAGCACGATCGAGCGACCGCTGACCGGAGATCGATTGTCGCGCACCACACTTCACACAAGAAAGCCCGACAACGGCGGGAGATTTGAACTGGTCTTTTCAGACCTTGCGATTAAAATAAAATTTTGATTCCGTCTTATAACAGTACGAGTAAGATCTCACAAAATAAAGGCCCTAGAGCCACATTACTAAAAGAGTGTGCAATAAATATTTTTGTGTGAGAAAATCAATGTTGTAATTCACCCCCACCTCCCCCCACAACCTTCACAAATAGTCTGAGTTTCGTGCGGCACGAAATAAAAATACTGTTGAGACGAATTACGTTTCAATATATACAAATATACATATTGTAGACAAGCATCAATTGTCTTCGTGAAACACAATTTTTTTTTGAGGCACTGAAAATTACTAACATGAGATCGTCAGTGTTTCATTGAGGTGATCATTGATCTTGGTATATTTTGACGATAAAAGAAAAAAATCTGGCCTACAAAAATGAATTACTGACAAACACTATACGCTAATGCAGTTGAGAATCGAAAAAATGAGGGATAGTTCATGAACCGATATTTAATCAGTACACTATTCGCAGTTTTCGAAGCATTTAAAAAAGTATACATTTTCATTAAGCATCGAATGCCTTCGAAAAAAAAAACTATTTCTTTCAATCCAGAAATAAAGCAATAAAACAAAAAATACAATAAAATTTCTATAAAGTACTTATCCTTAGTACATAAATTGCGACATTTATCAACAATTCACAAGGTAATGTTACGTCCCAGCATGGGTGACGCACATCTTCGGTCAATAAATTAGACTACTACCTTACCTACCTGTAAACCAATGCAGCCTGCCGGTAAAATTTAAACAGTATGTACAACTTTTTTCCCTTATTATTATTTTACTATTGCATTTATAAACGATACCATTTATCCGTAGAAACTAAACAGATTAGGGGAAAGACCCCAACGAAGATTATCAGAGTACCACGCTCTCATTACACATACACACACCAGAGAATTCAAAACTGTAATCAAATATAGGCACTCTATCTATAAATTTATTAACACCCTGTCCGGCGAACATTTTCTTTTATATTTTTTCCACGAACGTCTCATACGACATCGCCGCTCGATAACACAGTCATAAACAAACTTTATACCATTCGCCGAAATTATAATTCGAAACCCTACTTCCTCTCCCACGAGGCGACTATCTCGAGTCACCTCCGCGTGATCGACATAATCCCCTCCGTCAAATAAAACAAAGATCACGCAAATCCGACCAATCAAAAATCGACTGCCCTTTTTGTAATCTGCCTCCGCGAGGCAGAACGGGCAACGCTCTGAAAAAAGCTAAAACAGATCATACTCAGCATTCTTCGAGAATACATCTAAAAACTCGAACTCAGTAAAAGAACTCTATCAGTATCGAACTCGAAATATCTTAAGCAAACAAATCTCAGACATTTGTAAAATTGTTCTAAGTACAATTTTGTGTTGTAATTCCCAAGTTACAATTCCAACTTGAATAAACTACAAGTTGTTTGTTAGTGTACGTGAGTTGTTGGTGTTGCCATCAATATTTTTTCTTGCAAAAATCGTCCACACGAATCAACAGTGAGGACTCTGGGGAAATATCAATCTACCACAAGAACGTCTCCGAAGAGGAACCATCCTCGACGATTCATCCTAAATCGTTGAGTTAATATATAGAGCACAGGTGAGTTCCAAGCCCTAAACTCTCGTCCAGCGGAATAGCGCAAACTCATTCAAATATCGCGCGCACATCCCGTCGTCAACGGAGCTTCAAAATCTCTCCACCTTAGGACGTAACAGTAAATCGTGATTTTTACGATAAAAATATGTTCATATTTCTCGACAATAACAGGAAAAACCCCGGCTTTCTTGTATAAATAGCTAATATTTTACGCGAGCTTTTTTACGAATAGACGAAAAAATGATAGACTGTAAGAGATTATTCGCGATATTTCGTCTCAATTACAAAGTACATACATAGTTCAATCAAATATAAAATGCTGTGAATACATGTATCTTCAAAGAAAAAAAAACTAAGCGCGAGATCTATCGCAATTTCTTGAAAAACATATTCGTGATATTTTTCGTCAAGACAAGACAAGAAACTGTCAGGCATTAATGAATTGCTGCCATCCAACATATAGACATTCACTAATGGAAAGAAAGGATGAACGCTTCATTAACCGATTTTGAATTAGTAAATTATTTGCAATTTTTATCACGAATAAAAATTTGCCGGTCAACCATTAACTGACCTCAAAAAACAAGTTCTTTATTTATAAAAATAACAAAATGAATAAAAAGCAAAAAAATTAATGTGAGTCAATCGGGTTGAATAAAAAAATCAATCTAGAATATTTCTCGGCGATAAAAGAAAGAATCCGATGGTCAAAAAAGAATCACCTACATTTTCGGCAAATTCATTTACGGATAGAAAATAATTGCAGATGCTCATAAACAGTTTTTTTTTAAATAGTACATTATTAACATTGTTCCTTATAAATTCAAATAAAACAATATTCCATTTAAACCTGACTTAGTTTTGTACAACCCGAAACTTTTCATTACAGAAATCGTGAAAATTCCGAATTCCGTCAATCTTCAATCAAATAGCATGATCGACATTTTTTTTCGATAATACGATATGAGAATTCGTAAAACGTAAATATTTTTACGAGCATAGAGCTACGATGAATGCGCGATAAACCGGCATTTCGTCATTAATTAATGGACTATACATCGATATAAAAAAATAAGAAATGTATTTTTGGGAAATATGATTCGCCATGCGACTCAATCATGGCAGATGCGAGTTTGACCAGGAATTCCTCGAAACATGTTTTTTTTTTCGTAAAAAAAAATATATATCATCCGGTTATACACAGCAACTCTCGATAATTTATGCGAAACACACGTTTACTATAAAGAAACAGAAATTAACAAAAAAGTCAAAACTGTTTAAGGGAAAGAATATTGTTTTAATGTCACTAATTCACATTTAATTGAGAAAATAAACTTGATATTTCTCGATAATAAATGAAAATATCCGTTGATTCGCAATTGTTACGCAAATTCATTTGCGGATTGAAAATAATGACAGAGGCGTCACGAACCGAGTTTCAATTGATGAATCAATCATGACATCTTGTTGTACACTAATAGATGCACATTGAAGTAAAAAACCAATCGTCTGAGTAAAACACAATTGTATTATTTAAAAAAAAATTGTGTGCGAGATTGTTCGACATGAGTAAAGATATGGTCGGTAATGAACAAGTTTTAGAAATCGTATGCAAACTTATATTCGTTAATTACAAAAAAAACACGGTGTTTAGTCAGCTTTCATTAATTTAATTATTTACAACTTTTGCCACAAATTAAATAAACAAACATAATTTATGGCAATCGATTGATCGATTGAATGCCTTTTAGAAAAACGTTTTTAAATATGAATAAATTATGAAAAAATAATAACAATAAAAATGCAGAAAAATTGGGATTTTATTGAGACATCAGACTTGATATTTTTCGATTATAACAGAGAAACATCTGTTGATTGAATATACAAAGTTCCGTAATATTACGCGGATTATTTTGCGAATCGAAGATAATAATAGACACATCATAAGTCAATTTTCAATAATTAAATTGAACGCAAAATTTTGGTAAATCGAAATACAAGTATATATTACAATCGAGTCGGAACCGCTTTCAAAAAACACAAATATTTCAATGAAAATGAGAATGATGAACACAAAGATCAATCCTGATTGAAACAATAAAATGTTTGATACGTCTCTTTCCGAAAAAAATTGCTTTTTTAGAAGAAAATATTTACGACATCAACTGCAAATACATCAACTAATATAAATACATACTAGGCGCGTCATAAACCGATTTTTAATCAGTATGCTATTCGCAATCGTTATTACAAAATAAACAAATTATATTACCTAGTCGCGCATTCACTGTTTTTGAGAGAAACAATTTTTTGGTAGAGGACAAAAATATAAACGCTATAGAATGGTCGGTTCTTTATTGAGAAGTCGATCTTAATGTATCTCGTCGATAAAAGGATAAATCGAACAGTCGAAAACGAATTACCGTCTTATTATGCGGTTTCAAGCGAGAGTAGAAAATAATGAAAGGCGCTTCACGAACCGATTTTCAATCAGTGAACGAATCGCTATTTTCATCGCAAATCACAAAGGATGTTGTGATTTGTGATGTGTTTATCTGAAACACAAGTTATTTAAGAAAAAAATAGAAAATACTCGATGAACGGTAATTTCATCGATAAATCGTCCTCGATAGTTGTCGACAATTAAAAAATAATCCGTCTGTTATCAATAAGAACGTCAGAAAATAAAAACAAATACATGATCGACCAGAATTCAATCGATAAATTGATTCAAATTCGATGATTCTCGACAAATGGATCATATAATAATAGGTACGTCATAAACTAATTTTTATTCAATAAATATTTAGCGATATTTAGATTACATAGATCGCCTACGTAAAAATAACTGTCGCTAAGCGGTTCGATGGGCGGGCCATTTTTACGCTATTCGAGGGAACAAGAAAACGTTCGACGACTGCGTATAACGTTCTGGTGCGGCAACGAGGCCTTGTGTCGTTGCCAGTTGAGCGCGCGGTCCCGCATGTTTACTTCACACAAGCATGGGCCCCACCCAATAGAAGGGCAAAACGCGCGGATATACATAATTTGAGAATATGAAAATTTCAAGGCGTTTTTAGGTTTGATTTTTTTTGCATCTCTTCGGATCGTTCAAGAAAAGAAACGTGATAATAATCTTACATTGAGAAATTAAGGGAAAAAATGTGGGAACAAATTAACGTGAAGCTTTTCACGGACGAAAACCACGTGGGGAAAGCGACTGCCACCCGGCTGGACGCGCGCACACCAAGTTTTCCACGAACGCGACTCTCAATACCGCGTGAAAAAATCATTTCTTTTATTTTTATAAAAGAAATGTAGATTTTGCAACGACAAACACAACGGTCGGAAGGCGATTGTTACTCGACGCGACGCGCGGGCGTCAATTTTTCGACAAACGCGACACTAGATGCCGCGCAAAAAACAACGATTTTTTTTCTTTATAACAAAACTTCGACGTAATATTGCACTGAAATATTTTTCGTCGGCTATTGAATACGATCGAACTTGGTAGGTTGAAAAAATATGGATCAATTGAATGTGCGAACGTGATGTCCGCTACGCACAAATCAACGTACCGGCGATCGAAGCATGCCCGCGTACCGAGCTACAGCGGATATATCACACATTTTTATCATAAACTTTCGCGGTTCGATTTTTTACTAATAATAGTCAAAGAACAAAATACGCGGGTTAGTCCGGTGAATCGAAGAGAAATCGATAATAAAATGTAGGAAACAATAAAAAAATGCATTGTATTCAATGTTTGCGGTGTGGAAAATAATTGTCACTTGATTGTTGATATATTCCGTCGAGTTAGTATTCGACAATGCCGTTAATTGATAAAAAGCGCCCGCCGATGTCCGAATACTTGTTGATCTAGTTTTTTTGGTTACAGGAAATAATAATCACGTGCACGGTTCACACTGTACGGGAGAACGTCGAGAAATGCCGGTGGACGCGCGAACGTTATTCTTTGTTACCACAGCGGTGGTGCGGCAACGTGGCCAACCACGGATAGCGTTAGCGCGCGACATCACCCCTTTCCTCAGGCGGGGTGGTACCTTGAGTACAGGGAACAAAGGAAATGCACGCGCTAAAGCTATCCAAGATGGGCCTCGTTACCCCCACTACCGCCGCTGTAGCCACGAACGTTCACGCGTCCACCGGCATTTCTCGACGTTTTTCCATACAGTGTGGACCGAGCACGTGATTATTATTTCCTCTAACCAAAAAAAAAAATAATAGACCATCAGGTGTTCGAATATTAACGGCCAATTAACGGCATTATCAAATACCAACTCCACGAAATATATTAACAAGTAAGTGAGAATTATTTTCCACACCACCATAGTTTAAACCAACGCATTTTTTTTATTGTTTGCCACATTTTATTCTCGATTTCTTTTCGATTCACCGGACTAATGCCCCTATTTCGTTCTTTGATTATTATTGGTGGAAAAAAAACCGCGAAAGTTTATGAAAAAAAGTGTCTGGTATATCCCTTGTAGCTCGGTCGGCGGGCATGCCTCGAACGCCGGTATGTTGACTTGTTCGTAGCGGACATCACGTTCGCACATTCAATTGATCCATATTTTTTTCAACCCACCATATTTGATCGTGTTCAATAGCCAACGAAAAATATTTCAGTGCAGTATTACGTCGAAGTTTTGTTATGAAGAAAAAAAATTGGTGTTTTTGCGCGGTATCGAGTGTCGCGTTTGTCGAAAAATTGACGCGTCGAGCCGAGTAACAATCGACTTTCGACCGTTGTGTTTGTCGTTGAAATATCTACATTTTTGTCATGAAAATAAAAGGAATGATTTTTTTTACGCGGTATAGAGAGCTGCGTTCGTGGAAAACTTGTTGCGCGCGCGTCCGGCAGGGTGGCAGTCGCTTTCCGCACATCGTTTTTATCCGTGAAAGGCATAAGTTTATTTGTTCCCACATTTTTTTCCTTAATTTCTCAATGCTAGATTATCATCACGTTTCTTTTCGCGAACTATCCCAAAAAACGTAAACAATTTTTCAAATTGAAATACATCTTGAAATTTTCATATTCTAAAATTGTGTGTAATCCACGTGGTCCACCCCTTCTTTTAGGAGGGGTTCATACTTGTGTAGAGCGAACACGCGCGACCCCACCTCGTTGCCCCACCAACGCTGTGGTAACAGAGAACGTTCGCGCGTCCACCGGCTTTCTCGACGTTCTCCCGTACAGTGCGGGCCGTGCACGGGATTCTTATTTTCTCTAAGCAAAAAGACTAGACCATTTTTTTCAAAAATGAATACTTGCCTAAATCCAAACGACATTCTCTGTAAAATCTTATTGAGAAGCTACAGTTAAATTTTGAACTCAATCGGATAAAAATTGTGAGAGTTATTTTACATGTCTTTTTAAAAACATATTTTTTTGACAACGTCCGTGAGCTGCTATTTTGTATTATTCTTTTTTTTCAAATAAAAAATGAAATGTAGCTTATTATATGTATAAATACGTAGTAAACTTGGTTGTACTAATAATACATTTTTCCTGTTAAAAAAATACCATGCTGTTTTCGGATTTCTTTAGTGGCATAATGCCTTAACACAGATGATGTTGTCCAATACTGCCGCTTGAAAAATCCAAGGTTCACCTTGAGTACAAAAAATCGCTATCGTTTTTGTTTGCTGAAGCGTACAGCAATATGTAGGCCGAAGACCTGATTGTTTATCCAAATATTATATATCAGTTTGTCGAAAAATTCGATCCGTGGAACCATTCTTCAATGTTTGTTTACATCTTGAAAAATTAGGTTCTTTAAATGCAAAATACTTGGTCAGGTGCCTTCTATGGTCCCGTTGAAAAATGTCCGCGCTAAATGTTATATGATACCCACGTGGTCACCCGGTTATACCGACGACAACAGAAAGTAACTACTGGTCGATGGTATATTCGTGCTTGACGCTATGAACTCCCCTATAATAATTGAGGATCGAAAAAGAAATTGCCTTTCCTAATTAGAAGACGATTTTAAAATACACAGCATGAGTCATCAACGCCCACCGCGAGATGTACGAAAGCCTCCTTATCTCAATGATTATGAACCGAACTTCGAAACATCTTCGGACGAACCTTCAGCTAATCTGGGCAGACGCAGCACGCTGAACAGAGGGGGTGGGTCGACATCTCGCGAGATCGAGGATGAATTGCAACGCAAGATGATGTGTCTGCACGAAACTTACATACCAACATCGTTAACAGCGAACAATAAACACAATGATGTGAGTCTAAAAATTTAATTGTTAATAAGTAATGTATTGAAGATTAATCTTAATATTGCATTTTGACGCTCTTCGTAATGCACTCTGCAGCAAACATAAGTCGAAAAATCGTTGCAACCCGACCAGACGCAGCAAACTTACATCAACTTAACTCCTGCTCGTACTGGAGGGCTAAACGCATCCACGGAAATGTCCACAACAGGGACTTGTACATCGGACGAATAGCAACAGCAGCAACAACAACAACAACAACAACAGCAGCAACAACCGTCTCGACAACAACACCAACAACAGCAACAAGAGTTACAAGCGCGCCAACAACAACAAACGGGGCAAATCATCACAACAACACCAACAGGAAACGTTGTCAGGTGTATCTCGCCGATTTTGATGAAATATGGCATGGTCATAGAACGGACAAAAATAGGCGACACGTATTTTTTTATACGTGCCAAGATTGATTTTGAAGGGGTGAAACACACCCTCGAAAATAGGGGTATTTTTCGTTTTTCGTCGGTAACTTTTGAACAATAGGAGATATGAAAAAATTTCAAATTGCAACAATATTTATTTTTTCGCGTACTATACACTGGATATAAGAATGGTGCAGATAACAACAAATTTCATATTGTTTATTGCAAATATGCAATTTTTTCATACGTATCTCAGAGAGTTCTTAACCGATTGGGATGCAAATTTGCATACGGGTAGAGGGTGACAAAGTAAAGTTTAGGTATTTTTTTGTTTTTCCGATATCTCATAATTAAGGGGTTAAAACTACCCTTCGATTTTATACTCAACTGCATCGTATAATCAGCTGGTCTTTTGCCATTCCGGGTTAAATTCACGTTAATATAAATTCGTTTGAGTACCCGAATACATATTTGTAAATGCCACTCAACCCCCACCCCCAATCATCCCCCTCCCGACCGTTCAAAGTTCGTACCGCGCGGTATGGATGCAAATTTGCATACGGGTAGAGGGCAACAAAATAAAGTTGGGGTGTTTTTTTGTTTTTCCGATATCTCATAATTAAGGGGTTAAAACTACCCTTCGATTTTTTACTCAACTTCATCGTATAATCAGCTGGCCTTTTGCCATTCCGGGTTAAATTCACGTTAATATAAATTCGTATGAATACCCGAGTACATATTTGTAAATGCCACTCACCCCCCACCCTCAATCATCCCCCTCCCGAGCGTTCAACGTTCTTACCGCGCGGCATGGATGAAAATTTGTAGAAATAAAATGGGTTACACTCGAAGTTCAATCAGTCCAAATAATCGATACAAATTTCACTGTTCTGGCTTAACATTACCCTTAAGGGGGCAAGTCAAAAACTTTTTTCATTCGTGAACGGGCGGAGATAAAAAAAAAGTTTATAGGGACAAAACGTGCGGCTCTTCGACTACTAGACGTTCGTGATAATAATGATGAATATAACAACAAATGGCGTATTATTTATTACAATAATTAATGCATAATTGGATGAAAATCACTCTTTAATTGTTCGTTCATATCGGTACAGAAATAGGTAAGTCTTTCGCTCTTACGGAATAATGTCTTACTTCGGAAAGGAACTGGATTACTATGGTATTTTTACGAATAAAGTCTGTTCGGCACATACTGCCTTTGAAGATTAAAATATAATCGCAACGCTTTAATAACCATTTTAACAGTACATTTGTTATGGATTATATGTATTACAATAATGATAGTCGTGATAAAAGTGTTTGAAACACAGAGATTTTTTACACCACGCATAAGTGTGTGCGTATTTAAAAAGGTTTATAAATCTTGGAGAAGAAAATTGGTTGTGTATTTTCGACGTATCGAAAAGCCTATCTGCAGAGATTAAAAGTTTAAAGATTAAAGATTCATTGGATTTCTGATGTAACTCGTCAACGGAGTGACGCAAATATTGTTTGTGAACGAGCGATAATATTGGGGTCACTTTATCAGTTATTTATCGCAGGTCTAATGACAGCGTGTGTCGGTG
>OZ023260.1:1464154-1481654 GCA_964007305.1 Netelia melanura
GCCCTGGAACTGGGAAAGGTGAAGATCGGCTGGACGGTATGTCGCATCCGCGAGAGAGACAACAGCCACCTGCCCCTAAGGTGCTACCGGTGTCACGACTTCGGCCACCGGGGGCAAAGCTGTCGAGGCCCAGACCGGTCTAAGCAGTGCCTACGCTGTGGAGAAGACGGCCACGTTGCAAAAACGTGCGAAAAGGAGTCTACCTGCATGCTCTGCAAAGAGAAAGGTGCGGAGAAAGTGGAGCACGGACCTGGAAGCAACCGGTGCCCGGTCTACTTATCGGCCCTCGGCAAATACGAACAGAAAAAGCGACAATGAGACTCTTGCAAATAAATCTCAACCACTGCGAAGTAGCACAAGACCTGCTCATGCAGACGGTGCGGGAGGAGGACATTGATGTGGTAATAATTTCGGAACAATACCGAAATACGTTAGACCCGTCCTGGAAGCGCGGATAAAACGCGCTCAGCTACTTTCTGGGCTTGCTGTAGCCGCCCTATCCAGGAGACCATGAAGACGCCTGCAGAATATTTCATGCGCGCGAAAGTAAACGGTGTGCACATATACAGCTGTTACATGCCACCTCGACTGACGCAGCAGGAATATGAGGAAACCTTGGACCGATTGGTCAACGATGCCAACAACCGACACCCAGTCGCCATCGCCGGGGACTTCAACGCTTGGGCCGTGGAATGGGGCAGCAAACGGACAACAGAGCGAGGGCGAGCGCTTCTTGAGGCCTTTTCGGTATTGGACCTCACGTTTCTCAACGATGGTAAACTCCCAACGTTCGCTAGAGCAGAGAGCAGGTCTATCATCGACCTCACTTTTGTCAGCCAGGGCTCTCAAAGAGCAACTGCTGGCAGGTAACGGAGATTTTTACACACAGCGACCACTGTGCCATATTATGGCTCATACAGCTGCCATCGAAGTGCGAGCACCGCGTCTCGAAGCAGGCCAAAACCATCCGCTGGAAGGCGAACGCCCTCGACAAAAGCTCCCTACGGGTATGCATCGAAGAGGCCAGGATCACCACCGAAACAGCAGAGGAGAAGACCAAGCAGGTCATGGATGCTGTCATAAGGGCATGTGACGCTGCCATGCCGCGACGCGGCCATAAAAACCCGCACGCCCCGGCATACTGGTGGAGCGACACGATTGCTGAGCTGCGGGCACAATGCAAGCACGCCAGGCGACTTGCCCAAAGAGCCCGGAAAAGACCAACCTTCCCACAACTGGAAATGGCCTTTAAGGAGACACGGTCCCGGCTTGCTAAAGCTATCAAGCATAGCAAAAGAGAGGGATGGACCAGGCTTGTGGCGGAAGTTAACAACGACCCATTTGGGAGGCCATATAAGGTTGTTATGACATCGATCAAGACGCAGTCCCGGCAGCAGCCCACTTGCTCAAAGCAACTAGGCCAAATCGTTACGTGGTTGTTCACCAAGCAACCACCGTACAACAATCCAGTACCGCGGGACGAGGGGGAGGTAGTCCCTCCGATTACCCAAGAGGAACTACTCCGAGCCACTAGAAGAGTGAGCAATACAAAGGCGCCAGGGCTGGACAACATCCCCAACACTGCGCTCAAAACACCCATTGAAGCGGCCCCGGAACTGTTTCTGGAGATGTACAACACGTGCCTCTCAGAAGGAACATTTCCGGTACAGTGGAAACAACAGCGACTCGTGCTACTCCCTCGGGAGGAAGCCTCGTCGTATAGACCGTTGTGTATGCTGGACACAGCAGGGAAAATTTTTGAGAGGATTATCTGCAACAGAATCGACGCTTCGGTAGGACATCGCCTCGCGGAAAACCAATACGGCTTCCGGAAGGGCGTGTCAACCATTGAAGCCATTCGTCGCGTGGTATCAACGGCGAAAGATGCAACCTCCGGAGCGCGCTGGACTCGAGGAGCCAAGAAATACTGCCTGCTGGCGGCCTTGGATGTCAAAAACGCATTCAACTCAGCCAGAAGGGATAGTATATGGAAGGCACTGTTACGATTTGAGAATCCTTTATCTTTATACCTATCTCTAAATGATTTCAAGCCTCGCATGGCGTACCGCACAACTTGGCGCATCGCACCAATCGCGTTACGAATCCACTATTTCTATGCCAAACTCCAACGATTCCGAGGCACCGCACAATTCGTCACCTGCCTCGAGCCAGGTGACCTTCGCCTCCACGCGCCGAACCTCCAAAAGCCAAAAGAGCCTCGCGCGAACCCGGGAAAAGCCCTCTGATTGGCTCGCTGCCGCGCGTACACCGTGCCGCGGACGACACTTTTTGCTATCTTCATTAACGATCTTGCTCACCCTAAGCACCCTTCCACTAGGTGACTCATCACACTACCCCTAAGTAGCCACCAAAAATTAGTATAAAAGGGCGACCTTTTGCACCAAGTAGTCAGTTACAATTTCAACGGGGACCAGCAACGCAACCACTTTGCGCAACAGAATCTGCGGAGCATTCTTGCTCGTCGCCTGTTTGAGTACAAAAGTTGTAAACTCATCGAGGCTAAGCTTGTATATTGTACAGTAATCTTAGAGTCAAAAAGTAACGTGCTCGTGAATAATAAAAGTCTGATAACTGAACTCGCGTCGACCATATTCTTTTCACTCCTCACCGAGACTACAAGAAACATCGTCGCATTGCATCGAGCTTCGTCAGATCACCAGCACTACACGACCAGCGAAAGAGTGAGTCGAATCTTTCCCATACAACCTTTCGTATAGGACAAGATTGACCATCGGGCTAGTCGAAAACGACGGTGCCGTCCTAGTCGAAAACCCCTCCGACGAATTGTAGTAAAGAAAAGGCGAGATTTCCGTCCCTGAAGGAAAGGGCTTAATTGCCTTGCCTCGAAAAGAGAAATCGAACCGTGTTACGCATTCCCATACTCGATAGAGTTCAGCGGATCGTAACAGCACTAGACCAACTAGGAACGCCAGCTTACCTAAGAGCAATAATCAAGAGCTACTTCTGCGGCAGGCGCTTGATGTACGATACCGAGAATGGTCCTGAGTATCATGAAGTCTCTGGAGGAGTTCCACAAGGCTCGGCCCTCGGGCCACTGCTGTGGAACCTGATGTATGACGCGTTGCTGAAGACCCAGCTACCGCCGGGTGTAGAGATGGTGGCGTTTGCTGACGACGCAGGGCTTGTCATTACGACTAAGACCCTTGAAGAGGTTAACTGCATCTTCGGAGAGACATATGACACCGTGGAAAAGTGGATGCAGTCGGTGGGTCTGGAGCTTGCGCACCATAAAACTGAGGCCGTGCTCTTTACGAGCCGACAGAAGGTGGAAACCATCACCCTGGACGTCGGCGACTGCCAAATCATAACGCAACCCTATATCAGGTATCTTGGAGTGATGCTGGATGCAAGGCTCAGCTTCAAGCAGCATATTAAGAGCGTGGCTGCTAAGGGTGCAAAAGTCGGCGCGGCACTAGCGCGACTTATGCCAAATATCGGGGGGCCCAAACAGGCGAGGAGAACATTGCTCGCAACAGTTATAACATCGATACTTCTGTACGCTGCGCCGATTTGGCACGAGGCACTTAAGATTGCCTCATACCGGAGAGAAATGGTGTCGGTATACCGCGGAACCCTGCTGAGAGTAGCAGCCTGGTACCGCACCATATCATACGAGGCAGCAGGTGTAGTGGCTGGCATGCCACCACTAGAAATTCTTGCGGACGAGCGAAGCAGGATCTACACCCGAGGTCGACGGACTCCACTCGACAAGGAGAACATTACCAAGGAGGAAAAGGCAGGGTCGCTACTGCAATGGCAGCAGTGCTGGGACGCGTCGCCTAAAGGCAGATGGACGCATCGGTTGATCCCGTCGATTGAGGCGTGGGTGAACCGCGACCATGGAGAGGTAGGCTTTTACCTCACCCAGTTCCTAACGGGGCATGGCTGCTTTCGAAAATATCTCCACCGTTTTAAACTAGACGACAATGGAGACTGCCCGGCTTGCAACGTAGTCGAAAACGCAGAGCATGTATTCTTCACGTGCCCACGTTTTAACAATGAGCGAGATCGGCTCCAGGAGCACCTTAACGAACGGATCACTCCAGATAATGTTGTGAACCTAATGCTGAAGGCAGAAGAGCCATGGAGCAGTATTGAGGGCTTTCCAACGGCGGTCTTGAAGAAGTTGCGAGCGGACGAACGGCAAAGACGGGAGCCAGACTAAAACATTGACGCGGCCGTAGCCGATCTCTTGCCCCGCGAAATAATGTCTGACGGCGGTTCCGCGGGGGAAACACAAGGAAGGGACGAAGGGAGGTGGTTTTAGTGGATAAAAATCCCACACTCCTAGGTAACAGTTGTCTAGGGTCTTTTTAAAGATTTCCACCTGCCCATTAAAAAACACACACACACACCTGTTTTTTCGCGCACCTTCACACCCGGACTAAATCGGCGATCGACCCAACGCGCTTACATCACCGACTACATAGAGCGTTTGCTCATTTTTTAATTTGTCACAACAACTCGCGACGTTTCCTCGACTTGAACTGATTTCTAGAGGCTAATGAGGAGCAGCAGCACGCTGTTGCGCTACTCCCCAAACCCCTAGGTCAGCACTTTTGCACGTGTGTATAACTCATCGTCGCGAGAGAGAAAACAATTGAGATCGAGACATAGACGGCTGAAATGAATAGCTCGCCCGGAGATAGTGCTCGTGAGAATGAAGAAAAAATTTATTATAGTATCCAGAATAAATATTGAATTATCGATCGCCCCCGGCATGAATAACTGCCGCACGTAATAAATTATTTGTTAAAAATACGAGATATCACATTTTTGATGTTTCACGCGCGACTGTTGGAAAATAACTAAACTCTAACTAACAACGAAATTATTCAACAGATCCCCAGGTCTCTTTCTGAACTATCCTACAGTTTATTATGGTATTGTTTACACAAAGACGATTCAGCGTTTTTGCAGAATATACGATATCCTGCATACCGCAACGATGCGTCATATACGTATCATTGCACGGGACGAGCGCTCAGATCGTCACGTACCTATATGATTAATGTCAAAATATTGTCTAGATATGACAGAGCTCGTTCGCGCGTGCCGTATGCTATAACATAATGGGAGTTAATTTAATAATTGTATTTTTAATTATTAGGAACTTACGCTATTATGCGTAAATATGTTTGTATATATATATAAAGTGAGAGCGAGCTCATGAAGGCATACGCTCTCAGGTAAGAACGAGAGATTTGATACATTTATTATGCCCTAGCAAGCTATGGGGCAATACAGAGTACGCACAAATAAGAAACCAACAATTTCAATGTTGCCGGTTTTGATTTGCGCTGGTAGTACAATAGTGAGTAGGCTTAATACTTGAATCTTAAATCTTAGCTTAAAGCCAATAGAAATTAAGGTACAGGTAACAACATAATAGTGACGACATGGATGATACTTAACATTAACATAAGTTTAATTAACTAAAGTTTGTAACAATGGCCGAAAACCCTCACGTAGACGGAGCACCCAATTCCCTTTGTAGTAAGAATCCAAACTGTCTATCCTTAAATAATTCAATGGACGACGCCGAGCGGATTTCAATAGGTAGTGAATACCAATACTGCAGCACCGCAATCCTAAATGAGCGTTGAAGAGTGATCGTACCATAGTTAGGGATGTGGATATGTATGAGAGAGAGAGAGAGAGAGAGAGAGAGAGAGAGAGAGAGAGAGAGAGAGATTTGATTTGATTTGATTTGATGGTGTTTTTATTCTTGCCCTAGCAAGCTATGGGGCAGATCATATTAACAATGGTGGTCTGACGGTGTAATCCGGCCAGGCACAAATCATACAATTTACAATAGAAATTACAAGCAAATGAAAATAAAAATAAGAATAAAAATAAACATAACACGCATGGATAATACGTAAAAATAATAATAATAATAACGCATCGCAAAATCGCTAAATAAACTTCTGAAAACATCACGTAAAAATAATACGCAAAAATAATAATAATAATAACGCATCGCAAAATAAACTTCGAAATATCAGGTTCAAAATGAAAGGTGCAAAATAATATCGCTGCGCAAAACAAATTATGAGGTATAAAGTATAGAGTATACAATACTAGAAGTAATAAGAGTATACAATAACCCCACAACGCAAAATAAACTCCAAGTATAGAGAATACAAAATATAATATAATGTAACGAATATAATAGAATGTGAAGGTGTAACGAATATACTGAATATAAAAGGAACTAGACTAGATTATAACGCATACCGCAACCTATACCGCAACGTTGTTTGATCGCAAAATATTATTTAATCACATTCCGTTGATAGCAAGTGATTATGCAACAACGTTTTGAATGTTGCTAGCGAGGGAGCCTGCGTTATCGAGGTAGGAAGGGTATGCCAAAAGTGAGCAGCAGAGATTCCAAAAGAACCACGCATTACCGCCGTTGAGCAATGGGGAATCGAGAAAGTTAATAGTGGTCGACGCTCAGAGCATCGAATTGACCGATCGACTGGAAGCAGAAGCTCCCGCAGATAGGCCGGTGTTGCGAGGTTGAGTATGCGGTATACGACTGCGCCCAAAAAATAGAGACGACGGTTTGCGACGGATAGCCATCGCAACCGGTGACGATATGGAGTGACGTGTTCGTCCCGCCTCAGATGGTAAACAAATCTCACACAGTAATTCTGTAGGGCTTGAAGTTTATTATTTAGGTAGCCAGGCAGATCAAGCATGAGAAGGCAACAGTAATCAAAGAAAGGGAATACCAGCGTTGTTATTAGTTTGACTCTGAGATCTATCGAGAAAGTGCGCTTGTAGAATTTCAGGCGGTATATGCTGTAGTGCACTTTCTGCGAGACGGACGAGACATGCGAGTTCCAAGCAAGAGTATTTGTAAAGGTGACACCAAGGTTGCAAGCCGTATCGCAGAAAGGTATGACTGACCCTCCAATTGCAACTTGAGGCCCGGTTGTAAGGTCAAGAGAGCGGAGATAGCCAGAGCTACCAAAGATCAAGGCTCTGGACTTGTTTGGGTTCAAGGCGAGACCGTTGGTAGCAGCAAACTCAGCGATGACTCCGACGTCAGAAGAGATCATGGCTATCGCATTGGAGAAGTCGGACGGATGACAGTTTAAGTATATTTGCGTGTCGTCAGCATAGATCATGATATTGGAATAGCGTAGACCTGCTGCAATATCATTAATATAGAGCGAAAAGAGTAGCGGGCCTAGGACTGACCCCTGCGGGACCCCCATGGTAGTTGGTAGCCATTCAGAACTGCAGCCATTCCCACCAATTACTGACTGAGTTCTGCCAGTCAAATACGAGTGGAACCAATCAAGAACAGAGTCGGCAAAACCTACTGTTTTTAATTTCCGTAGTAGCTGCAAGTGAGGAACTGTGTCAAATGCCTTCGTGAAGTCAAAAAGTACCAGAATAGTTATCATTTTCTGATCGATTCCACGGCGAATATCATCGGCTATACGAAGAAGGGCCGACTGAGTGCTGTGGGCTTCGCGGAAACCTGACTGCCGCTCATGAAGAATATTGTGCTCGTTAAGGTAGGTCGGGATCTGCGCAAAAATAATACGCTCAAATAACTTGGAGAGGTACGGCAGATTAGCTATCGGACGCACATCCGATGGCGAAGTTGGAGTGCGGACTTTCAAGAGCGGACGAATAAAAGCACGTTTCCAGACTGTCGGAAAATACGACATGTTGATTGACGAATTGAAGATGGAAGAAAGACAATGGCAGAGAGAGGACTTAGCTTTAGAAATAGCAAAAGGGATGGTTGCATCAGCATCAACCCGTAGCGAAGTGAAATTGTACTGAGTCAGAAATTTCAGCATAGTAGTTGGAGAGATTACGGCAAAAGTAAATGGTGCGACTGCATGATTCATACTTTGGGCGCCCATCGACAGGCGAAAATTCTCGTAGGAGAGAGGCTCATTATTTGCACAGATTGAGATAAAATAATGATTCAGCTGGCTTGGAGTGAAGAAGTTGAACGGCGATGGATGCTTAGACTTCGCGAGCCCTAACTTAGCCAACTCCCTCCACAACTTTGATGGCTCCATGACAGCCGAGAGATTATCATGGTAAAAACGCTGGCGGCTAGCTCTAAGGGTCACTGTTACACGATCCCTGTACGTTCGATACGCTAATATATTGGCCTCAGTACGGAAGCGTTTACTCTGCCGATAAAGGCAATCGCGCACACGCATCATGTCCCTTAATGCGGTCGTCAGCCATGGAACATGGTGCCGGCGGAGATGGACCGGCCGCAATGGCGCCATGTTGTCAAATAATGTGGATATGGTACCTAGGACCTTATTGACATGGTTGTCTAGCACTGACGGGTGATCGATAACATCTGACCCTGGTGATACTGTACGTAACGCGGAATCAAGACTCGCATAATAATCGCGATCAATAAAATTACGCAAGGATCTCCTATATACAGTTCGCGAAGAGAGCACAGGCGCCTCTAATTTATATTTAACCATGAGAAGGTCATGACCAGCGATAAAAGGAGAAGGCGATTTACGAAAGGATTCAAGTTTGTCCTCAGAGTCTAATAGAAAAACATCTAGCCAAGAATCACAGTAGGCTGTGTGAAAAGTAGGCTCCGACGGAACTATGAACAAAGCATGGGAAAAAGATAAGTCACGGAGAGCTCGGCTTTCAAAGCTCGACGCGAGCAAATTACAATTGAAATCGCCAGCAATTATAATATTATTGTAATCATGACTATGGCGACAGAGATTCTCATAGAACTCGGCAAATAACAAACCCTTTGGACGACGGTATAGCGACGCGAAGAGGATTGATTGGCCACTGGGAAGAGCGAGATCAAGAATGATATATTCCGGGGAGTTTGAGAAGATGGAGGGTGACTTATCGAGAACTCTCACCATAATGGAAGTGTGGACATAGCAAGCCACGCCCCCACCCATGCGACCAGATCTATCATTCCGCACAATAAAATAGTCTGGGATCGCAACTAATTCATCTGACACTCGGGAAGTGAGCCAGGATTCAGAGACCGATATGATATGGCATGGGTCGATGGTAAATGTCGCTCGAATTAAATCAATGTGCGCTACGATCGAATTAGCGTTAAAGTGAGCAACAATAAGAGAAGACGACCTCGTAACGGATCCCGCACGAGTATCTGAGGATACTGACGCTACCGGCGGTAGTCACACAAGTCTGTCAACGTCATCCATAGTAGTGATAGGAATAGCCGTTTGGCCATCCGATTTCCGCACAAAGACGCGACCCCCTTTTGTCCAAACATGCCGATAGCCAGCAGTACGAGCACGTTGTCTAGCAGCACGTAATAACTCGCCGCGGGTAATAACTCGTTAATGTAGACATTTCCCCTATAGTTCGGCCCGAATATATCCTGCGACAAAAGAGTGCGCGTGGTTTGCTTTGCCTTAATTATTGCTTCGCAAACGGCGGATGATGTCAAGGTAACCACGATCGAATAAGAGCGAGACGACTGTTGTGAGGGGTCAGAGGAGGACGAAGTAAGACGCGAGGAGGCACGCTGCAACAATCGCACAGAAATAATGTGACCCGCCAGTTCCGGAAGACCGATAGCGGCAAGAACTTTGCTCGTATCGGCCTTTAAATCGGTTGAAGCGCCATTTGGAAGACCCGAAATCACGAGTTCATTGATACAATGTGAAGGCCGAGTGCCCAGAGCATCGAGTTTGCCGGAAAGCTCTGTGACCGCTAGACGCAAATTTGCATTCTCGGTATGTAACGCCGCTATTTCTGATGAATGATTATCTACCGTTTTGAATAAGGCCGGTAGTAGATCCAGCGATTTACTAATACGCTCTATCGCCTCCGTCGTTCGCTTAGCGTTTTCACGTTGTTCGGAGACGAAAGCAGTGAAATTAGCGTCGCTTTTCTGAAGCATAGCCATCATTGTTTCCATTGAAACGTCAGTTTGCTGGGCAGTGTTAGAGGATGCACCCGAACTCGAGAACGAACCCGAAAGACCGAACATTGCGCTCAAATAATGTTTACAGCAAACGCTAATAGTTGCGTTTTTAAAATAGCTCCGTGCACACCCAGGGTGAAAAATACGCAGACAGATGTCGCAGCAAACAGTATCACGGGCAATCGCCTTGCCACATTTGGTGCAGACGGGAGGCATAGATCAATACATTACCGATCGTTGGCCGTAATATATCGATGCAGTGGTAGATGTATTGGTAAGTGTATAAGTGTATAAAACCCACGAACTCAAGGCAGACAGGCGTCTGCGATATAAACAAGCGGCGCAGCAGGCTGCCGAGCGAAGCGCGAACGGAGTGTAAACACTGGTGGCACTCACACGATGAGCTGGCTGGCGATGAGAGACGATGGCGAAGAGACGGCCGAGTAACGTCGAAGATAAGCGTAGTCACCCGAAGATAACGCTGGTTAACTACTGAGATGGCTATCGAGTATGGCTTCCCAGTCAAATCAGAAAAATATGCGAAAAATCGCTTTTTCGTCGGTACTGTGGTACAGCAAGAAGGAGCTGCAACAGCACCGATGAAAAGCGATAGTGGGCACGCTTTGCAACTGCAACAAAAACGCCCGAGGGCAGGCAGACGCAGTAATGGAACGAAAATTTGCGGAGCAGAAAGAAATGCGTGCTGTCGGACTCACCAGTAGGCAGAGAGAGAGAGGGAGAGAGAGGGAGAGAGATTAGATTAGATTAGATTTTTTATTATGCCCTAGTCAACTTTGGGGCAAATGATACAAATACTATTTATATCAATATTAATGTTACTATATAATTTAATGTACTGTGCATTAGATTTATATTAATATAGTTATCACCTCCTGCAACTTATCAGGAGCTCACAAGTCGTAACTTAGGTATTCAGCTCAGTGCACAGACATAATAGTAGAACCTTAGAACCAATAAGATAACAAAATTCAATAAAAACTCAATAAAAAGAAAAAATAACTATAAGTACTTATACGCATAAATCTAATAACTAAATAGCAAATATATGCTATCAACAAGAGATACTTAGTCTACATACTCTACATAATCTACTCCACCTCAAAGCAAACAGGCCTTTCAACAATTCCACATTACCCATTCTCTTCTTCATCATCAACATTAGCTTGTGTCAGTAGTTCAGTCTCAAACAAGTGATTAAATAGTCGCACCTTAAATATGGCCAAGGTAGACGCAGAGGTAATCTGCATCGGGATAGCATGCCAAAAATATATCGCCGTTAAGTAGAAAGAATTGCGATAAATACTCGTTCTATGTGATGGTATATGAAAAATTTTATTACCTCCCTGACGAGATGAGTGCCTGATCGAATTATCCCTCAAGGGAAATAACTCGCATAGATAAGAAGGGGCACTCCCATTCAGGATATTGTAGGTTATGATCCCTATAAAATATTTCCTTCTGTTCGCGACCGATAACCACCTCAATCGCCGCCTGTACGGGGTAATATGTTCGTCCCACTGTAGATTGAAAATGAATCGTATAGCACAATTTACAAGTCTCTGCAATTTTAAGTTTAACTGTCCAGTAAGGTCATTGTAAACAGCGCAGCAATAATCTAGTAGAGGCAATACCAAAGCAGACACTAGCTTGATTCGAAGTTCCGTGGATAATGAATTTCTATGATACTTCAACCTGTGAAGGGTGAAGTTCACTCTCCTCGATATAGCACACACGTGACCAGACCAGGAGAGATTCGATTGGAAGATCACTCCCAAATTACGCACTTCCCGTACATAAGGCAGAATTACATTGTTTACCTCAATGACCGGTAACCTGCCCAAATCGATACTCTGCACATTCGCTCCACTGCCAGAAATCATAACCACTGACTTTGCTAGATTTAGTTTTAAGCAATTTCGTGCAGCATACTCCGAAATCCGATTCACATCACTGTGTACCTTTACTAAGTGCGATGTCAGTTCAGACGGATAACAACTCGAGTAAATCTGTGTATCATCCGCAAAAACAATGTGTTTCGAGTGTCTAAGGGTAAGTCCAATGTCGTTTATAAAAATTGAAAATAATAGAGGTCCAAGCACCGAGCCTTGCGGTACACCAGAAGTGGTAGGAAGCCACGCAGATAAGGTTGACTTATCCGTAACAGCCTGTGTTCGCTCCGTCAAATACGAATGCACCCAGGACAGATTTGATTTGATTTGATGGTGTTTTTATTCTTGCCCTAGCAAGCTATGGGGCAAATAATATTTACAATGGTGATCTGACGGTGTAATCCGGCCAGGCACAAATCATAGAATAGAAATTACAAGCAAACGAAAAATAAGAATAAGAATTGAAAAATAAAAATAAACATAACACGCATGGATAATACATAAAAATAATAATAATAATAACGCATCGCAAAATCGCTAAATAAACTTCTGAAAACATCACGTAAAAATAATACGCAAAAATAATACTAATAATAACGCATCGCAAAATAAACCTCGAAATATGAGGATCACAATGAAAGGTGCAAAATAATATCGCAGCGCAAAACAAACTATGAGGTATAAAGTATAGAGTATACAATACTAGAAGTAATAAGAGTATACGATAACCGCACAGCGCAAAATAAACTCCAAGTATAGAGAATACAAAATATAATATAATGTAACGAATATAATAGAGTGTGAAGGTGTAACAAATATACTGAATATAAAAGGAACTAGACTACATTATAACGCATACCGCAACCTATACCGCAACGTTGTTTGATCGCAAAATATTATTTAATCACATTCCGTTGATAGCAAGTGATTATGCAACAACGTTTTGAATGTTGCTAGCGAGGGAGCCTGCGTTATCGAGGTAGGAAGGGTATGCCAAAAGTGAGCAGCAGAGATTCCAAAAGAACCACGCATTACCGCCGTTGAGCAATGGGGAATCGAGAAAGTTAATGGTGGTCGTCGCTCAGAGCATCGAATTGACCGATCGGCTGGAGGCAGAAGCTCCCGCAGATAGGCCGGTGTTGCGAGGTTGAGTATGCGGTATACGACTGCGCCCAAAAAATAGAGACGACGGTTTGCGACGGATAGCCATCGCAACCGGTGACGATATGGAGTGACGTGTTCGTCCCGCCTCAGATTGTAAACAAATCTCACACAGTAATTCTGTAGGATTTGAAGTTTATTATTTAGGTAGCCAGGCAGATCAAGCATGAGAAGGCAACAGTAATCAAAGAAAAGGAATACCAGCGTTGTTATTAGTTTGGCTCTGAGATCTACCGAGAAAGTGCGCTTGTAGAATTTCAGGCGGTATATGCTGTAGTGCACTTTCTGCGAGACGGACGAGACATGCGAGTTCCAAGCAAGAGTATTTGTAAAGGTGACACCAAGGTTGCAAGCCGCATCGCAGAAAGGTATGACCGACCCTCCAATTGCAACTTGAGGCCCGGTTGCAAGGTCAAGAGAGCGGAGATAGCCAGAGCTACCAAAGATCAAGGCCCTGGACTTGTTTGGGTTCAAGGCGAGACCATTGGTAGCAGCAAACTCAGCGATGACTCCGGCGTCAGAAGAGATCATGGCTATCGCATTGGAGAAGTCGGACGGATGACAGTTTAAATATATTTGCGTGTCATCAGCATAGATCATGATATTGGAATGGCGTAGACCTGCTGCAATATCATTAATATAGAGAGAGAGAGAGAGAGAGAGAGAGAGAGAGAGAGAGAGAGAGAGAGAGAGAGAGAGAGAGAGAGAGAGAGAGAGAGAGAGAGAGAGAGAGAGAGAGAGAGAGAGAGAGAGAGAGAGAGAGAGAGAGAGAGAGAGAGAGAGAGAGAGAGAGAGAGAGAGAGAGAGAGAGAGAGAGAGAGAGAGAGAGAGAGAGAGAGAGAGAGAGAGAGAGAGAGAGAGAGAGAGAGAGAGAGAGAGAGAGAGAGAGAGAGAGAGAGAGAGAGAGAGAGAGAGAGATAAGATATTTATTAGCTGCAGTAGCTACATATACATTGAAATCCATTGTTCACTTACATTGTTTCCTTATATTATTATACATTGCTGTTATCCGTTCTTAATACCCCACTATTTTCCTCGCTCCCTCCCCATAATATATTGCACCAATTCTTTTTTGAATCCATTGACTGTTTGCTTACTTTTTACTTCGTTCGGCAAGTTATTAAACATTCTGAATCCATCATGCTGTAGCATTTTTTGTTCCTCTCTAGTCTTGCATCTATCGATACATATGTTTTCGCCTTTCCTCGTATTTCTATTACTTCTTGCTTGCACCATTTCTATCTCCCTACTTAAGTATTTCGGACACATTCCACTTAATATCTTATATACTTGTAAAGAAAACCAATTGTGGTGTCCTTTAATGTATTTCAAATATTGCCGCGTTATCTATCGTCGGTTTGACAGAGTTCGCTGACAGCTTACGCCAGATGAATAGGAAGTGAAGATAGAGAGGTTAGATTTATTCTTAAGTGATCGATCGTTTATCGTAAGAAGTTTTCCGACACAATTGATAAGATAGACCCGAAATAAGGGCTTTAAATGTTGTTTCTTTTGTTTACAGGTGAGTAAATGTCTACTTTATAAACTAATGTAGGTAGAAAAACTGTTGTAAGAACTATTTGTAAGTGAATAAATCTTTTGTTTACAGAAACGCAATTACGTCTTTATTTCACAAATAACCAGAACATTGGAATAAACCCATTATATACTAATACACATACATTATACTCTATTCGTTCTTTGATAGACATAAACTTCAGCGCTTCCAGCATTCTCAGGATTTTCTCCTTCCTATCTCTCCTTAGGATGACTCTCATCCCCTGGTTTTGCAGTTTTTGCAGTCGCTGTATATTTGTCTCACTTAAACTTACAAAGATCGACGCACAATATTCAAACAGGGGCGTAATAATTGTTTCATATATTTTGCGTCTCATGTCAAGAGACATATCCCTACTAACTCTGCGTAAGACCCCTAACTTTGCCCCTGTTTTCCTACTAATATAGTCCGTATGCGCCGAAAAATTTAAGTTCTTATCTATTATTATTCCTAAATATTTTATTTCATTTACCATTTCTAAAATTTCTCCTTTTAATTTAACTACAACGTTACTTTCGACCACTTTTTTTCTACAGCCTCTTATTAACATGATTTTTGTTTTATTTACATTTACAACTAATTTATTTACTTCTAACCACTTCTCTACTTTTAACATCTGTTCATTTAAATTATCACTAATTTCTTGACTCGAGAGAGAGACAGAGAGAGAGAGAGAGACAGAGAGAGAGAGACAGAGAGAGAGAGACAGAGAGAGAGAGACAGAGATTTGATTGATTGACTTTATTTAGCTTTCTCAGCTATTTCCATACATAAAAAATATTAATACAATAACAATATAACCCTATAAGATAATAGTAATGATTATTATGAGAGAGAGAGAGAGACAGAGAGAGAGAGAGAGACAGAGAGAGAGAGAGACAGAGAGAGAGAGAGACAGAGAGAGAGAGACAGAGAGAGAGAGACAGAGAGAGAGAGACAGAGAGAGAGAGACAGAGAGAGAGAGAGACAGAGAGAGAGAGAGACAGAGAGAGAGAGAGAGACAGAGAGAGAGAGAGACAGAGAGAGAGAGAGACAGAGAGAGAGAGACAGAGAGAGAGAGACAGAGAGATGATGATGATGATGATGATTTTTATTTATGCCCTAGCAAGCTATGGGGCAATTTGACTGTACTGTATGCACAGACCGCAAAACCGTACATTGGCAAATATACAATTATATAGGTCGCGCTATTTATACAGTAAGTACGAATAACAAAATACAATATAATAGATTTGCACAGTAAGTACGAATAACAAAAATACAATATAATAGATCAATAGAAATAGTGTAGTAAAATAAACAAAATAAACAAATAAACGAAATAAACAATGGCCGTTGAGATAAGAATGAAGGCAATGAAGGCAATCCAACACAATAATGCAAACTGTAGTAACAGTAGCAGTGCGTAATGCACAATGTAAAGTAACAATGGATAATATGACAATAGTAATAGTGATAATAGTAGAATTAATATTAGTTTAACGCAATAGCAGCACTAACTCCCAACAACTACTGCGTGATTTACACAGTGGACTAAATTGTGGTTCAATCGCTTGATAAATGTTACGAAACTAAGGATAAGACGGAATGAGATGACACGTGAACGATGTGTCAAGAGTGCAAACACCAATTCATATTTCGAGCTAGTGCGCCTGCCCCTCTGATTCAAACAGGTAGTTGAGAAGTCTGCTTTTAAACACCTCGACGGACGTCGACGCACGAACACTATTCGGTAGCGAATGCCATAGGAGAGGACCTGAGATACGGTAAGAACGATGGAACGTAGTTGTTCGGTGGATAGGAATATTAAAAGAGATGAGATCATCGCGCCTAGAAGACCGTCTCACATCAGGTGCCTCCCTGGGCACAATCTCACTGATGTACCGCGGCACGCTGGAGAACAGTGCTCGGTACATCGATACGCCAAGGAAGTACGTGCGCCGGCCCTTGACTGAAAGCCAGTTAAGCCTCCGCCTGTATTGAGTTATAGATACATCGCGCCGCAGGTCAAATATAAATCTTATACAGCAGTTCAGGAGCCTTTCCAGTTTACCGTTGAGGGTCTCAGGGAGGTCGTGATAAACAAGGCAGCAGTAATCGAACAAGGGCAGATAGAGCGACCTGACTAAGGTGATTCGCACATCTATGCTAAGTGAGCCCTTATGGAATTTTAATTTATGTAACACACCATGAATCCGTTGCGACACTGCAGTGACCTGACTGTTCCAAGATAAGTCTGAGCTTAACATAATTCCGAGGTTGCGCGCTTCCGTCACATATGGGAGAGTTAACGCACCGATGGTGATCGACGGGATCTCAGATAGATTTATCTCCGCGACGTAGGCCCTACTACCGATGATTAGCGCCTTCGATTTCGCGATATTAAGGGCTAACCCATTTTGTTTCGCAAAATCAGCGATGACATTAACATCATCCGTCATCATAGCGATCCCCCTGTTTAATTCCGATGGGAAACACTGCAAGTATATTTGAGTGTCATCCGCAAACATCATGTGGTTGCAGTGTTGCAAGTTCACACCAATGTCATTTATATACAGAGAAAACAATAGCGGTCCAAGAACTGAGCCCTGCGGTACACCAGATGATAAGTAGATCGGATCAGAGAAACCACCACTGCCATCAGCAACGACCTGCGATCGACCGGAGAGATAGGAAAAAAACCACCTAAGCACCGCGTCAGAAATGCCAGCCAGCCTCATCTTTCTGAGGAGATTGAGATGAGGAACCGTGTCGAATGCCTTACTAAAGTCAAAGAGGACCAGAATGGTAAGCTTCCTCTCATCGACACCACGCCGTATGTCGTCCGTGACCCTCAGCAGAGCAGTTTGGGTACTGTGAGCGCTTCTATAAGCTGACTGCCTCGGATCCCAA
>OZ023260.1:1486654-1506654 GCA_964007305.1 Netelia melanura
CATCGTCAATAATTCGGAGCAGTGCCGACTGCGTGCTATGGTGGGCACGGAAAGCCGACTGGTAGGGGTCTCGTAGGCCACTTGCATCCATATACATGGAGATTTGTTTTGCAACAACGCGCTCAAGCACCTTCGACAATACGCAGAGCAGCGAGATGGGCCGAAAGTCGGAAACGGCGCGCGGTGTCTTGACCTTGGGTATCGGGCAGACGTAGGCTTTTTTCCATACCGCTGGATATAACGAGTTGTCCAACGAGAAGTTGAAAAGGTGGAGGATATTTTCCTCCACGGCCGGCAGCGCGAGCCGAAGCATCCTGAGCGATATGCCGTCACAACCTGCCACGTTTGACGATGCCATACGCAACGCCGAGTGGAGTGCAGTGCGTGTTACAGGTCTAAAAGAGAAGGCCGCCTCTCTGTCCAGAGTGGGAGTCGGACCAGGCTCTAGCGGCGTGGATGCACTTCCCGCCGACAGAAACTGGAGATTCAGCTCCTCCAGGGAAAAAGCTGGCGCGAGTTGCGACTTCGTCGTTGGTACAAGGCCCAGCTCACGTAGTCTTGTCCAGGTTTTCGATGCGTTGTTCGTTTCAGCTTCAAAGCAGGTCCGGTAATAGTTATCACGCGCCGACGATAACGCCTCCTTAACTAGGTTTCGGAGAACAACGAACCTCTCCCGTAGGTGCTGCGGCCAAATTTTCCGCTTATCGCAAGCCTGTCGAAGCCGATCCCTCCGCCGAATCAGTTCACGCAACTCCGCAGTTATCCACGGCGCAGGTAGCCGCTTAATGACGACCCGCTTGACCGGAGCAAGTTTGTCGAACTCGCCCAGGATAGCAGCGCCGAGGTAGTCTGCCTTATCATCCACGGATTCCGTTTCGTAGAATCGGTCCCAATTTACGGCCGCCAGGTCGCTGCAAAGCGACTCCTCATTTACGTTGCTTAGGCTTCGACAAGTGAAAGACGCAGGTACTCTCCTGGGCACAAGAACGTCGTACGTAATATGAATTAAGTCATGCGCGGAGAGAAACGGCACCGGGTACTGGCCAACATCGCAGATTTTCGTCATGCAGAGAGAGAGAGAGACAGAGACAGAGAGAGAGAGAGAGACAGAGAGAGAGAGAGATTGATTGATAACCATTTAATTATGCCAAGGGTACCAGACCCGAATGGCAACGGTACAAAGCTGATAGAATTACAATAAGCAAATTTACAGATGATAATAATACAGAGCAAGACGTTCGATATATGTAGCAACAAACGGAGAACTACAGGTGCCATAGTCATACAGATAAGCATAAATGCTACTAAACATATCGATATAAAAATTAATATAAAACTATAACTATAAATATAAAAGTAGATGCAACTAAGTGTATATGTTGTGACGGGATAAACTCCAAGTTAGCAGATGCCAAGTAAATATAGCAAGTATTTTGCTTTGAACGTATTGGTGGAGCACGGAGTTCGCAGTTCTGCCGGTAACATCGACCAGACGTCTATTCCACTAATGAGGAAAGACCTTCTCATAGCTTCGGTTCTGCACGGAGGGGCGACAGAGCTGGTTACTTCAAGTCGCGAGGAGCGGCGAGGAGCGATGAGGAGTTGTTGCAGAGGTTCATACAGGTATCGAGGCAGGCATGTGGTCAACGTCCGGTGTAATAATACACCCAGAAAGTATCTGCGGCGTTGAGGTATCGCAAGTAGGCTGAGTTCTAGACGATACGGCGTGATGTGAGCATCAATCTTCAGGCTGAAGATAAACCGTATCGCACGGTTCATTAGGCGCTGGAGTTTAGTGTCGAGGTACTGGGGGCAACCGTTCATCAGTACCAGCGCATAATCCAGATGGGGCAGGACCAGGGCATTGACTAAGAGACGCTTAATGCGTCTTGGTAGATGACTTCCACGATACCTCAGGCGATGGAGTGCATGGTTAACCTTGGTGGCCGTCGAGGAAATTTGGGTTCCCCACCGAAGATCCGAGTATAAGGTGACCCCAAGATATCGCAGAGAGCTGGCAACAGGTATCTCCTTTCCCCTCAGTACCACCGGACACAGGGTATAGGCCGATAATGCCGCCACATTAGCGTCGGACCCGAAGATCACGCATTTGGTCTTCGCGCTGTTCAACTCAAGACCGTGGCGATCAGTCCAGGCAGCCACAGCCTCAACGTCCTCGTTCAGACAGGCGATGCACTCATTGATGCGCGCTGGCGGACACTGAATGTAGGCGAGGAAGTCATCCGCGAAGAGCTTCGGGCTACAGTGCCGAAGGACATTGGGGAGTGTGTTAATCTCGACCAGAAAGCAGACAGGGCCAGGTGTAGACCCTTGTGGTACGCCTGACGTGACTGGAAGGTAGGATAGAGTTTTTCCAGGTTCGGCTATGGCCTGCGAGCGTCCAGTGAGGTATGACAAAAACCATTTCAGGATCCCCGCATCTGCTCCCAGCTTCCTCAACTCAGCCAGAAATGACGCATGGTTCATAGAGTCGAACGCCCGTCGTAGGTCGAATACTACCACAATGGTGACGTGCCCAGCTTCAATACCTCTGCGAATGGCATCCGTAACCGCGATTAAAGCGGTTTGAGTGCTGTGGCCGGCACGAAAGCCGGACTGCATAGGGTGTAGTAGTGAGTTGCCTTCGAGAAAACGGGCAAGACGTCCGGCAACAATCGTGTCGAAAATCTTAGCGAGATGGCAGAGATTGGCAATCGGGCGGGTATCGGACGGTTGGCAAGGCTTGTCGACCTTGTTGAGAGGAATGAGGATCGACCTTTTCCAGCTAGTAGGATATATACCAGCCGAGAGCGAGCAGTTGAAGATGCGCAAGAGATACGGCTTCAAGGACAGCAGGAATGGTGCTAGGTGGCACAGAGGTAGTCCATCAGGGCTAGATCCCTTAGATTTGCGTAAGCACTTGTCGATGGATCTGTCAACCTCGGATATGGTCACCGGGTCCGCGGCGAAGTCGGCGTAGGCCTCTGGGACAGTACCGATGATAAGATCCAGTTGAGCAGCAGTGCATGCAGGGTGCACACACGCTACCGAGGCGTAGTGAGAATTTAGTACGCTCGCAGAGAGACAGAGAGAGAGAGAGAGACAGAGAGAGAGAGAGAGAGAGAGAGACAGAGAGAGAGAGAGACAGAGAGAGAGAGAGAGAGACAGAGAGAGAGATAGATAGATAGATAGAACTTTATTAGCTTTGCTTGCTACATTGGTTTCCTCCTCCACCTTTGCTGTCCCGGCTGCAGCCGCTTCGCATTATCACTACTCTTCCTGTATCGCATTTGCCACGGACGGAGGGAAACTGCCGAAAACCTCCGCCGATACAGGGCGCTTTACATAGTAGTTTACAATTATACACTTTCTACAATATTGTACTATAAAAATAAGTCTACATACTAATATTGTGTATTATATATACTCTTATAAATACTCCTATAAATTACATAATTACAAAATTACTATTCACTATCCCCTCGTCCTTCTCTGCACCTGATATATTGCACTAATGCTTTTTTGAAACTTTTTATTCTGTTGTCTTCTCTTATCTCCTTCGGTAGGTTGTTATACAATTTTAAACCGTCAGACAACAACATTCTCTGTTCCTCCTTCGTTTGACATCTTTTGATTCGTAGGTCTCCTTCTGATCTTGTCGCTACACCTTCTTCCCTCCTTACTTGTTCTATGGTGTTGCTCAGATACCCCGGGCAGTCCCCATTTACCATTTTATATATCAATATGCACACGTTGTACTCTATTCTTTCTTTAATGGCCATAAATTGCAATGTCTCTAGCATGTGCTCGATTCTTGTTCTGTAGTTGCATCTTAATATTATTCTCATTGCCTTGTTTTGTAATTTCTGTAAGTATTGCACATTATGCTCACTTAAACTCAATAATATAGATGAACAATACTCAAACAATGGGGCTATTATCGTTTTGTATACTCTGCATCTCATGTATGACGTCAAGTCTGCACTAATTCTTCGAAAAGTTCCCAGTTTCGCTCCTATCTTTTTTCCCAGATAATTGACATGCGGAGCGAAGTTTAGGTTTCTATCTATAATTACCCCTAGGTATTTAATCTCACTGACCACCTCTAGTACTACGTCTTCTAGTTTTACTTTTATGTTTTTCTCCGTTACTTTTTTCCTGATACCTCTGACTAGCATAACTTTCGTTTTATTCACATTTAGTTTCAGTCTATTGACTTTTAACCATTGCTCGATTTGCTCCATCTGACCGTTAAGGTTTTCGTTTATTTCTTGGCTGGAGTGGCCTTCTGTATAAATCAGTGCATCATCTGCGAATAATCTAATTTTGCAATTTTGACAAACTATCTTTGTCATATCATTTATATATATTAAAAATAATAACGGTCCTAGTACTGACCCCTGTGGTACTCCTAACTTTACTGCAATAGGTTCTGATAATATTCCATTAAATTTCACTCTCTGGCTTCTATTTTCTAAATAGCTCTTGAACCACCTTATTGCTCTTTCTGCTATTCCGTAACTTTCCATTTTCTGTAGTAATATATCCCTATCCACCATTTCAAACGCTCTTTTTAAATCCAAGAAGACAACACCTATCATCTTTCTTTCACCGATACTTCTTTTCCAACTCGATATTACCCATTGAAGGGCCGTCTCACATGAATGTTTGGCTCTAAAGCCTGACTGGCATTCCTCCAATAATTTGTTACTTTCCAGATATTTAAGTAGCTGGCTATGAACTATTATTTCTAGGACCTTCTCGTATATTGGTAGTTTATTTATTGGTCGGAACTCTTCTATTTTCTTTGTACCTTTTATCTTTGGTATCGGTATTACTATGGCTTCCTTCCATTCATTCGGGAACATTCCCTCTTGTAGTGATAGATTCATTATTTCATATATTTTAAATCCCACTGCTTCCACCACCGTTTTCATTATCTCCATTGTTATTCCCTCCTCTGTGCCACTTTTGTTTTCCAATCTATTTACGACTTTCTTCAATTCGTTTTCATTGATGGTCCTAAAGTCCTTCAGTTTACTTTCAGCCTGTTCTTCTATTGTTATTTGCACTGTATCATTCCCATTATTTTCTACGATGTCTGATATACTATCTACAAAGTATCGATTCATAATATTTGCCATTTCCTCAGTGTTGGTGTACCGGGTGTCTCCCCATTGGATCTCCTCATACATGTTGTCTATGTCCAAACTGCCTTTCATCATTTCTCGTATGGTTCTCCACATTAGCCTCGGATTTTTCTTATTTTTATCTAACTTCGACTCAACATACTCTCTTTTGGCCTTTCTGCATTCCTTTACCACTGTATTTCTAAGTTGTCGAAATAGTTCCCAATCTTCCTTTCTCTTGTTTATTCGCGCTATTTTATGAGCCTCGTCTCTACGCCTCACCGTTTGGCGTATTGCTTCTGTGAACCATCGTTTACCTCTCCACTTATTTTGCAGAGTGATTATCTCTGTAGGCGCTACCTCATCAAGCGACCGGACAATTGCCTTAATTGTTAAATTTGTTACTTCATTGAAATCACTACCTTCGATACCGCTTACGTTGTTCACAACTAAGTTTTTAAATCGTTCTATATCCATTCTCTTATAATTTCTCTTTACAATCATTACACTCTCACTCTTTCTCTCACATTCTCCCCAATATATAACAATCACCGAATGATCTGTAATCTTTGGTTCGTGTTCAACTTTAACCTCTACTTCCTCGTTTGTAAAGACAAGATCAATTATTGTTTCTGATGTATCTACTATTTTTGTTGGTTCACTTACCATTAATTTCAGACCGACGGCATTCATTATTCTGATTAACTTATTTTGACAATAGTTACTAACTTTCATGTCTATATTAAAGTCTCCCATTATTATAACACTGCCACTCATTAGGTCCTTGTTGCACATTTCATCCAGAAAGTCCATAAATGCTGCATCACTACCACTTGGCGAATGGTATACAACCATCAGCGTCTCTTTATATTTCTTTTCGTTTATTCTCATTGTCACCGACCACCAATTACTCTCACACGTATTTATCTCTTTTACTTCGTACTTAATTGACCTTTCAACATACACTAAGACTCCTCCTGTTCTGCTGGATTTTGAGTCTACTCGTACACATACATACCCCTTGATTTCTAATTCATGGTCTTCGACCTTACTTGTAACCTGCGTTTCTGTTAACCCTATTATACTCGGTCTGATTTTTCCTATCAGTAAATTTTCAATTTCATCCTTGTGACTTATGAACCCTTGTGCATTTAAGCAAACCATTTTTGTGTTTTTTCCCCTACAGTGACCTTTTTGCTATATACTACTATATATTCTATTCCGCTGCCTCTCACATTCTTTCTTGTAGCATGGACAATTTATGTCGTACGCTGAGTGGTTCGAGTCTACCGTTTTAATTTTAAAGATTTTGATTTTCTCCTCGCAGTTAACACATTTCTTTGTTTGCTCTGTACATTCATTTGTCGCATGTTCGCCCGCACACTTACCACACGCTGTATTCTTTTTGCAATCCTTCGCAAAGTGGTAATAACCATTACATTCTTTTTCCAATGTATACCCTTGCGGGTTTTTACATTCC
The DNA here is from genome assembly GCA_964007305.1 of Netelia melanura. Classification (NCBI taxonomy): domain Eukaryota; kingdom Metazoa; phylum Arthropoda; class Insecta; order Hymenoptera; family Ichneumonidae; genus Netelia; species Netelia melanura. The sequence goes on from OZ023260.1 coordinate 1,493,264, forward strand.
TCCTCTCTTACAATCACCGCGATCCTCATTTCCACCATCAACCACTTCGGTGGACCTACAGTTTTTGGTTAGGTGGGTTCCGAACCACCGAGAGCACAGAATAAACACATAGAAAAATTCCATTGGTGCCGGCGGGGAATCAAACCCGGGACCCCCGAGTTGAGAGCCGAGAACGCTAACCCCTGTGCCACTGCCTCTCCCCCTAACCATTACATTTAAAACACCTTAATATACTTATGTATTCTTGTACTCTACAGATGTTCCACCCAATTTTTAGCTTTCCTTCCTCCTGAATCCTTTGATATGTGTTGACATCAACTTCTGCTATGATTGTAGTCCTCGTCTCTTTTCCGCGCACCGACTTATGCACGATCTTCCCTTGTATGCTGTTCATGCGAAGTCCATTCTGTTCTTCAATTTTATTCCAAAATTCCTGCTCCCTTTCACAGTCTTCGCTCTCAATATCAAATATCTTTATCTTTAATTTCTTTTTCTTCGGATCCTGTATGGCGTATTTTTTTCCCATATCACTTGTAACTTTTTTCTTTAATATTTCTGCTTGTTCTTTGTCTTCACAGCCTACTACTATTGCTCCTCCGTTTGCTTTTTTCATTTTTGTTATTCCCACTTTTAACTTCGTAACATCTATTGTGTTTTTAATCTCTTTCTTCGTCCTCTCACTCGTATTCGTTTCACTTTCTTTCAATGGTTTTATAATGATAACTGATTCCTGCTTCTTTCCTACTGCTTCGCTGTAGCTTTTCTCCGTGCAGGTTTTTGGCTTATTTGCTTCCGTCATTGACATCATATCTCTCATATTCATAAATTCTTTCTTGATGGTATCTCGCACAATCTGTTGTAACTCGATAGTTCTCTATTCTTCCATCTCGCTTCTTACTTTTTCTATTTCTTCCTCCACAGTTTCCTGTATTGCTCTTTTAAGGTACGATTTACCTATTGTTTCTTCTTTTATCTCTTTAATCATTTTATATATCTGCTCTACTTTAGTCTCCATGCTTGCAACTGGCGCTTCACTACTCGATGCACTTCTCCCTTTAGCACTTGCAATATATTGAATTTCAGTTTTTCCTTTACACGGTACTAGTTCATTGTCCCGATTAAACACTTTATGCAGCTTTATACAGCTGGGGTGAAAATCTTTATCACATACGACACATCTATGTATCTCTGTCTTAATATCTTTCTTACATTGTCTACATACTACCACTCTTCCCGTTTTCGTATTTATACTTATATCCATCACGTCTGTCAATATTTCATGACCTATCCCACTTTACCTTTGCAGTTACCGTTATACCTGTAATTACCGATTTATAAGAGTTTCGTTTCACGCACTCACGCTGTCCTCTAGGATGTAAACATAATCGATGACTCAGCACTGGCGACTAAGCATTACTCAGCAATATTGGTTTTCTTTCCGAAATTCACAGCCTTTAATTTTCACGAAAAATGTCTCACTCTCTTCACTGCTATCATCTATCCGATAAACTTTTTAGTTTAAACTGTTCCTTACACTAATCCGCACATTATTGTAATTTTCTTATAGTTTTTTATAACAATCTTCTATAGTAAATGTTTGTTTTTATCGGAGCTCACTTGAAACACGCCTGACACCTCTGAGAGAGAGAGACTGTTGACTGTTTATTATTATGCCAAGGGCACACAGAGAGAGAGAGACAGACAGAGAGAGACAGAGAGAGACAGAGAGAGACAGAGAGACAGAGAGAGACAGAGACAGACAGAGAGAGACAGAGAGACAGAGAGAGAGAGAGAGAGAGAGAAGGGGTGAGAGAGGGAGATTAGATTAGATTAGATTTTTTATTATGCCCTAGTCAACTTTGGGGCAAATGATACAAATACTATTTATATCAATATTAATGTTACAATATAATTTACTGTACTGTGCATTAGATTTATATTAATATAGTTATCACCTCCTGCAACTTATCAGGAGCTCACAAGTCGTAACTTAGGTATTCAGCTCAGTGCACAGACATAATAGTAGAACCTTAGAACCAATAAGATAACAAAACTTTAATAAAAACTCAATAAAAAGAAAAAATAACTATAAGTACTTATACGCATAAATCTAATAACTAAATAGCAAATATATGCTCTCAACAAGAGATACTTAGTCTACATACTCTACATAATCTACTCCGCCTCAAAGCAAACAGGCCTTTCAACAATTCCACATTACCCATTCTCTTCTTCATCATCAACATTAGCTTGTGTCAGTAGTTCAGTCTCAAACAAGTGATTAAATAGTCGCACCTTAAATATTGCCAAGGTAGACGCAGAGGTAATCTGCATCGGGATAGCATGCCAAAAATATATCGCCGTTAAGTAGAAAGAATTGCGATAAATACTCGTTCTATGTGATGGTATATGAAAAATTTCATTACCTCCCTGACGAGATGAGTGCCTGATCGAATTATCCCTCAAGGGAAATAACTCGCATAGATAAGAAGGGGCACTCCCATTCAGGATATTGTAGGTTATGATCCCTATAAAATATTTCCTTCTGTTCGCGACCGATAACCACCTCAATCGCCGCCTGTACGGGGTAATATGTTCGTCCCACTGTAGATTGAAAATGAATCGTATAGCACAATTTACAAGTCTCTGCAATTTTAAGTTTAACTGTCCAGTAAGGTCATTGTAAACAGCGCAGCAATAATCTAGTAGAGGCAATACCAAAGCAGACACTAGCTTGATTCGAAGTTCCGTGGATAATGAATTTCTATGATACTTCAACCTGTGAAGGGTGAAGTTCACTCTCCTCGATATAGCACACACGTGACCAGACCAGGAGAGATTCGATTGGAAGATCACTCCCAAATTACGCACTTCCCGTACATAAGGCAGAATTACATTGTTTACCTCAATGACCGGTAACCTGCCCAAATCGATACTCTGCACATTCGCTCCACTGCCAGAAATCATAACCACTGACTTTGCTAGATTTAGTTTTAAGCAATTTCGTGCAGCATACTCCGAAATCCGATTCACATCACTGTGTACCTTTACTAAGTGCGATGTCAGTTCAGACGGATAACAACTCGAGTAAATCTGTGTATCATCCGCAAAAACAATGTGTTTCGAGTGTCTAAGGGTAAGTCCAATGTCGTTTATAAAAATTGAAAATAATAGAGGTCCAAGCACCGAGCCTTGCGGTACACCAGAAGTGGTAGGAAGCCACGCAGATAAGGTTGACTTATCCGTAACAGCCTGTGTTCGCTCCGTCAAATACGAATGCACCCAGGACAGATTTGATTTGATTTGATGGTGTTTTTATTCTTGCCCTAGCAAGCTATGGGGCAAATAATATTTACAATGGTGATCTGACGGTGTAATCCGGCCAGGCACAAATCATAGAATAGAAATTACAAGCAAACGAAAAATAAGAATAAGAATTAAAAAATAAAAATAAACATAACACGCATGGAGAGAGAGAGAGAGAGAGAGAGAGAGAGAGAGAGAGAGAGAGAGAGAGAGAGAGAGAGAGAGAGAGAGAAGAGAGAGAGAGAGAGAGAGAGAGAGAGAGAGAGAGAGAGAGAGAGAGAGAGATTTGATTTGATGGTGTTTTTATTCTTGCCCTAGCAAGCTATGGGGCAGATCATATTAACAATGGTGATCTGACGGTGTAATCCGGCCAGGCACAAATCATACAATGTACAATAGAAATTACAAGCAAACGAAAAATAAGAATAAGAATTGAAAAATAAAAATAAACATAACACGCATGGATAATACATAAAAATAATAATAATAATAACGCATCGCAAAATCGCTAAATAAACTTCTGAAAACATCACGTAAAAATAATACGCAAAAATAATACTAATAATAACGCATCGCAAAATAAACCTCGAAATATGAGGATCACAATGAAAGGTGCAAAATAATATCGCAGCGCAAAACAAACTATGAGGTATAAAGTATAGAGTATACAATACTAGAAGTAATAAGAGTATACGATAACCGCACAGCGCAAAATAAACTCCAAGTATAGAGAATACAAAATATAATATAATGTAACGAATATAATAGAGTGTGAAGGTGTAACAAATATACTGAATATAAAAGGAACTAGACTACATTATAACGCATACCGCAACCTATACCGCAACGTTGTTTGATCGCAAAATATTATTTAATCACATTCCGTTGATAGCAAGTGATTATGCAACAACGTTTTGAATGTTGCTAGCGAGGGAGCCTGCGTTATCGAGGTAGGAAGGGTATGCCAAAAGTGAGCAGCAGAGATTCCAAAAGAACCACGCATTACCGCCGTTGAGCAATGGGGAATCGAGAAAGTTAATGGTGGTCGTCGCTCAGAGCATCGAATTGACCGATCGGCTGGAGGCAGAAGCTCCCGCAGATAGGCCGGTGTTGCGAGGTTGAGTATGCGGTATACGACTGCGCCCAAAAAATAGAGACGACGGTTTGCGACGGATAGCCATCGCAACCGGTGACGATATGGAGTGACGTGTTCGTCCCGCCTCAGATTGTAAACAAATCTCACACAGTAATTCTGTAGGATTTGAAGTTTATTATTTAGGTAGCCAGGCAGATCAAGCATGAGAAGGCAACAGTAATCAAAGAAAAGGAATACCAGCGTTGTTATTAGTTTGGCTCTGAGATCTACCGAGAAAGTGCGCTTGTAGAATTTCAGGCGGTATATGCTGTAGTGCACTTTCTGCGAGACGGACGAGACATGCGAGTTCCAAGCAAGAGTATTTGTAAAGGTGACACCAAGGTTGCAAGCCGCATCGCAGAAAGGTATGACCGACCCTCCAATTGCAACTTGAGGCCCGGTTGCAAGGTCAAGAGAGCGGAGATAGCCAGAGCTACCAAAGATCAAGGCCCTGGACTTGTTTGGGTTCAAGGCGAGACCATTGGTAGCAGCAAACTCAGCGATGACTCCGGCGTCAGAAGAGATCATGGCTATCGCATTGGAGAAGTCGGACGGATGACAGTTTAAATATATTTGCGTGTCATCAGCATAGATCATGATATTGGAATGGCGTAGACCTGCTGCAATATCATTAATATAGAGAGAGAGAGAGAGAGAGAGAGAGAGAGAGAGAGAGAGAGAGAGAGAGAGAGAGAGAGAGAGAGAGAGAGAGAGAGAGAGAGAGAGAGAGAGAGAGAGAGAGAGAGAGAGAGAGAGAGAGAGAAAGAGAGAGAGAGAGAGAGAGAGAGAGAGAGAGAGAGAGAGAGAGGAGAGAGAGAGAGAGAGAGAGAGAGAGAGAGAGAGAGAGAGAGAGAGAGAGAGAGAGAGAGAGAGAGAGAGAGAGAGAGAGAGAGAGAGAGAGAGAGAGAGAGAGAGAGAGAGATAAGATATTTATTAGCTGCAGTAGCTACATATACATTGAAATCCATTGTTCACTTACATTGTTTCCTTATATTATTATACATTGCTGTTATCCGTTCTTAATACCCCACTATTTTCCTCGCTCCCTCCCCATAATATATTGCACCAATTCTTTTTTGAATCCATTGACTGTTTGCTTACTTTTTACTTCGTTCGGCAAGTTATTAAACATTCTGAATCCATCATGCTGTAGCATTTTTTGTTCCTCTCTAGTCTTGCATCTATCGATACATATGTTTTCGCCTTTCCTCGTATTTCTATTACTTCTTGCTTGCACCATTTCTATCTCCCTACTTAAGTATTTCGGACACATTCCACTTAATATCTTATATACTTGTAAAGAAAACCAATTGTGGTGTCCTTTAATGTATTTCAAATATTGCCGCGTTATCTATCGTCGGTTTGACAGAGTTCGCTGACAGCTTACGCCAGATGAATAGGAAGTGAAGATAGAGAGGTTAGATTTATTCTTAAGTGATCGATCGTTTATCGTAAGAAGTTTTCCGACACAATTGATAAGATAGACCCGAAATAAGGGCTTTAAATGTTGTTTCTTTTGTTTACAGGTGAGTAAATGTCTACTTTATAAACTAATGTAGGTAGAAAAACTGTTGTAAGAACTATTTGTAAGTGAATAAATCTTTTGTTTACAGAAACGCAATTACGTCTTTATTTCACAAATAACCAGAACATTGGAATAAACCCATTATATACTAATACACATACATTATACTCTATTCGTTCTTTGATAGACATAAACTTCAGCGCTTCCAGCATTCTCAGGATTTTCTCCTTCCTATCTCTCCTTAGGATGACTCTCATCCCCTGGTTTTGCAGTTTTTGCAGTCGCTGTATATTTGTCTCACTTAAACTTACAAAGATCGACGCACAATATTCAAACAGGGGCGTAATAATTGTTTCATATATTTTGCGTCTCATGTCAAGAGACATATCCCTACTAACTCTGCGTAAGACCCCTAACTTTGCCCCTGTTTTCCTACTAATATAGTCCGTATGCGCCGAAAAATTTAAGTTCTTATCTATTATTATTCCTAAATATTTTATTTCATTTACCATTTCTAAAATTTCTCCTTTTAATTTAACTACAACGTTACTTTCGACCACTTTTTTTCTACAGCCTCTTATTAACATGATTTTTGTTTTATTTACATTTACAACTAATTTATTTACTTCTAACCACTTCTCTACTTTTAACATCTGTTCATTTAAATTATCACTAATTTCTTGACTCGAGAGAGAGACAGAGAGAGAGAGAGAGACAGAGAGAGAGAGACAGAGAGAGAGAGACAGAGAGAGAGAGACAGAGATTTGATTGATTGACTTTATTTAGCTTTCTCAGCTATTTCCATACATAAAAAATATTAATACAATAACAATATAACCCTATAAGATAATAGTAATGATTATTATGAGAGAGAGAGAGAGACAGAGAGAGAGAGAGAGACAGAGAGAGAGAGAGACAGAGAGAGAGAGAGACAGAGAGAGAGAGACAGAGAGAGAGAGACAGAGAGAGAGAGACAGAGAGAGAGAGACAGAGAGAGAGAGAGACAGAGAGAGAGAGAGACAGAGAGAGAGAGAGAGACAGAGAGAGAGAGAGACAGAGAGAGAGAGAGACAGAGAGAGAGAGACAGAGAGAGAGAGACAGAGAGATGATGATGATGATGATGATTTTTATTTATGCCCTAGCAAGCTATGGGGCAATTTGACTGTACTGTATGCACAGACCGCAAAACCGTACATTGGCAAATATACAATTATATAGGTCGCGCTATTTATACAGTAAGTACGAATAACAAAATACAATATAATAGATTTGCACAGTAAGTACGAATAACAAAAATACAATATAATAGATCAATAGAAATAGTGTAGTAAAATAAACAAAATAAACAAATAAACGAAATAAACAATGGCCGTTGAGATAAGAATGAAGGCAATGAAGGCAATCCAACACAATAATGCAAACTGTAGTAACAGTAGCAGTGCGTAATGCACAATGTAAAGTAACAATGGATAATATGACAATAGTAATAGTGATAATAGTAGAATTAATATTAGTTTAACGCAATAGCAGCACTAACTCCCAACAACTACTGCGTGATTTACACAGTGGACTAAATTGTGGTTCAATCGCTTGATAAATGTTACGAAACTAAGGATAAGACGGAATGAGATGACACGTGAACGATGTGTCAAGAGTGCAAACACCAATTCATATTTCGAGCTAGTGCGCCTGCCCCTCTGATTCAAACAGGTAGTTGAGAAGTCTGCTTTTAAACACCTCGACGGACGTCGACGCACGAACACTATTCGGTAGCGAATGCCATAGGAGAGGACCTGAGATACGGTAAGAACGATGGAACGTAGTTGTTCGGTGGATAGGAATATTAAAAGAGATGAGATCATCGCGCCTAGAAGACCGTCTCACATCAGGTGCCTCCCTGGGCACAATCTCACTGATGTACCGCGGCACGCTGGAGAACAGTGCTCGGTACATCGATACGCCAAGGAAGTACGTGCGCCGGCCCTTGACTGAAAGCCAGTTAAGCCTCCGCCTGTATTGAGTTATAGATACATCGCGCCGCAGGTCAAATATAAATCTTATACAGCAGTTCAGGAGCCTTTCCAGTTTACCGTTGAGGGTCTCAGGGAGGTCGTGATAAACAAGGCAGCAGTAATCGAACAAGGGCAGATAGAGCGACCTGACTAAGGTGATTCGCACATCTATGCTAAGTGAGCCCTTATGGAATTTTAATTTATGTAACACACCATGAATCCGTTGCGACACTGCAGTGACCTGACTGTTCCAAGATAAGTCTGAGCTTAACATAATTCCGAGGTTGCGCGCTTCCGTCACATATGGGAGAGTTAACGCACCGATGGTGATCGACGGGATCTCAGATAGATTTATCTCCGCGACGTAGGCCCTACTACCGATGATTAGCGCCTTCGATTTCGCGATATTAAGGGCTAACCCATTTTGTTTCGCAAAATCAGCGATGACATTAACATCATCCGTCATCATAGCGATCCCCCTGTTTAATTCCGATGGGAAACACTGCAAGTATATTTGAGTGTCATCCGCAAACATCATGTGGTTGCAGTGTTGCAAGTTCACACCAATGTCATTTATATACAGAGAAAACAATAGCGGTCCAAGAACTGAGCCCTGCGGTACACCAGATGATAAGTAGATCGGATCAGAGAAACCACCACTGCCATCAGCAACGACCTGCGATCGACCGGAGAGATAGGAAAAAAACCACCTAAGCACCGCGTCAGAAATGCCAGCCAGCCTCATCTTTCTGAGGAGATTGAGATGAGGAACCGTGTCGAATGCCTTACTAAAGTCAAAGAGGACCAGAATGGTAAGCTTCCTCTCATCGACACCACGCCGTATGTCGTCCGTGACCCTCAGCAGAGCAGTTTGGGTACTGTGAGCGCTTCTATAAGCTGACTGCCTCGGATCCCAAAAATTCCGAAGAACCAGAAAGCTAGAAATTTGGTCAAAGATTATACGTTCAAATGTCTTAGAAAACTCTGGCAAGATCGCTATCGGTCGCGTGTCAGAGGGCGTGCGAGGTGTCTTTAACTTTAGAAGAGGGCGTATGTGGGCTGTCTTCCATAGGTCAGGGAAGTGAGAAAATCGCATCGAAAGATTGAATATGCCCGCCAAGTGCTCGCACACCAAATTCAACGACTTCGCAATGGCAAACTTGGAAATACCATCTGGGCCAGCACGAAGAGAAGTGGACTCAGAACTGCGAAGGTATCCACGGACCACGAATTCCGAGACATCGCTAAATGCGAAGGACGTGTCGACAACCTGGTTTTCGAGCAAAATCGAATGGAATTGATCCTCGGTGATCGGAGGCGAAGAGGCGGAGATAGACCCATAGTATAAATTCAACTCGCCTGGCGAAAAGAAATGGAGCGGAGAAGAGAGCGATGCCTTGACCAAGCCCAGGTGCCTCAATTCCGCCCACAGCATCTTGGAGTCCCTCAACGAATTGAGTTTAGATAACAAAAACTCATTCTTCGCCCTTCTAATGTCCATCGTAAGCTGATCACGAAGCAGTCTGTACCTCACAAAGCCGATCGCACTGTTCACCATTTTCGCACGTTTGTAGGTAGCATTTTTGTGCTTGATCCTCCGCCTCAGTTCGTCGGTTAGCCATGGAGTTGGTAGCTTTTTGGCCCTAAATTCAACTACCGGAGCATGCCTGTCGAGCGCAGAATAGAGCGACTGAGTCACCGATGCCAACCGTGCCTCAAGATGCTCAGCTGTAGGGATGTCATGAGAATCATAGGTACCGACCGGCGAAAACTCCGAGCGCAAAGTCGCAAGAAACGCGTTATGATCGAAATTGGTTATGTTCCGTTTAGTAATGAGGCGAAATGAATCCGACGGCATGTGTATTGCGTATCGAACTGTAAGCAAATCATGACCAGCGATGAAAGGAGAGGATGATTTACAGAAAAATGCAAGCTTATCCTCGTCGTCAAGAATCACCACATCCAGCCACGAGTCGCTATGAGCGGTATGAAATGTGGCATCAGATGGCACAAGAAACATGGAGTGAGAGCTAATAAAATTATTAAGGTAACCAGCGGAGTAGTCATTAAGAAGAAGATTGCAATTTAAATCACCGACGATAACAATGTTTTTATATAGGTGAGCCAACCGGCAAAAACTGGCTTCGAAATTATGCAGCAGCTGCCCCTTTGGCCTCCTATATATTGTAGTAAATAACATGGACTCACCACGAGGCAAATCAATATGGAGCATGATGTATTCCGGTGCATTTGAAAACAGACTGGGAGAGGTATCCAGCACCTTTGCAGTCAACGACTTCCTGACATAACAAGCGACTCCACCTCCACGCTTTCCGACACGATCATTACGCACTAAGAAAAACTCATCGAGGTTCACAAGGTTGTCGTGGATGCCAGGGTGAAGCCACGTTTCTGATATAGAGATTATGTGGCACGGATTTTCCACAAAGTGGATGCGGACAAGGTCAATATGCCCTAGAAGAGAATTTGCATTGAAATGCACTATAGATAGCTGGTTGGAGACCTGAGTTCGTTCTCGTGAGGTCCAGCGCACATCGGGAACACGCAGGTCAAGTGACGGCACAATGCCAGTAGAGTTCGAGCTCGATGCTGCTACCAAAGATGTTGTTGGCGGTCAGATAAGGTTAGACAGAGAGACAGAGAGATTGATTGATGGATCTTTATTAGCCTTCTCGGCTATTTTTTATACATTAATAATTTTACAAACTAGGAACCGTTGTTACAATAAATTCTTTTACACTACGCTTAAACGTTACAAGCCTATCGCATTGTTTTATCGCAGTTGGTATAACATTGTACATTTTTACGCCTTCATAAAATAAACTTTTTTGAGCGCTTGTTGTTTTTCTAAAATTTATTATAATATTATCAGCTTGCCTCGTTGGGCCTCCTACTACTACTAGTTTATTGCATAGTTGCGATGGCAACATTCCCTTTATAATTTTAAAAATAAAAATACATACGTTATAATATAATCTTTGTCTTACAGACATAAATTGCAACGCCTCTAACATTCTTTCTACCTTAGTGTATCTGTCGCATTGCAATATGACCCTCATCGCACGGTTTTGCATTATCTGCAGTTTTGACAGCTGTGTCTCACCCATACCTGTTAGTAGCGTTGCACAATATTCGAAATGAGGTGCTATGATTGATTTATAAACCGTGCACCTCGTATAACCCGATATATCATTCCCTATTCTATTTAAAAAACTTATTTTTTTCCCTATTTTCTTCAGCATATACTCACAGTGGTCTTCGAGACGGAGTTTACTATCGATGATTATTCCCAGATATTTTATTTTTTCAACGCGTTCTATATCTGTGCCATCTAGATTTTTTAGTATTGTATTTTTCTTCAGTTCTTTTCGTACACTTCTCATCATCATATATTTTGTTTTCGTCGCATTCATTTTCAATTTATTTATATTCATCCAATTTTCAACTATAGGCAACACTTTATTCAATTTCGTTTCCACTTCCGCACTCCCACACCCTTTTACATATATAATTGTATCATCTGCGAACATTTTAATACTACATTCCTCTGGACAAATTTGGACTATATCATTTATATATAATGTAAAGAGTAGAGGTCCCAGCACAGATCCCTGTGGGACACCATACTGTGTTGTCATATACTTCGACCATTGATTGTTGAATTTAACTTTCTGCGTTCTATTATTTAGGTACGATTTTAACCATTCAAGCACTTTTCCTTTCATACCATACTGATATAATTTTTCTATTAATCTTTCCCTATCAACAGTCTCAAATGCTCGTTTCAAATCTAGAAATATTACACCTATTACTGCTCCTTCGCTTATTAACATTTTCCATTCATCAATAACCGTTTGAATTGCCGTCTCACAAGAATGGTTTTTCCTAAACCCCGATTGGTGCTCTGTAATTATATTATTGCATTCTAGGTATTTTTCTATTTGTTCTTTTACTACTAATTCTAATACTTTCTCGTATATTGGCAATATGTTTATCGGCCTATATTCACTAGCTTTCTTGGGTTTTGCTATTTTTGGAATAGGTATTATTGTGGATGTTTTCCACGTCTCCGGACATATTCCTTTACTTAACGAATCATTAATTACACTTACAAGTTCTCCCTTTATAACTTGAACACTTGCTTTAAGTAAGTCGCTACTTATTCCTTCATCTGTTCCTTTTTTACGAGGCAAGTTCAGAATAATTCGTTCAACTTTACGTACATTTATCATTTCGAAGTTTTCTATACTCCCCTTACTCTCTATGACATAAATAGTTTTCCTGCTATTGCTATCCCCCCTTATGGACTTTATTATATCATTTATGCTCTTAATGTAGTATAAATTAAATTTATCTGCTAATTGATCGTTTTGTGTGTTATCTAGTATTTCAAAATCTACGCTATGTATTTCGCTTGTTCCCATATTTTCTCCTCTGATCACTTCTTTTAAGGTTTTCCACATCATTTTTGAATCATTTCTATTCTTGTCTATCATCATTTCATAATATTCTTTCTTCCTTTTCCTTATTATTTTAACAGCCATATTTCTTTCGATTTTAAATTTTAGCCAGTCTTGTTGTGCATTCGTATACATTGCTGTAGTGTATGCGTCATCTCTTTTTTTGGTAGCTATTCTTACGTCTTCCGAATACCATTTTTTCCCGTCCCATCGCTTTGGGATTTTAAATTTTTTCTTGGGTGCGACCGTATCTAGTGCATTAACTATACTCTCAACAAATTTCTCGGCTCTTGCATTTATTTCCAGATCATCTCGTCTTTCAAGTGTTGCTTCTACTGTCTCCAGAAACTCCCCAATGTGAAATTTACTATAGTCTCTACTGTTAAACTCTCTATATTTTTCTTCTTTTTTAACTTTATTCAGATCAATGCTTATACACGAGTGATCTGTTATCTTTGGTGTATCGTGCACCTCGCATCGTATATTAATATTGGCAAAAACAACATCTATTAATGTTTCGCTATCTTTTGTAATTCTCGTTGGTTTATCAATATATTGTTTCATACCCAAACATGACATTTCTGTTTGTATCTTTTTCGCATAAAACGTGTCCGCCATTAGGTTTATATTGACATCCCCTATCACTATACACTGATTTTTCATTACCAGTAAGTCCACTGTGTTCTCCAGAAAACGTATAAAATCACCGTCTGACGCACTCGGCGAGTGGTAAACTACAGCGATCACTCCTTTATATATGGTGCTCTTTACATCTACCGCAATACACCAACAGTTGGATATTATTTTATCTTTTATTATTATCTCATATTTTATATCGTCTCTTATATATAACATGACTCCCCCTGTATTCCTGTTTTCCCCATCACATCTGGCGATACTGTATCCCGGTATGTTGACCTCACTGTCTTCAA
>OZ023260.1:1511654-1517835 GCA_964007305.1 Netelia melanura
AGCAGTAGGTCGTGTCGAACGCAATCGAACGCCTTCGAGAGGTCAAACAGGACGACGACCGTTACCATGCGCTTGTCGATCGCTAGCCGGGCATCGTCAATAATTCGGAGCAGTGCCGACTGCGTGCTATGGTGGGCACGGAAAGCCGACTGGTAGGGGTCTCGTAGGCCACTTGCATCCATATACATGGAGATTTGTTTTGCAACAACGCGCTCAAGCACCTTCGACAATACGCAGAGCAGCGAGATGGGCCGAAAGTCGGAAACGGCGCGCGGTGTCTTGACCTTGGGTATCGGGCAGACGTAGGCTTTTTTCCATACCGCTGGATATAACGAGTTGTCCAACGAGAAGTTGAAAAGGTGGAGGATATTTTCCTCCACGGCCGGCAGCGCGAGCCGAAGCATCCTGAGCGATATGCCGTCACAACCTGCCACGTTTGACGATGCCATACGCAACGCCGAGTGGAGTGCAGTGCGTGTTACAGGTCTAAAAGAGAAGGCCGCCTCTCTGTCCAGAGTGGGAGTCGGACCAGGCTCTAGCGGCGTGGATGCACTTCCCGCCGACAGAAACTGGAGATTCAGCTCCTCCAGGGAAAAAGCTGGCGCGAGTTGCGACTTCGTCGTTGGTACAAGGCCCAGCTCACGTAGTCTTGTCCAGGTTTTCGATGCGTTGTTCGTTTCAGCTTCAAAGCAGGTCCGGTAATAGTTATCACGCGCCGACGATAACGCCTCCTTAACTAGGTTTCGGAGAACAACGAACCTCTCCCGTAGGTGCTGCGGCCAAATTTTCCGCTTATCGCAAGCCTGTCGAAGCCGATCCCTCCGCCGAATCAGTTCACGCAACTCCGCAGTTATCCACGGCGCAGGTAGCCGCTTAATGACGACCCGCTTGACCGGAGCAAGTTTGTCGAACTCGCCCAGGATAGCAGCGCCGAGGTAGTCTGCCTTATCATCCACGGATTCCGTTTCGTAGAATCGGTCCCAATTTACGGCCGCCAGGTCGCTGCAAAGCGACTCCTCATTTACGTTGCTTAGGCTTCGACAAGTGAAAGACGCAGGTACTCTCCTGGGCACAAGAACGTCGTACGTAATATGAATTAAGTCATGCGCGGAGAGAAACGGCACCGGGTACTGGCCAACATCGCAGATTTTCGTCATGCAGAGAGAGAGAGAGACAGAGACAGAGAGAGAGAGAGAGACAGAGAGAGAGAGAGATTGATTGATAACCATTTAATTATGCCAAGGGTACCAGACCCGAATGGCAACGGTACAAAGCTGATAGAATTACAATAAGCAAATTTACAGATGATAATAATACAGAGCAAGACGTTCGATATATGTAGCAACAAACGGAGAACTACAGGTGCCATAGTCATACAGATAAGCATAAATGCTACTAAACATATCGATATAAAAATTAATATAAAACTATAACTATAAATATAAAAGTAGATGCAACTAAGTGTATATGTTGTGACGGGATAAACTCCAAGTTAGCAGATGCCAAGTAAATATAGCAAGTATTTTGCTTTGAACGTATTGGTGGAGCACGGAGTTCGCAGTTCTGCCGGTAACATCGACCAGACGTCTATTCCACTAATGAGGAAAGACCTTCTCATAGCTTCGGTTCTGCACGGAGGGGCGACAGAGCTGGTTACTTCAAGTCGCGAGGAGCGGCGAGGAGCGATGAGGAGTTGTTGCAGAGGTTCATACAGGTATCGAGGCAGGCATGTGGTCAACGTCCGGTGTAATAATACACCCAGAAAGTATCTGCGGCGTTGAGGTATCGCAAGTAGGCTGAGTTCTAGACGATACGGCGTGATGTGAGCATCAATCTTCAGGCTGAAGATAAACCGTATCGCACGGTTCATTAGGCGCTGGAGTTTAGTGTCGAGGTACTGGGGGCAACCGTTCATCAGTACCAGCGCATAATCCAGATGGGGCAGGACCAGGGCATTGACTAAGAGACGCTTAATGCGTCTTGGTAGATGACTTCCACGATACCTCAGGCGATGGAGTGCATGGTTAACCTTGGTGGCCGTCGAGGAAATTTGGGTTCCCCACCGAAGATCCGAGTATAAGGTGACCCCAAGATATCGCAGAGAGCTGGCAACAGGTATCTCCTTTCCCCTCAGTACCACCGGACACAGGGTATAGGCCGATAATGCCGCCACATTAGCGTCGGACCCGAAGATCACGCATTTGGTCTTCGCGCTGTTCAACTCAAGACCGTGGCGATCAGTCCAGGCAGCCACAGCCTCAACGTCCTCGTTCAGACAGGCGATGCACTCATTGATGCGCGCTGGCGGACACTGAATGTAGGCGAGGAAGTCATCCGCGAAGAGCTTCGGGCTACAGTGCCGAAGGACATTGGGGAGTGTGTTAATCTCGACCAGAAAGCAGACAGGGCCAGGTGTAGACCCTTGTGGTACGCCTGACGTGACTGGAAGGTAGGATAGAGTTTTTCCAGGTTCGGCTATGGCCTGCGAGCGTCCAGTGAGGTATGACAAAAACCATTTCAGGATCCCCGCATCTGCTCCCAGCTTCCTCAACTCAGCCAGAAATGACGCATGGTTCATAGAGTCGAACGCCCGTCGTAGGTCGAATACTACCACAATGGTGACGTGCCCAGCTTCAATACCTCTGCGAATGGCATCCGTAACCGCGATTAAAGCGGTTTGAGTGCTGTGGCCGGCACGAAAGCCGGACTGCATAGGGTGTAGTAGTGAGTTGCCTTCGAGAAAACGGGCAAGACGTCCGGCAACAATCGTGTCGAAAATCTTAGCGAGATGGCAGAGATTGGCAATCGGGCGGGTATCGGACGGTTGGCAAGGCTTGTCGACCTTGTTGAGAGGAATGAGGATCGACCTTTTCCAGCTAGTAGGATATATACCAGCCGAGAGCGAGCAGTTGAAGATGCGCAAGAGATACGGCTTCAAGGACAGCAGGAATGGTGCTAGGTGGCACAGAGGTAGTCCATCAGGGCTAGATCCCTTAGATTTGCGTAAGCACTTGTCGATGGATCTGTCAACCTCGGATATGGTCACCGGGTCCGCGGCGAAGTCGGCGTAGGCCTCTGGGACAGTACCGATGATAAGATCCAGTTGAGCAGCAGTGCATGCAGGGTGCACACACGCTACCGAGGCGTAGTGAGAATTTAGTACGCTCGCAGAGAGACAGAGAGAGAGAGAGAGACAGAGAGAGAGAGAGAGAGAGAGAGACAGAGAGAGAGAGAGACAGAGAGAGAGAGAGAGAGACAGAGAGAGAGATAGATAGATAGATAGAACTTTATTAGCTTTGCTTGCTACATTGGTTTCCTCCTCCACCTTTGCTGTCCCGGCTGCAGCCGCTTCGCATTATCACTACTCTTCCTGTATCGCATTTGCCACGGACGGAGGGAAACTGCCGAAAACCTCCGCCGATACAGGGCGCTTTACATAGTAGTTTACAATTATACACTTTCTACAATATTGTACTATAAAAATAAGTCTACATACTAATATTGTGTATTATATATACTCTTATAAATACTCCTATAAATTACATAATTACAAAATTACTATTCACTATCCCCTCGTCCTTCTCTGCACCTGATATATTGCACTAATGCTTTTTTGAAACTTTTTATTCTGTTGTCTTCTCTTATCTCCTTCGGTAGGTTGTTATACAATTTTAAACCGTCAGACAACAACATTCTCTGTTCCTCCTTCGTTTGACATCTTTTGATTCGTAGGTCTCCTTCTGATCTTGTCGCTACACCTTCTTCCCTCCTTACTTGTTCTATGGTGTTGCTCAGATACCCCGGGCAGTCCCCATTTACCATTTTATATATCAATATGCACACGTTGTACTCTATTCTTTCTTTAATGGCCATAAATTGCAATGTCTCTAGCATGTGCTCGATTCTTGTTCTGTAGTTGCATCTTAATATTATTCTCATTGCCTTGTTTTGTAATTTCTGTAAGTATTGCACATTATGCTCACTTAAACTCAATAATATAGATGAACAATACTCAAACAATGGGGCTATTATCGTTTTGTATACTCTGCATCTCATGTATGACGTCAAGTCTGCACTAATTCTTCGAAAAGTTCCCAGTTTCGCTCCTATCTTTTTTCCCAGATAATTGACATGCGGAGCGAAGTTTAGGTTTCTATCTATAATTACCCCTAGGTATTTAATCTCACTGACCACCTCTAGTACTACGTCTTCTAGTTTTACTTTTATGTTTTTCTCCGTTACTTTTTTCCTGATACCTCTGACTAGCATAACTTTCGTTTTATTCACATTTAGTTTCAGTCTATTGACTTTTAACCATTGCTCGATTTGCTCCATCTGACCGTTAAGGTTTTCGTTTATTTCTTGGCTGGAGTGGCCTTCTGTATAAATCAGTGCATCATCTGCGAATAATCTAATTTTGCAATTTTGACAAACTATCTTTGTCATATCATTTATATATATTAAAAATAATAACGGTCCTAGTACTGACCCCTGTGGTACTCCTAACTTTACTGCAATAGGTTCTGATAATATTCCATTAAATTTCACTCTCTGGCTTCTATTTTCTAAATAGCTCTTGAACCACCTTATTGCTCTTTCTGCTATTCCGTAACTTTCCATTTTCTGTAGTAATATATCCCTATCCACCATTTCAAACGCTCTTTTTAAATCCAAGAAGACAACACCTATCATCTTTCTTTCACCGATACTTCTTTTCCAACTCGATATTACCCATTGAAGGGCCGTCTCACATGAATGTTTGGCTCTAAAGCCTGACTGGCATTCCTCCAATAATTTGTTACTTTCCAGATATTTAAGTAGCTGGCTATGAACTATTATTTCTAGGACCTTCTCGTATATTGGTAGTTTATTTATTGGTCGGAACTCTTCTATTTTCTTTGTACCTTTTATCTTTGGTATCGGTATTACTATGGCTTCCTTCCATTCATTCGGGAACATTCCCTCTTGTAGTGATAGATTCATTATTTCATATATTTTAAATCCCACTGCTTCCACCACCGTTTTCATTATCTCCATTGTTATTCCCTCCTCTGTGCCACTTTTGTTTTCCAATCTATTTACGACTTTCTTCAATTCGTTTTCATTGATGGTCCTAAAGTCCTTCAGTTTACTTTCAGCCTGTTCTTCTATTGTTATTTGCACTGTATCATTCCCATTATTTTCTACGATGTCTGATATACTATCTACAAAGTATCGATTCATAATATTTGCCATTTCCTCAGTGTTGGTGTACCGGGTGTCTCCCCATTGGATCTCCTCATACATGTTGTCTATGTCCAAACTGCCTTTCATCATTTCTCGTATGGTTCTCCACATTAGCCTCGGATTTTTCTTATTTTTATCTAACTTCGACTCAACATACTCTCTTTTGGCCTTTCTGCATTCCTTTACCACTGTATTTCTAAGTTGTCGAAATAGTTCCCAATCTTCCTTTCTCTTGTTTATTCGCGCTATTTTATGAGCCTCGTCTCTACGCCTCACCGTTTGGCGTATTGCTTCTGTGAACCATCGTTTACCTCTCCACTTATTTTGCAGAGTGATTATCTCTGTAGGCGCTACCTCATCAAGCGACCGGACAATTGCCTTAATTGTTAAATTTGTTACTTCATTGAAATCACTACCTTCGATACCGCTTACGTTGTTCACAACTAAGTTTTTAAATCGTTCTATATCCATTCTCTTATAATTTCTCTTTACAATCATTACACTCTCACTCTTTCTCTCACATTCTCCCCAATATATAACAATCACCGAATGATCTGTAATCTTTGGTTCGTGTTCAACTTTAACCTCTACTTCCTCGTTTGTAAAGACAAGATCAATTATTGTTTCTGATGTATCTACTATTTTTGTTGGTTCACTTACCATTAATTTCAGACCGACGGCATTCATTATTCTGATTAACTTATTTTGACAATAGTTACTAACTTTCATGTCTATATTAAAGTCTCCCATTATTATAACACTGCCACTCATTAGGTCCTTGTTGCACATTTCATCCAGAAAGTCCATAAATGCTGCATCACTACCACTTGGCGAATGGTATACAACCATCAGCGTCTCTTTATATTTCTTTTCGTTTATTCTCATTGTCACCGACCACCAATTACTCTCACACGTATTTATCTCTTTTACTTCGTACTTAATTGACCTTTCAACA
>OZ023260.1:1518035-1592035 GCA_964007305.1 Netelia melanura
TCGGGAGCGTTCGGCAGCCGAGTGGGGCCTCGAGCGTTAGAGGAGCGGCGTGGTAGGGGAATGGGGCTTCAGGAGTCGAGTTGCGACGGTTGAAGAGAGGCGACGTGTTTTTATGTTCTTTGTATTCGTTAATATTTTAATAAACACCGTATTACCATCTTCACCTCGAAAATCTCCTCTCTATCCCAGCCAACGGAATTGGTAAAAGATATTCCTATAAATCTTGGGGGCTCGTCCGGGATCGAGAGAATTCGCGAGTGTAGATGCAAGTGTGACGAACAAAGGCAATAAGGCTGAACGACTCGACGACGAACAAAGAAGTTAAGACGAAGACGAACGAAGGCGCTAAGTCGAAGTGTATCGAAGACGCTTAAACGAGCTCTATCGAGGACGAAAAAAAAATCAAAGGCGATAAGATAGAAATGCGGGTGACTCTTCGCGTGTGGAAGACGACGAGCTTTGACGACGTAATTTCTGTGTTTGAATTTTTAGTTGAATTTTGATTTTTGACTACGAAGTTTCGATGCATGACAAGTAACGATGAGTCCTGTGGTGAATGACGCGTATAATCTAACGGTTGCGGAACTGAAAGAAATATTGAAGCAAAAAGGGCTCAGCTTGTCGGGAAACAAAGCCGAGCTCGTAGAGAGACTAATAATGGCCGATCCGTCCGGTGAGTGGATTGTTGAGACTGGTGCTTCTAATACCGATCGTTTTAGTGAAGATGCGATGGCGAGTGAGAAAGGTGCAGACGGCCAAGCGAGTGGGCCATTGGCTCATGAACGTGAAATTGCGTTGTTCAAACGTGAGAAAGAGTTAGCTGAGCGGGAGCTCGCCTTAGCGCGTCGTGAGATCGAGCTGTTACGCGCAGTCCAAGTCGATAATCGAAACAATCGCGAGCGCGTCGAGACTGTGAACGACGAGCAAGGCGGCCATCTTGCCGGTAATATGGGGGCCCCGATCGAGCTTGCGAACGAACAACGCGTGGGCGTACCTATGCCTACGACGACGAAAGTAAATATAACAACGTTGGCGGAACTTCTCGGTGTTTTCTCTGGGAAAGCCGAGACGTATGAGACATGGGAGAGACAGATTGTGTTTTTGAGAGAAGCGTATCATCTCGACGACGCGACGACGAAAATTCTCATTGGAACGCGACTCAAGGGGAAGGCGATGGAATGGTTTCATTCCAAGCCTGAGTACATCGCACTGGACTCTAGGAGTCTTTTGGCCGAGTTGAAGAAAATGTTCCATCATCGCCCAAATAAAGTTGCGATGCGACGACGATTCGAGGAGCGAGGGTGGAACAAGTCGGAGACTTTTCATGACTATGTCCATGAGAAAACTATTCTCGCGAATCATCTCAACATGGAAGACGACGAAATACTCAGCTACATTGTAGATGGCATTCCGGATGTTCAACTGCGTGATGTAGCGCGTGTTCAAGGCTTCGACTCGATGCAAGCGTTGCTTCGAGCATTTGACGAAATATCATTGCGCGACAGAAATTGTACGACGAATCCTAATGCGAAACATGACGAGAACACTAGTGTTGGTAAGCGTAAACCCGACAAATCGGCGAGCGCGAGCGGTAAAATTGAGACGGTCGGAAAAAGCACAACGAGCGGGAAAAGCGCGTCGAGCGATACGAAAGATCAGGTTAAGAGAAATTGTTATAATTGCGGTCAACGCGATCATATCAGTGCGAATTGTCCGACAAAAGATAAAGGAACCAAATGTTTTGCGTGCGGCGCGTACGGGCATATTGCTTCGAAATGTGATAAGGGAAAAGACGCGACGAAAAACAGCTGCGCGGTAACTCGGGCGAAACAGGGCGAGTACGATAAAGAAGTTTTGATAGACGGTGTTCCGATTGAAGCTTTACTTGACAACGGTAGCGATCTAACGATAATGCGAGCGGACGAATACGTGAAGCTAGGCTCTCCACGTTTCCAAAGTAGATCGATTTCATTTCAAGGTGTGGGTAAAGACAAAAACGCGACGTTGGGTGAGTTTCAGGCGACATTGACGGTCGATGGTAATGCTTATCCTATTCTCATTCGAGTGATCTCTGACGATTTATTGCGACACAAATTGTTGATCGGTCGAGACTTTTTGCATACGATAGACTTTACTGTAAAGCGTGGTAAAGCTACGATTAGCCCTTCCGTCGAGAGTTCTTCAGCGTGCGATGAACAACCAGAGATATTTCGAATCAATGCAGTAGAATGTCTCGACAAAAATATTTCAGATTTATCGAACATCCAAGATCAGCAGTACAAAGAGACTATTCAAACTCTGATCGAAGTCTATAAGCCGGTAAAAATGCGCGATGTGGGGGTAAAAATGACGCTCATAGTAAAAGATGACGAACCGGTGTATCAAAGAGCCAGACGATTGGCGCAGCATGAGCGTGAACAAGTCAACAAGCAGATTAGTGAATGGATAGACGACGGGATCGTTCGACAGTCCGTCTCGGATTACGCAAGTCCGGTTGTCTTAGTAGCGAAAAAAGATGGGTCGAAGAGGCTTTGCGTTGATTTTCGGCTACTGAATAAAAAGATTATTAAAGATAGATACCCTCTACCCCTGATTGAAGATCAGCTGGACAGGTTGCAAGACGCGCGGGTGTTTAGCACTCTTGACTTGAAAAATGGATTTTTCCATGTGCCGGTCGACGAATCAAGTCAGAAATATACTGCTTTCATAGTTCCCGATGGTCATTTTGAATTTTTGAAAGTACCATTTGGTCTGTGCAACTCGCCGGCTGTTTTTCAAAAGTTCGTAAATGTAGCGTTTCAAGATCTCATTCGCGAAGGCGTCGTTCTAGTATATATGGATGATTTGATCGTGCCGTCGAATGATTGTAAGACCGGACTAGAAAAAGTAAAACGTGTACTAAAAACAGCGAGCGAAACGGGTCTTATAATTAATTGGAAAAAATGTGTTTTCCTTCAGACGAAAATCGAATTTCTGGGTCATATAATCGAAAATGGTTGCGTTCAACCGAGCGCAAGAAAAATCGAAGCTGTTGCACAATTTCCAAAGCCGAAAGACGTTCGACAGATCCAGGGTTTTCTGGGGTTAACCGGATATTTCCGAAAGTTTGTACCCGGTTATTCTCTCATAGCGCGACCACTGACGAACTTGCTAAAGTCGAATGTAAAGTTTGAGTTTGGCGCCGATGAAAACGACGCGTTTGTGCGTCTCAAAATGATGTTGACGAGTCAACCAGTTTTGAATTTGTACCGCGTAGGCGCGGAGACAGAGTTACACACCGATGCGTCAAAACACGGCTATGGAGCAATTCTGCTTCAGAGAAATAGCGAAGACAGAGCGTTACATCCGGTGTACTATGCTAGTGGTAAGACGACGTCGACGGAAGAAAGATACGCGAGCTATGAGCTCGAGGTACTCGCGATAGTAAAGGCGCTTAAGAAGTTTCGGATATACTTACTCGCGATACCGTTTAAGATTGTAACAGATTGTCGTGCGTTTACTCTAACTATGAACAAGAAGGATCTCTGTGTGCGTGTTGCGAGATGGGCACTCCAGTTGGAGGAATTCGCGTATACCATCGAGCATCGACCAGGCAAGAGTATGGCACACGTAGACGCGCTGAGCCGCAATCCACTGCCAACGTGCATGTTAATCGAGGAGATCGACGAGGGATTGACCCCGAGACTGAAGAAGGCACAGCAGGAGGATGCAGAGACGCAGAGAGTTTTTAAGCTGGCAGAAAGGGGTGAAGCTCGCGGTTATCTCATTCGTGGAGGCGTATTATTCCGAGACGACGATGGCGACGTACGTCTGGTAGTTCCGAAGGGGATGCAAACACAGATTATAAGGATTGCGCACGAAAGAGGCCATTTTTCGGTGAGCAAAACGGAGGCTCTTGTGAAAAAAGACTATTGGATACCGAGTCTTCGCGCAAAAATCGAGAAGGTGATTCGCAACTGTGTCAACTGCATTCTGGCGGAAAAGAAACAAGGACGGCAAGAGGGATACCTGAATCCGATAGACAAGGGAGAAGTGCCCTTGGATACTTTTCATATTGACCATTTGGGCCCTCTTGCAACAACAAAAAAGAGTTATCGACATATCTTTGTCGTGATTGACAGCTTTTCGAAATTTACCTGGTTGTATGCAACTAGATCGACGACGACGGCCGAGGTGTTAGATCGGCTAAAGAAGCAAGCTGCGATATTCGGGAATCCTCGAAGAATTGTGTCTGATCGTGGGACTGCCTTCACCTCGAATGATTTCGAGGCTTACTGCAATAGTGAGAAGATTCAGCATGTTCTCATCACTACAGGCATCCCACGGGCTAATGGTCAAGTCGAGCGGGTGAATCGTACACTTATCCCGCTGCTTACTAAGATGTCGTCACCGAAGCCCGAAGAATGGTTCAAGTATCTGAACACAGCTCAACTGTACCTGAACACGACTACTCAAAGAAGTATCGGCATGACACCATTTCGGTTGCTTTTCGGAGCTCACGCGCGTGTTCGCGAAGACCCAAATATTCGTGAGCTTGTCGAAAATGAATGGATCACTGCCTTCGACGAAAACCGAGACGAAATCCGATTTCAGGCCAAGGAGAGTATTATGAAAATTCAAGCTGAGAATCGACGTGCGTATAACAAGAAAAGGAAAGAAGCCATCACATATCGAGAGGGCGACTTAGTGGCTATTCGTCGAACCCAGCAAGCCTCTGGTTTGAAATTCGCAGCTAAATATTTCGGACCGTACGAAGTTACGAGGGTCTTGCGAAATGATCGATACACCGTCCGGAAAGTTGGCGAGCACGAAGGACCCGTACAGACTTCATCGGCCGCTGATCACATGAAGTTATGGGTGCAAAATGAAGAAAGTTGCAACTCTGACGATAGCAATGGAGACGACGACTTGAACGACGACGTCCGTGAAGATCAAGCCGAAGACGAAGACATTCGAGGACGAATGTCAATGCGGGGGGGTTGAGTGTAGGGGCCTTAGTCGCGGCCGTGTAGAGCGTTCGCTCCCGAGAGCGTCCGTTGCTCGAGCGTGGCGTCGAGAACGATCGGGAGCGTTCGGCAGCCGAGTGGGGCCTCGAGCGTTAGAGGAGCGGCGTGGTAGGGGAATGGGGCTTCAGGAGTCGAGTTGCGACGGTTGAAGAGAGGCGACGTGTTTTTATGTTCTTTGTATTCGTTAATATTTTAATAAACACCGTATTACCATCTTCACCTCGAAAATCTCCTCTCTATCCCAGCCAACGGAATTGGTAAAAGATATTCCTATAATAGCAAGTATTTTGCTTTGAACGTATTGGTGGAGCACGGAGTTCGCAGTTCTGCCGGTAACATCGACCAGACGTCTATTCCACTAATGAGGAAAGACCTTCTCATAGCTTCGGTTCTGCACGGAGGGGCGACAGAGCTGGTTACTTCAAGTCGCGAGGAGCGGCGAGGAGCGATGAGGAGTTGTTGCAGAGGTTCATACAGGTATCGAGGCAGGCATGTGGTCAACGTCCGGTGTAATAATACACCCAGAAAGTATCTGCGGCGTTGAGGTATCGCAAGTAGGCTGAGTTCTAGACGATACGGCGTGATGTGAGCATCAATCTTCAGGCTGAAGATAAACCGTATCGCACGGTTCATTAGGCGCTGGAGTTTAGTGTCGAGGTACTGGGGGCAACCGTTCATCAGTACCAGCGCATAATCCAGATGGGGCAGGACCAGGGCATTGACTAAGAGACGCTTAATGCGTCTTGGTAGATGACTTCCACGATACCTCAGGCGATGGAGTGCATGGTTAACCTTGGTGGCCGTCGAGGAGATTTGGGTTCCCCACCGAAGATCCGAGTATAAGGTGACCCCAAGATATCGCAGAGAGCTGGCAACAGGTATCTCCTTTCCCCTCAGTACCACCGGACACAGGGTATAGGCCGATAATGCCGCCACATTAGCGTCGGACCCGAAGATCACGCATTTGGTCTTCGCGCTGTTCAACTCAAGACCGTGGCGATCAGTCCAGGCAGCCACAGCCTCAACGTCCTCGTTCAGACAGGCGATGCACTCATTGATGCGCGCTGGCGGACACTGAATGTAGGCGAGGAAGTCATCCGCGAAGAGCTTCGGGCTACAGTGCCGAAGGACATTGGGGAGTGTGTTAATCTCGACCAGAAAGCAGACAGGGCCAGGTGTAGACCCTTGTGGTACGCCTGACGTGACTGGAAGGTAGGATAGAGTTTTTCCAGGTTCGGCTATGGCCTGCGAGCGTCCAGTGAGGTATGACAAAAACCATTTCAGGATCCCCGCATCTGCTCCCAGCTTCCTCAACTCAGCCAGAAATGACGCATGGTTCATAGAGTCGAACGCCCGTCGTAGGTCGAATACTACCACAATGGTGACGTGCCCAGCTTCAATACCTCTGCGAATGGCATCCGTAACCGCGATTAAAGCGGTTTGAGTGCTGTGGCCGGCACGAAAGCCGGACTGCATAGGGTGTAGTAGTGAGTTGCCTTCGAGAAAACGGGCAAGACGTCCGGCAACAATCGTGTCGAAAATCTTAGCGAGATGGCAGAGATTGGCAATCGGGCGGGTATCGGACGGTTGGCAAGGCTTGTCGACCTTGTTGAGAGGAATGAGGATCGACCTTTTCCAGCTAGTAGGATATATACCAGCCGAGAGCGAGCAGTTGAAGATGCGCAAGAGATACGGCTTCAAGGACAGCAGGAATGGTGCTAGGTGGCACAGAGGTAGTCCATCAGGGCTAGATCCCTTAGATTTGCGTAAGCACTTGTCGATGGATCTGTCAACCTCGGATATGGTCACCGGGTCCGCGGCGAAGTCGGCGTAGGCCTCTGGGACAGTACCGATGATAAGATCCAGTTGAGCAGCAGTGCATGCAGGGTGCACACACGCTACCGAGGCGTAGTGAGAATTTAGTACGCTCGCAGAGAGACAGAGAGAGAGAGAGAGACAGAGAGAGAGAGAGAGAGAGAGACAGAGAGAGAGAGAGACAGAGAGAGAGAGAGAGAGACAGAGAGAGAGATAGATAGATAGATAGAACTTTATTAGCTTTGCTTGCTACATTGGTTTCCTCCTCCACCTTTGCTGTCCCGGCTGCAGCCGCTTCGCATTATCACTACTCTTCCTGTATCGCATTTGCCACGGACGGAGGGAAACTGCCGAAAACCTCCGCCGATACAGGGCGCTTTACATAGTAGTTTACAATTATACACTTTCTACAATATTGTACTATAAAAATAAGTCTACATACTAATATTGTGTATTATATATACTCTTATAAATACTCCTATAAATTACATAATTACAAAATTACTATTCACTATCCCCTCGTCCTTCTCTGCACCTGATATATTGCACTAATGCTTTTTTGAAACTTTTTATTCTGTTGTCTTCTCTTATCTCCTTCGGTAGGTTGTTATACAATTTTAAACCGTCAGACAACAACATTCTCTGTTCCTCCTTCGTTTGACATCTTTTGATTCGTAGGTCTCCTTCTGATCTTGTCGCTACACCTTCTTCCCTCCTTACTTGTTCTATGGTGTTGCTCAGATACCCCGGGCAGTCCCCATTTACCATTTTATATATCAATATGCACACGTTGTACTCTATTCTTTCTTTAATGGCCATAAATTGCAATGTCTCTAGCATGTGCTCGATTCTTGTTCTGTAGTTGCATCTTAATATTATTCTCATTGCCTTGTTTTGTAATTTCTGTAAGTATTGCACATTATGCTCACTTAAACTCAATAATATAGATGAACAATACTCAAACAATGGGGCTATTATCGTTTTGTATACTCTGCATCTCATGTATGACGTCAAGTCTGCACTAATTCTTCGAAAAGTTCCCAGTTTCGCTCCTATCTTTTTTCCCAGATAATTGACATGCGGAGCGAAGTTTAGGTTTCTATCTATAATTACCCCTAGGTATTTAATCTCACTGACCACCTCTAGTACTACGTCTTCTAGTTTTACTTTTATGTTTTTCTCCGTTACTTTTTTCCTGATACCTCTGACTAGCATAACTTTCGTTTTATTCACATTTAGTTTCAGTCTATTGACTTTTAACCATTGCTCGATTTGCTCCATCTGACCGTTAAGGTTTTCGTTTATTTCTTGGCTGGAGTGGCCTTCTGTATAAATCAGTGCATCATCTGCGAATAATCTAATTTTGCAATTTTGACAAACTATCTTTGTCATATCATTTATATATATTAAAAATAATAACGGTCCTAGTACTGACCCCTGTGGTACTCCTAACTTTACTGCAATAGGTTCTGATAATATTCCATTAAATTTCACTCTCTGGCTTCTATTTTCTAAATAGCTCTTGAACCACCTTATTGCTCTTTCTGCTATTCCGTAACTTTCCATTTTCTGTAGTAATATATCCCTATCCACCATTTCAAACGCTCTTTTTAAATCCAAGAAGACAACACCTATCATCTTTCTTTCACCGATACTTCTTTTCCAACTCGATATTACCCATTGAAGGGCCGTCTCACATGAATGTTTGGCTCTAAAGCCTGACTGGCATTCCTCCAATAATTTGTTACTTTCCAGATATTTAAGTAGCTGGCTATGAACTATTATTTCTAGGACCTTCTCGTATATTGGTAGTTTATTTATTGGTCGGAACTCTTCTATTTTCTTTGTACCTTTTATCTTTGGTATCGGTATTACTATGGCTTCCTTCCATTCATTCGGGAACATTCCCTCTTGTAGTGATAGATTCATTATTTCATATATTTTAAATCCCACTGCTTCCACCACCGTTTTCATTATCTCCATTGTTATTCCCTCCTCTGTGCCACTTTTGTTTTCCAATCTATTTACGACTTTCTTCAATTCGTTTTCATTGATGGTCCTAAAGTCCTTCAGTTTACTTTCAGCCTGTTCTTCTATTGTTATTTGCACTGTATCATTCCCATTATTTTCTACGATGTCTGATATACTATCTACAAAGTATCGATTCATAATATTTGCCATTTCCTCAGTGTTGGTGTACCGGGTGTCTCCCCATTGGATCTCCTCATACATGTTGTCTATGTCCAAACTGCCTTTCATCATTTCTCGTATGGTTCTCCACATTAGCCTCGGATTTTTCTTATTTTTATCTAACTTCGACTCAACATACTCTCTTTTGGCCTTTCTGCATTCCTTTACCACTGTATTTCTAAGTTGTCGAAATAGTTCCCAATCTTCCTTTCTCTTGTTTATTCGCGCTATTTTATGAGCCTCGTCTCTACGCCTCACCGTTTGGCGTATTGCTTCTGTGAACCATCGTTTACCTCTCCACTTATTTTGCAGAGTGATTATCTCTGTAGGCGCTACCTCATCAAGCGACCGGACAATTGCCTTAATTGTTAAATTTGTTACTTCATTGAAATCACTACCTTCGATACCGCTTACGTTGTTCACAACTAAGTTTTTAAATCGTTCTATATCCATTCTCTTATAATTTCTCTTTACAATCATTACACTCTCACTCTTTCTCTCACATTCTCCCCAATATATAACAATCACCGAATGATCTGTAATCTTTGGTTCGTGTTCAACTTTAACCTCTACTTCCTCGTTTGTAAAGACAAGATCAATTATTGTTTCTGATGTATCTACTATTTTTGTTGGTTCACTTACCATTAATTTCAGACCGACGGCATTCATTATTCTGATTAACTTATTTTGACAATAGTTACTAACTTTCATGTCTATATTAAAGTCTCCCATTATTATAACACTGCCACTCATTAGGTCCTTGTTGCACATTTCATCCAGAAAGTCCATAAATGCTGCATCACTACCACTTGGCGAATGGTATACAACCATCAGCGTCTCTTTATATTTCTTTTCGTTTATTCTCATTGTCACCGACCACCAATTACTCTCACACGTATTTATCTCTTTTACTTCGTACTTAATTGACCTTTCAACATACACTAAGACTCCTCCTGTTCTGCTGGATTTTGAGTCTACTCGTACACATACATACCCCTTGATTTCTAATTCATGGTCTTCGACCTTACTTGTAACCTGCGTTTCTGTTAACCCTATTATACTCGGTCTGATTTTTCCTATCAGTAAATTTTCAATTTCATCCTTGTGACTTATGAACCCTTGTGCATTTAAGCAAACCATTTTTGTGTTTTTTCCCCTACAGTGACCTTTTTGCTATATACTACTATATATTCTATTCCGCTGCCTCTCACATTCTTTCTTGTAGCATGGACAATTTATGTCGTACGCTGAGTGGTTCGAGTCTACCGTTTTAATTTTAAAGATTTTGATTTTCTCCTCGCAGTTAACACATTTCTTTGTTTGCTCTGTACATTCATTTGTCGCATGTTCGCCCGCACACTTACCACACGCTGTATTCTTTTTGCAATCCTTCGCAAAGTGGTAATAACCATTACATTCTTTTTCCAATGTATACCCTTGCGGGTTTTTACATTCCTCCTCTCTTACAATCACCGCGATCCTCATTTCCACCATCAACCACTTCGGTGGACCTACAGTTTTTGGTTAGGTGGGTTCCGAACCACCGAGAGCACAGAATAAACACATAGAAAAATTCCATTGGTGCCGGCGGGGAATCAAACCCGGGACCCCCGAGTTGAGAGCCGAGAACGCTAACCCCTGTGCCACTGCCTCTCCCCCTAACCATTACATTTAAAACACCTTAATATACTTATGTATTCTTGTACTCTACAGATGTTCCACCCAATTTTTAGCTTTCCTTCCTCCTGAATCCTTTGATATGTGTTGACATCAACTTCTGCTATGATTGTAGTCCTCGTCTCTTTTCCGCGCACCGACTTATGCACGATCTTCCCTTGTATGCTGTTCATGCGAAGTCCATTCTGTTCTTCAATTTTATTCCAAAATTCCTGCTCCCTTTCACAGTCTTCGCTCTCAATATCAAATATCTTTATCTTTAATTTCTTTTTCTTCGGATCCTGTATGGCGTATTTTTTTCCCATATCACTTGTAACTTTTTTCTTTAATATTTCTGCTTGTTCTTTGTCTTCACAGCCTACTACTATTGCTCCTCCGTTTGCTTTTTTCATTTTTGTTATTCCCACTTTTAACTTCGTAACATCTATTGTGTTTTTAATCTCTTTCTTCGTCCTCTCACTCGTATTCGTTTCACTTTCTTTCAATGGTTTTATAATGATAACTGATTCCTGCTTCTTTCCTACTGCTTCGCTGTAGCTTTTCTCCGTGCAGGTTTTTGGCTTATTTGCTTCCGTCATTGACATCATATCTCTCATATTCATAAATTCTTTCTTGATGGTATCTCGCACAATCTGTTGTAACTCGATAGTTCTCTATTCTTCCATCTCGCTTCTTACTTTTTCTATTTCTTCCTCCACAGTTTCCTGTATTGCTCTTTTAAGGTACGATTTACCTATTGTTTCTTCTTTTATCTCTTTAATCATTTTATATATCTGCTCTACTTTAGTCTCCATGCTTGCAACTGGCGCTTCACTACTCGATGCACTTCTCCCTTTAGCACTTGCAATATATTGAATTTCAGTTTTTCCTTTACACGGTACTAGTTCATTGTCCCGATTAAACACTTTATGCAGCTTTATACAGCTGGGGTGAAAATCTTTATCACATACGACACATCTATGTATCTCTGTCTTAATATCTTTCTTACATTGTCTACATACTACCACTCTTCCCGTTTTCGTATTTATACTTATATCCATCACGTCTGTCAATATTTCATGACCTATCCCACTTTACCTTTGCAGTTACCGTTATACCTGTAATTACCGATTTATAAGAGTTTCGTTTCACGCACTCACGCTGTCCTCTAGGATGTAAACATAATCGATGACTCAGCACTGGCGACTAAGCATTACTCAGCAATATTGGTTTTCTTTCCGAAATTCACAGCCTTTAATTTTCACGAAAAATGTCTCACTCTCTTCACTGCTATCATCTATCCGATAAACTTTTTAGTTTAAACTGTTCCTTACACTAATCCGCACATTATTGTAATTTTCTTATAGTTTTTTATAACAATCTTCTATAGTAAATGTTTGTTTTTATCGGAGCTCACTTGAAACACGCCTGACACCTCTGAGAGAGAGAGACTGTTGACTGTTTATTATTATGCCAAGGGCACACAGAGAGAGAGAGACAGACAGAGAGAGACAGAGAGAGACAGAGAGAGACAGAGAGACAGAGAGAGACAGAGACAGACAGAGAGAGACAGAGAGACAGAGAGAGAGAGAGAGAGAGAGAAGGGGTGAGAGAGGGAGATTAGATTAGATTAGATTTTTTATTATGCCCTAGTCAACTTTGGGGCAAATGATACAAATACTATTTATATCAATATTAATGTTACAATATAATTTACTGTACTGTGCATTAGATTTATATTAATATAGTTATCACCTCCTGCAACTTATCAGGAGCTCACAAGTCGTAACTTAGGTATTCAGCTCAGTGCACAGACATAATAGTAGAACCTTAGAACCAATAAGATAACAAAACTTTAATAAAAACTCAATAAAAAGAAAAAATAACTATAAGTACTTATACGCATAAATCTAATAACTAAATAGCAAATATATGCTCTCAACAAGAGATACTTAGTCTACATACTCTACATAATCTACTCCGCCTCAAAGCAAACAGGCCTTTCAACAATTCCACATTACCCATTCTCTTCTTCATCATCAACATTAGCTTGTGTCAGTAGTTCAGTCTCAAACAAGTGATTAAATAGTCGCACCTTAAATATTGCCAAGGTAGACGCAGAGGTAATCTGCATCGGGATAGCATGCCAAAAATATATCGCCGTTAAGTAGAAAGAATTGCGATAAATACTCGTTCTATGTGATGGTATATGAAAAATTTCATTACCTCCCTGACGAGATGAGTGCCTGATCGAATTATCCCTCAAGGGAAATAACTCGCATAGATAAGAAGGGGCACTCCCATTCAGGATATTGTAGGTTATGATCCCTATAAAATATTTCCTTCTGTTCGCGACCGATAACCACCTCAATCGCCGCCTGTACGGGGTAATATGTTCGTCCCACTGTAGATTGAAAATGAATCGTATAGCACAATTTACAAGTCTCTGCAATTTTAAGTTTAACTGTCCAGTAAGGTCATTGTAAACAGCGCAGCAATAATCTAGTAGAGGCAATACCAAAGCAGACACTAGCTTGATTCGAAGTTCCGTGGATAATGAATTTCTATGATACTTCAACCTGTGAAGGGTGAAGTTCACTCTCCTCGATATAGCACACACGTGACCAGACCAGGAGAGATTCGATTGGAAGATCACTCCCAAATTACGCACCTCCCGTACATAAGGCAGAATTACATTGTTTACCTCAATGACCGGTAACCTGCCCAAATCGATACTCTGCACATTCGCTCCACTGCCAGAAATCATAACCACTGACTTTGCTAGATTTAGTTTTAAGCAATTTCGTGCAGCATACTCCGAAATCCGATTCACATCACTGTGTACCTTTACTAAGTGCGATTTCAGTTCAGACGGATAACAACTCGAGTAAATCTGTGTATCATCCGCAAAAACAATGTGTTTCGAGTGTCTAAGGGTAAGTCCAATGTCGTTTATAAAAATTGAAAATAATAGAGGTCCAAGCACCGAGCCTTGCGGTACACCAGAAGTGGTAGGAAGCCACGCAGATAAGGTTGACTTATCCGTAACAGCCTGTGTTCGCTCCGTCAAATACGAATGCACCCAGGACAATGACGCATCAGCAAAGCCAATGTCACGCAGTTTTTGAAGTAGAAGAGGATGAGAGACCATATCAAAGGCTTTGCTAAAATCGAAGAGGACTAAAATTGTAACACGCCCCTCATCTACCGACTGCCTAATATCATGACAGAGGCGGAGGAGCGCAGTCTGGGTGCTATGCGCCGTACGATAGCCAGATTGGTGCACATTTAAGATGTTATTTCGCTCGAGGTACTTGCTAATCTGAGTATGAGCAATCCTTTCATACATCTTAGACAATTCAGAAAGATTCGCTATCGGCCGAGTATCAGAAGGCGACAATGGAGAATTTATTTTAGACAGTGGCCTGATGAACGCCCGCTTCCAAGACAACGGAAAGTATGAATTCGCAAAGCACGAATTGAATAATTTGACCAGCAAAGACACAAGCAATGGTGCAGTGATTTTTAATACGAAGCAAGAGATTCGATCAGGACCCGACGCATGAGAATTCGAAAGAGTAGTGGTTATTAACTGCAAAACTTCCCTCTCAGTTATCAGATCAAATCGAAACCCATGCTCATTATCACCTTGATTGAGGAGTACTCGCAATTCGCGATATGAGCACGATGGCATGCTACCTGATATCATTGTATAGTGAGTGTTCAGTTGATCTGGTGTAAAAAAATTGAGGGGGGAGGCCAGAGATGTCTTAACTAATCCCAGAGAAGCCAACTCTCTCCACAGTCTACTCGGGTCTCTGATTTCAGCTAGCCTACTGAAATTGAATTCGCTTTTTGCTCGCTTCAGATCACATGTCAATTCATCTCTAAATTTACGGTAGATGGCGTATCCTAACAAACTATTCGATCGCTTTGCATTTTTGTATAGAACGTTGCGCCGTCTGATACGCACTCTTAATTCAGGTGTTAGCCACGGCGCCATGGGCCTGCGAATTCGAATATTTCTCAAAGGTGCATGGAGATCAAGCGCCTCTAGTAGCTTGCTCTCCAATGCCACAAGAATACCGTCAGCCTCTCCCGGCATGACAACTTCACTCCGAGCCAATTCACTGACAGTTACCAAGTGTAACCGTACCGTGCTTTTGAATTCCTCAACGTTGAAACCACGAAAGTTACGACGAACTATTGTGCATTCATTGGTGGGCGGCACCTTGAACGCATAGGAGAGCTGAAGGAGATCATGGCCAGCTATGAACGGCGTTTGGGATTTAGTAAAGCTCACTCTTTTTTCAACACTGTCAATAATTATGACATCGATAAGAGTGTCAGAGGTTACCGTGTGATGCGTGGGTTGTGAATCAGCTAAGTGCAATGACAGAGACGCAATCATGCCACTCAGATACTTAGATTCAAACGAATTTGATAAAAGGTCGCAGTTAAGATCTCCAGCTATGATGATATTCTTATAAGCATGAGAGAATTTACTGAAAGCGGTTAAATATTCACTGAACAACCTGCCTTTAGGAGGTCTGTACATTGATGTGAAAAGTACGGCATCCATGTTAGTGTAATGTATGTCAAGTAACAGAAATTCAGGTGATTTCGAATAAGTACCCGGTGAGACAGCTAATACATTCGCTTTCAGAGATTCGTGGATATAGCATGCCACCCCACCACCTATTTTGCCTAATCTATCATTCCGTATGATGAAATAATTGGGAATTTTTACCAACTCATCGGAGACTTCCGGTTTGAGCCACGTTTCAGAGATGGAAATAATATGAAAGAAATTAACGTCTAGAAATGCTTTAATAATTTCCATGTGACCCAACAACGAATTCGCATTAAATTGGCAGATTTTTAACGAAGACGGGATAAGATTCCTTTGTGTTTGCTTTTGAAAGTTTATATTATCATCCAGTCACCCGACACGATCAATATCATCCACACTCGCGATTTTTACAGGCTCAGAACCCTCCTGCTTTCGCACATAAATTTGTCCATCCCTACACCAAACATACTTCCAGCCTCGCTCTCTAGCTACATTTTTAGTTTTCAGCAGTAAAT
Source organism: Netelia melanura (assembly GCA_964007305.1). Classification (NCBI taxonomy): domain Eukaryota; kingdom Metazoa; phylum Arthropoda; class Insecta; order Hymenoptera; family Ichneumonidae; genus Netelia; species Netelia melanura. The sequence goes on from OZ023260.1 coordinate 1,533,791, forward strand.
CATACGAGCTCTTCTGTAAAAACTCGTTTACAAAAATGCTGCCTTGCTGCACACCCCCAAAAACATCCTTAATTTTCAGTACACCATAACTGCGCTTCTTACGAATAATGTGGCTGGCGATCAGTGGGGATTTAAAAAGCACTATGAGTGATTTTGGTAGTTCAGTGCAACCCGTCTCAGAATTACGAGATTCCCGAGTCCTACGAGGTACGAGGCGAATATCTAAGATGTCAGCAACAAGTTCAGGAATCCCTAATGCTACTAGTACCTTTTCTACCATCATCTTCTTATTATCAGTGATATTCACAGGTATCCCAACTATGGTAATTTCAGACGATGGGACAGCCGATGTACCCGATATGGCTGCAATTGACGCATTGAGTGAATCCATCCTACTGGCCAGCGCTACGTTGCTCGCTTCTAGTCTCGCAATTTTTTCACCGTGTTCGTTGACCGTGTTAACAATCCTCTCTATAGAACTTATTTTAGCAGCAAGATCGTTATTGTACTCATTCTGGTGTTCAATAAACGTCGAAAGTTTCGCATCACTTTTTTTATGCGCAGCCATGAGCGCATCAAGAGAGTTTTTAAATTGAACCAATAAATCCACATTCTCGGAGCTGAGCGACATGTTATTAGCAGTAACAGTATTTCCTCTACTCTGTATACCACTCAAGGACGTATTGGTAGGTGTGCAACTAGAACTTGCGGCACAACAGCTGTTAGAATTCTTATACGATAAGTAATGTATACGGCACCCCGGGTGAAAAGATCTCTGGCAATCTGTGCACTTGAATCTTTCACCAGCTATTAACCGTCGGCACTTGTAGCAGACGTCCGACATGCGAAATTACCGACTGATACAGTAATAGAATTTACAATTAATGCGGTAGAGAGCGACACAATACGCACTATAGGGCCTGTTCAGAGAGAGCGAGTAAGGTCCAAGAATCCCGAATTGTCGAACGAAGAAAGTCTGACCTCCCAAGGTTACACCAACATGGCCGGCAGCGATATAGTAGTCGTCGTCGTCGTCGCTGACTCCAATCACCATATGCGTGAAGATAGGAGCAGAGCGAGAGAGAAAGCAGTATAGTCGTCGTCCTGAAGCCAGCAATTTCCAAGAAGGTGTGAAGATAACAGCAGAGCGAGAGAGAAGGAAGTAGTCGTCGTCCAGAAGCCAGCAATTTCCAAGAATAATAGGTTAGGAAAACTGTCAAGGCGAATTCGTCGAATCTCTCGTCATTTACTAGGATTCCTCAGACGATGACGAGAAACCAAAATCAATATTCGACGAAAAGCCTTTTTGTGCGTGCTTTGAATCTAAAACAAGAGACGCCCGCAGGCAGATTGCAGCAGTATATGTTCTTTTATGAGGAGCCGTTACAGACACGTCATATCACCGTACTCACCAGAAGGAGAGAGGGAGAGAGAGGGAGAGAGAGGGAGAGAGAGGGAGGGAGGGAGGGAGGGAGGGAGGGAGAGGGAGGGAGGGAGGGAGAGGGGGGGGGAGGGAGAGGGGGGGGAGAGGGAGAGGGATTGATTGATGGATCTTTATTAGCCTTCTCGGCTATTTTTTATACATTAATAATTTTACAAACTAGGAACCGTTGTTACAATAAATTCTTTTACACTACGCTTAAACGTTACAAGCCTATCGCATTGTTTTATCGCAGTTGGTATAACATTGTACATTTTTACGCCTTCATAAAATAAACTTTTTTGAGCACTTGTTGTTTTTATAAATTTTATTATAATATTATCAGCTTGCCTCGTTGGGCGTCCTACTACTACTAGTTTATTGCTTAGTTTTGGTGGCAACATTCCCTTTATAATTTAAAAAATAAAAATACATACGTTATAATATAATCTTTGTCTTACAGACATAAATTGCAACGCCTGTAACATTCTTTCTACCTTAGTGTATCTGTCGCATTGCAATATGACCCTCATCGCACGGTTTTGCATTATCTGCAGTTTTGACAGCTGTGTCTTACCCATACCTGTTAGTAGCGTTGCACAATATTCGAAATGAGGTGCTATGATTGATTTATAAACCGTGCACCTCGTATAACCCGACATATCATTCCCTATTCTATTTAAAAAACTTATTTTTTTCCCTATTTTCTTCAGCATATACTCACAGTGGTCTTCGAGTCGGAGTTTACTATCGATGATTATTCCCAGATATTTTATTTTTTCAACGCGTTCTATATCTGTGCCATCTAGATCTTTTAGTATTGTATTTTTCTTTAGTTCTTTTCGTACACTTCTCATCATCATATATTTTGTTTTCGTCGCATTCATTTTCAATTTATTTATATTCATCCAATTTTCAACTATAGGCAACACTTTATTCAGTTTCGTTTCCACTTCCGCACTCCCACACCCTTTTACATATATAATTGTATCATCTGCGAACATTTTAATACTACATTCCCTGACAACTTTTCTGCCTAAGTTTGGGTTGGATATTAAGAAATCCCACCTCAAATTTTTTGGCTAGTCTACCCAACACCCAGAAATGAGAAATGATCTACTACCCAAACTGCAAGTTCATTTCTTGGGTAGTCTACCCATTGGCGTCGGTTGTTCTACTGTTCTGCAAGTTCATTTCGTGGGTTTTCTACCCGTTGGCGTCGGTTGTTCTACTGTTCTGCAAGCTCACCTTGAGTGGTTTTTCTACTAACTGTGTTTGGTTTTCTACCCATCGCGCTGCTCGTGCTCTGTGGGTTTTCTACCCGCTACGGCCGCTTCTCTACCCTATCGCGAAGCTTCCGTTCTGTGGGTTTTGTATCAACACGAGTGAGTATATTTTTTTCCCTACAAGGCGCGAACTGTACAAAAGTTTAAAAAACACGTCAGTAGCGCGTGAACAATTCAGAAAGCAAGAACTGCGTAACAAAGCAAGGAATCGTAGCGGGTAGAAAACTAACTTTTGGTCGGATTTATTGCGGGATTTGGCGGGTTTTCAATTTTTCAAAAAATTGACGCTGGCATTTATAGTTATTTTAATGAATATACTCATTACATTTAATTGAAATCAACTCCACATATTCCAAATTTAATATAAATTCAATTCCAGCATGAATTGTTCGGAAAATTGTCAACTTTCAAATCTGAAATAAAGAAAATGCATTAAAAACTATTTATATTGAGTATATCTGTACTTTAATTTTCCATTACAGCTCAGCAAACGAAATCACGGTAATTTTTTTAACACAAATCGTTACAATAATTTTTATATTATTTTTGTTCGTTTCAATACCAGTATTCAACAGGTAAGTAACTGATATTAAGTAACTAAATAAGTCTAATATCGGTCTTAAATAAGATGAACCATCGTCGATTATAACATTCTATTTGAATCAATTTTTTGTTGTTCCCTGTCAAAAATAAACAATCTTATTCTACTTGAAAAATATCGATATCAAGATATAATACATGTTTGTGCTCGTTTTGGACTAGTTCCTCTATTGTTTGTTGTCTCAGGAAATAAATCTATTAACCTACCTACATTTTTGTGTTCCTCTTGATAAAATTTAATCGGTTTCCCAAACATTTGTTATTCTCACCCCGTATGTTTCGTCATTAATTCTCATGATTATAACCGGTGTTATTATATTTTGAGCTTCAACAAATCCCCTCATTGATTCGCGCAATATTCGTACGTGGGCCGCTTTACAATAATTACCTGTAGTTTCAAAATATGTAACGAATGCGCCATTTATGTAGCGCTGATCGTGATTTGTGAAGCTTACAATTATATCGATTCTAGCAAAAAGTCCCGCTTCTGTACAAATATATTTGTCACAACTTTGTGTACTATTGCTATCACCTTCCTCGCTAACGTATTGTATACCACTTATTGTAGCTTTTTTAAATATTTTTAATCCACCGTTGCACGTTTGCCCTTCCATTTGCAAAATAGCACTTTCCTCGGGTAATAGATATCGGACAAGGTGTCTACCCAATCCTTCAAATTCGTTGCCGCCTTGATAGTCGATGTGATTTCGAATATTTCTTTTTTTACCGGTATTTAAAATTTCGGTTATCGCCCGTTTCACACGTGCGTCGATGATGGGATCATTTTTGACATTTCGTACGAAATCGTGTAGTAAATACTGATTCATTATTTGTAATTGTCGACCATTTGGACTCTTCAACGATGAAAGTATTTGGCGATTGTAACCTTCATATATAAATGCACTATGGGCCCATAGAGGACCCCAGTGTGTTACGCAATCGGGGACGTGTCTAAGGATGTGCATATTATAATTCATGTTTTCCAGTCCCATTAATTTCTCATATTGTTTTACAAAATTTTCAATTAATGAACGACTGTTCTCGATTTCGGCTACACTAATTGTTACCCTGTTTAGAATGTGCGCCGCTTCCGAAATCAAACAAAACATTTGAGTGTATTCATTTGGGATTATATCTTTCAAGCATGGAATGCAATAGTACAAAACCCAATTTCGCCATTCGTTTGCCTTCCACACATGACAATATTCAACGCCCCTCGGTTTTCTCGCAATTTTACTGGGTGTGCGTATCTTTTTCAGTCGATTATTTATGAGTTTTTTTACAGTTTTACCCCCAATGTACCATGAATCTGACGTTTTAGCATCAAGTAATTTCGTTGTCAAATTTTTTCCGACCCCGAGCCATATGTTATGCATACTATCGACCACTATTCCTCGATGAAGATTAAATTCTGGCAAATAATTGAGTATAGAGTCCCCAATAAATCCTCGTATTCTTTGATTACAATTTTTTGCTTCACACATATCATCACGCATCTGGCGATCCGTACGAAGTTCGAAATCTACCGCAGGATATATCCAACGTAATGAATCCCCATATCTCTCTCCTGTCGCGTAACAAGTGGGGCATCCGTATTTGCCATTATACCGTGTCATGTTAAGCACACTGCCTCTTGCTACTGAATCGACTGAGCAAATCGTTGTTATAAATTTGCTGCATACTGTATTTTCCCCGTCCGGCTTCCACTCAATACCGATATTATATAAAGCATGCAAGTCTTTCACAATGGTAAGCATAAACACGTTTAAATCAGGATGATTACTATCTACCCAAACTCCTGCCAGTATTATAAAACGTTTCCTTGCGTGCGGGGGAAGTTCATTAATAGTCAGCAATACCGGCCAGGCACTATCCTTGGATGATTTGGCGACTTGGCACCCATCTGTATTTAATGTGAATGAAAAGTTCCATTCGTTAGATTTAAAAAAACCAGTCTTTTGCAATTTTCTATATTCTTTTCCGTCGAAAATGTCCTCAATTCCGAAAGGGTCCGATTTTTTTCGATTATGTCGATATTCAAGAAATTGTGCGAAATTCGGTATGGACAAAATTCTTTTCATTTGTGCTATTAAATCCAGTGTGATGAAGAAGCTTACTGTTTTCAACGGTTTCTCTGGGCCTGATTTTGTACAAGAACAATCAATTACCGGTATTTTTCCTGTTCCAATTACATCTAAACATTGTCGACAATACAAATGACGAGTTTGGACGCTGTCCTGTTGCCTACCTAACTTTTTCCACAAAGCTTCTTTTGTTGTTGGCAATGTACTATGGTTCAGAAAGTTTTTGAACAATTTTATCACAGCTAATATGGTTGTTATGTTCAGGCTATGACGTACCGCTATTGCTATTATCGAAATCAGAATTTCATGTTCCCGGACGGTTTGTCTCATTGCTACCCGCGGACCTTCTTTTAAAGAAAATGCAGTAGCATTTTCATTCTCGTTCTCGTGATCGACGTCATCATTATCCTCGACATCGTTGTTGGGATCTTCGTTGGGGTCGTCGTCGGGATCGTCATCGGGATCGTCGTCAGGATCAACGTTGAGATGAACATCGTGATCACCACCGGCATCGTCACCATTATCGATGTCTGCCTCCTCTTGAGAATCATCACGTGGGTCACCATTATCATCGTGGTCATTGCGGCTTCCATTATCATTATCTTCGGCGTCGTCATATTCATCGATATAATTAAAGTTGCTATTGAAATTACCGAGCAACTCTTCGTGGTTATTTCTAGATTCATCCTTATCGTCGGCATCGCTTTCATTATCGCTGCTCTTTTGGTCATTCTCACCCCCATCCATTTGACCGTTGTTATTGTGATTACCGGTACCTTTTCTTTTTTTTTCTTTTGTTCCTCGTCATTTGAGCAGGGTGTGGACGCAGTATTTTGTCCCCTTTCGTCGTTCGCTCTATCGCTCTGAAAATGGATGTAATATTAATTAAGAATATTTTTCAATAATACATGAAATTTATTTTCACTCGATATCTCGAACAGTTGTACGGCTTTCTGCATTTCAACGTTCCTTCATTTTTCAATAAGCTTATTGTATTTTATTTGACAAACACGAGACAAAAATTTGTATATTTGTATAAATCTGGACTTTATATTACTATACTTTAACAAGTTCAACATCATAAGAACGAATCAGGGTGTCTAATTTTGACCAGAACTGAAATTGCATGACATTTAAGGATTTTTAAGGCAAGGAATGAGGATTTTTTCATGACTCTTAGTATGACTTTCTGGCATAGAAGTATACTTAATGATTCTACAGTGCGACCGATTTTCTAAATTTTTATATTTTTATTTTGCTCTTTCAAACAGATGTGTGTTGTATGCCAATAAAAAGTATATGGAATAAACGAAAAGTCACCAAACTGTACAATTCCATATGTAATAAAAAAATGTGAGACAAACATAATTTCAAGATTGCTGTGAACAAATATATTTTGGGAACATCTAGAAAAATATTACATAGCTTTAGGAACTTTGAGTAATATCATCTAGTCGCTTTACACGAAAGAAAAACTAATATATGTTGAGATAACGCATCATTTTCTTTTGCTTTCTTCTATTTTATTTTCTATCGATTCGATATTCGCTTCTTCATCGACAAGTACCACAAAGTTAGTTCATATTGAATATAGACTCAACGATAATTTAGTAGGGTATGGTAATTCAGGTAGACTGGTAATTTTTCATGACATTTCATGACTTTTTCAGCGTCGAGTGTAATTTCATGACATTTAAGATTTTTCATGACTTTTCAGGTCGGTAGACACCCTGACGAATGTATAAACCAAACCTTTTTATAGACTTCTTTCCCAAATGGTTGTGAAATTTGAATTACGAATATACATCACTACCTACTTGAAGAGTATGTTCTCATTTTTAAACGAAAAAATTGACAATTTTCAAGGTTTTCCTTCCCAGTGAGTTTGTTATTTTTATATACAAAACTTTTTCGATGATATTAATGTGTTGTTATACATTACAAAATCGTTTTTCTTTAAATTTACTTCGCGCCATAATGCACATTGAGTGCGCATGGAAGTCGATGACTCGAAAAAATAGTTACAAACTGTTCCAGTCGTAGCTCTGGTTCAAGATGCCGGAAACGAAAAAATTAAACGTAGTTGTCACAAATTACGTAACCTAGTCTGCTAACCAGCATCAATTCATAATTCGAAAAATTGGGGAAATGGCACGCATTGTGTAGAGAAAAAGAAAAAAAAACCCTATTTTTCATGTGCAAAAATGGACAAAGAAGGCTAGGCAAAAAAAGTGAGAAACTTTTTACGTCAAAAAGTTGGTTTGCAGACTAGTCAACATGATTATAAATAAAATCGATTTGAGTCAATAAGTTTTATATTTTTTGACATATCACTGGAACCGTTTTTAAAAATATCATTTTGAGAAACACTCATGCAAAGTTTTTATTCGTTTAAAAATTAAAAGAATTTTTTTTTTGTAATATATAATGATACATTAATACCATCGAAAAAGTTTCGTATTTTGAAATAACAAACTTACTGAAAAAAAAAAAAAAATTTTTAGTAATCGTCTTTTTGTCGGTATAAAAATGAGAACATGCCCTCAAGCAACCATATTCGATTTTCATTTCATTTGCCCAGGTGTCCATCTCTTGGTTTTGCTTGTTTGCCAACTTTGCTTTTTTCCATGTTTTATCTTACCGACAATAATAAGTAATTTGGATATTCTTGCTGAAGTGGTAATCTCTGGAATTTCTGGCAAAAGCGATGTCCGAATTCCTCTCTCTTTCTCCTTATAGTATATATACTCTTGTACGCCACATCTCTAATCGTTTTTTTCTCCATTGTAATGATGCACGTTGTACTGTTTTTCCAGCTTGATAAATGCTGCTATCACCTGCAAATGTTGAGAACAAACCTTAATACTTCATTAATGGAAAAACAGTAACAAGTGTGACCATTGTTATTTAATAATTAATTTTTCACTATTTCCTATTCTGTTGACTATCAAATATGATTGCGCATGACCAAAGCAAGCGAAAGGTTTTTCGATTTTTGTTTCTACAATATCCTGTTGACAGGGGATCTTCTTCGAGGCTATAGAAAGGACAGCAAGGGGCTTCGGCAGAGGAGTCTCCAAGGGAACGGCAAGGGATCCGGATATAGAAGTAAGGCTCGGCATGGGAGAGGGACAGCGAATACCTTCTTTCGCGCTGGGCTATTTTTCTTTTCTTTTTATCCTTATCATTAGTTCTAATATTACTCACCTTAATGTATATTTATCAATAGTGCTTATCATCAATCATTCTTGTTGTTCTAGGTGCCAAACCCTCGAGCAAGGCTAGTGAGCCTCATCGGTAACATAACGTGTCAGTATATATTTACAAATATTATATTGAAACGATTCGTGATTTCATTCGCAACGGTTTTGATTTTATTCTTTAGAGGCCGTGCACTTGACTCGGTTTTTTTTTAACCGGGGTAGATTTTGAAAAATCATTGGACAATAAATTAAAGTTTTTGTTTCATTACAGGCTAAAAAAATCGAGCGAAAAAGAACAATGCAAAAGAACGGTAATCTAAAAGTGACGCCATAAAAAATTATAAATACCAAAGGAAACGAAATTAATTTTGTTTGGGTGACTACATACTGGTGAATTTTAACCAAAGAACAGAGGGCCATGCCGGGCGCACCAAAATAGTAGAGGTGTTACGTCCTCGATGATGATTCGGAACAGCACGGTCACGCCGTTCTGTTGACTCCGCCGATATAGTTTTATCGGCGCGAACTACGAAGAGTACGCTCAGTTTGATCAGAGTAAGTGAGATATTCTGATCGAGCAGAAATTCGGAAATTCGGAGATTCGGAGATTCGAAAGGTTCTTTATGAAATTCGACCCCTGCTATGCGCAGTTGAAGAGAACAACACGATGAATAACAGTTAACGATTGAGTTTATTCAAGTTGATTCAAGGTTATTGTGTAATTCTTATAGTTTCTGCCGGTTTAACTGAACTGAACGTCGTGCAAGACGTTTTACAGAGTCTGTTTTAACTGAGGACTGAGAGGACTCGAGTCGCGTAATAATTATCTAAGAGTCTGATAGTAGTGCTCGTTTTTTGGTCAGAGCGTGTCTTTTTATATATGCTCTGACTTTTGGGTGGAAGGGATTTTATTTAGGGTGGAGTTTGATTTAGGGTGGAGTTTGGGTTTTCCTTTAGGAGAGGGTCGGGAAGTTGATGTGATAGGCTGGATTTTCCCTACCGTCTCTAGTATTGAGATAAGTCGTATTATTTACTTATCAGACAGAACTATCTGGTATGTCGGTACTAGGGGTAACTACGCAGAGCGCCCTTTTACCGACTAGAGGACATATGCAACCGACGTTTGGTCATTGCTAAATTTTGAAATTTGACTGGGCCTTTAATGTCGGCCAGTACGTAACACTTCCCCCCGTGGAAAAAGAGGGAGCGTCCTCGCTCTGATATGAAATCAAGCATACTGAAATTCGTATTTCGGTTGCATGTGTCCCCTTATAATCTTAGTGTCTAGTTGAATTATATGATATTGATACATGAATGTTCTTTAGAGGCTAATTATTGCTATATATGAATTATCTTAAGTCTTTATTCCAGATGTAGAATCGTATGATTGTCGTGTATTTTTATTTAATGTTCCTTATACTTCTTAACGGATTTTGATTACAAATGTACTTATTCTAGAAAACGAATTTTTTATTCTGAATATTGGATTGTACTAAATCACACGTTGTTCTTAACTAAAGGTAGATTAACAATTTCGATTTCCTTAAAATTCTAAAGGTGGAAGGGGTTCGAGGTGTTTGTGGTTCTGATTCTTGTCGCTATGAACGATGAGTTTTACCGTTATTTTTTATATAATTTTTTTATATATATTTTTTTTTATTTGGTATATTTTGTTTATATATATTTTTCCTTGCATAAAGGCTCACCAATGATTGTTTTTGTTTTAATTCTATTGCTTCCGGATTTTGATCACAATTGGTCTCGAGGTGTCTCTAAATTGTTGCGGAAACTCTGGCACAGCGAACGATATCTATATATTTTTATTATTTTGTTTATATATATAGAAGTGAGTACCTTTGAGAGGGGATTTCTCTGGTTCTACGACTGCCCTTTGCGTTAAAAGACTATTCTCCGGTTTGGCATTCATTATTGGCTATCCAAGTTATTCACTTTTTATTTGTGAGCTATTTTTAGTCTATCCCAGTGAACTTTCTTTCTTTTATTATTGCCCAAATCAATTTCTACGTTGTTTTTGTCTGCAATGATGTCTGTGATTGAGTACGGTCCTAAGTAGTTGTCGTCTAATTTGTTTGTTTTGTGATTTTTGGTCAAATATACTTCTTGTCCTATTGTCAGTTTTATTGGGTTCAATTTTTTATCATAATGTTCTTTGGATTTTTGTTTTGCTTTTTCTAAATTTTCTTTTGCCTTATTTCTGTCTTTTGTGATTTGTTCTAATTTTTCTTTAATGTAATCGTTGAATGTCATTGCGTTATCTAGTGGTGATATGGCTGATGGTATTCTTGCTTCTCTACCGAAAACGAGTTTGTATGGTGTAAACTTCGTGCCTTCGTGTACGCTAGTGTTATATGACATCGCTGCGTGTGAGAGCCATTCATCCCAGTCCCTTTTTTGTGTATAGTGTTTCAGGTAGTCTACCAGTACCTGGTGGCTTCTCTCGAGAGAGCCGTTTGACTGAGGGTGAAATGCTGTTGTTTTGATTTGTTGGATTTGATATGCTTTAGCTAATCTCTTCATAACTTGTCCTATAAACGCTGCGCCTTGATCTGTTAAGATTACCTTGGGGCAACCAAATTTATTTATAAACTCTCGGACTAGCGCTTTCGATATTTCCTCTGCTGTTGCGTTTATTAGGGGTATAGCCACGCTGTATTTCGATAGGTCGTCCTGCATTGTGAGAATGTATTTGTAACCGTTCTTCGAGACTTCGAATGGTCCGACTATATCCATTGCTACTTTGTGAAATACATCCGCTGATGTATCTGTAATAATCATTGGTTGTTTTGTCTTTACTCTGACCAATTTCTTTTTCTGACAGCTCGTGCATTTCTTAATGAATTCTTGAATATCTGTTTTCATGTTGGGCCAATAATATTTTTGCCTGATTCTGTTATAGGTCTTGGTCACTCCTTTATGTCCTCCTAACGGGGTCTCGTGACACTCACGTATTATGCTTTCTCTGAGATCTTCGGATGGAATTACGATTTTGTCTTTGCAAATTGTTATCGTGACATCATTGGGTAATATCTCTTCTATAATCTTACTTATTTTGTTCCAGACTGTTGTTCCTAAGTTACTTTCGGCTTGTGAAATGCTGGCTGATTTGACGTTTATTTCTGCCATAATAAGTTTTAAATTTTGGAAGGCCTTTCTGATGGTTGTTTCTGTTAATTGATCTTCGTTGGTCTGTCGAACAATTAACGTGAAAACTTTTCTATTATTTTTTGTTGAGACTACTACTTCTCCTATTGAGTATTTTTTCAATGGTGTGAGTTTATTTAGCAATCCTTTCTTAATGAGTCTTTTTCCCATTTCGTCTGATACTGTGCCGTCTGCATTGGCAAAGCAAATTATATTGTCATTCCCTATTTCCAGATTATCTCTCGTTTCGATTAATCTTCTGTCTTCTTCTTGGTTGTAGTCATCTGAACTGCTATGAATTTTCTTTGCAACATTTTCTGAAGGAACTTGTTTTTGTTCGCTATTGTCTTTATCGTTGTCTGAGTTGCTATTTATTTCGTTTATAAAATTTCTTGGGAAAGATTGGTCAATCGATTCGCTTTCGATATTTGAATCAATAGCATCACTTTCTATTGCCGGTGTTGGTAGGGGGTGTATTCTAATGGTCTCATTATTACTTGGGGGGGTTGTTGCTCGTTTCGTGACCCTTGGTTCTTCTAACCTCTCTGTCTCTCTCTCATTTTGAGGTTTTTTCTGTGTGTGTTCTTTCTGTTTTTCTATCGGTGGAATCTCTATTCCTTCGTTTGTTGTGGGGATATTAGGGTTTTGTGTTTCTTTCTTATCTTTTTCCCTCGCGGCTTGTGAATGTTTAGTTATTGATTTATGTGATGTGCCATGTGTTCCTAGACAGCATGAGCAAGAGGGTTTCTTGGTGACCCTTTTTGATCGTCGGAGCAGTTGGGAGGGCTCTTGAGCGTTTATATTTTCTCGAGGCTTATCGTCTTCTAAATATATGGGCTCCGAATTTTTTTCGAGTACTTGTATATTTTCAGCCTCTTTGTCACTCGATTCCTGCTCGACGTCCATGTCGATATTCTTAAATTCGTTATTTCCACATGTGGCAGATTTTACGACTTCGGTCATCTCGGGTGTCTCCGAGGGTGTTTCCGGGCAATCTGGTTTCGTTGCCGTCTCGTATGTGATAGTACGGTTCGTGCCTGATGTGAAGTTTCTTATTCCAGTCTGCGCTTTCTCTGAATTGTTATTTGATGCTGTTCCTTTTTCTTTGGTTTCTATATATTTCGAGAGAGTGCTGGTGTGTAGAGTGTTGTAAATTGTGCCGTCTTGTTTTTTCTCCTGATTTTTGTTTAATTTTTTCATCTCTACTTCGTGTTCTGTTGAAGGGTCTACGGGTGGTATATCCCTATTCAGCGTTATATTACCGATTTTCCTTCTCGTTCTTGTCGCTGGGGACGGAGTGAATCCTGCTGCACACGTGGACCTCTTGGTTAATTCTCTAGCTAACTCGCGTTGGAAATTATTTGGGTTTGTGTGTTTTATTTTTTGTTCTATGGGAATTCTTGAAATTTCTTGAGATGATGAATTTATTGCTACATTTTCTCTCTGACAAAATTCTAACGGATTTTTCAGTGGTGGAGTTTTATCTCCCTGCGAAGAATTTGTTTTTATTGCTGCTACGGCATTTTTCACATCTGATGCAATTTCTTCGTCTCGGTCCACGAATTTTAGGTGTACTGGTTTTATGTTGTCGTCTTTCCTGATTTTTTGTAAGAACGATTCTTGGCTGTGTGGTTGTGGTGTTTCTATGTAATCGGGTAAAATTATCGAATTTTGTGATGACTGGGTTGTGTCGCTCTTGTTGCCTGACGATACTGACTTTTCTGACTTGCTTCTTCTAGATAGGTGCTTCTTCCGTTTTATCTTCTCCTTAATTTGCGATTTTAGTATTTCTGTATTTCTGTTCAATTTCATAATTTTTTCTTCCTCATCGGATGATTCGTTTGAGACCGATATTTTACTCTCTTTACTCGCGTCCTGTTCTGGTACGATTATTTCCCTGCGTGTGTTTTGGCGTTCGGCGGGTTGATCAGGCCCCCCGTGGTCGCTAGTTGCACACCGTTCTACTGGGCTATGCTTTTGTTCAAGTACCGCACCTGCGCTTTCTTTTTCTTTTATTGGTCTTTCTTCATCCGATGGTTTCTTAGACTTCTCAACCGAATTTAGTATTTTAATTGTTTCTTCTACTCGTGGTTCCGAAACTTTATCACTTTCTTCTTCCCAGTGAACACAGTTCGTAACAGTAATGTAACCCAGAAGTCACAAGTAATGTTACCGTTGTTATATTCCTGATAAGGAGTTCGTTACATAATATGTTACTGTCGTGTAATATTGCCCTACAGTAGACACGGTTCATAACAGCAATGTTGCATAGAAGTTGCAAAGCTGTGCCATTCGTTATTATATTAAAAATTTAAGTATTTTATCTTGTGTTCGTATATAATATTGTATTCTAGTATATATGTTGAGTCACATTTAAGGTTCGATTTTTCCCGTAAACCTAGGTAAATGTTATGCACAAAAACACTAAAAATTAAAGTAAAAGACATATTTCTTTTATTCACATCTTAAAAGAATTTTTACATTATATAACTGTGTTCACTGGGTATTTTCTGATTAAAACATACTTCTATTAGTTCTAATGTTTATATTATTCTGTTTCATTATTATTTCATAGTAAAAGATGAAATTTGTAAAACAAATTACGTTTATTTAAAAAAATCCAGCGTGGTTCCATTATATAGCGATTAAGGATAGCGAAATATATCCAAAGAATATATGTATAAGTGATTTTTGTTCTTCAACCTGTTATTTTGTTATTAATTATTTTGACATGTATAAACAATCACGAACGAATATAAAATACGTTATGTCGATTTCTGCCTACTATATCCCCGAAAAAGAGTTTTTATAACATACTAGCGGTACCCGGCCTGCGTTGCAACGCCGTTCTTATGTTATCAATTATTTTACAGCGAATGTAAATGAAACAAATTTTTTTTTTTAATTATGTTTATTCTAGTACTTTTGAATATATAATATTTTTTATTTTTCCGTCTGGTGCGTGCACAAATAAATCCGAAGGTTTTCCTACGCGTGAACAGGCCACATATAGCTGTCCTTGTGTGAAGCATGGATTTTTCAAATTTAATCCACACACTTGTAGCGATTGTCCTTGTGATTTGTTGATGGTCATTGCAAATGCGAGTCGAACCGGAAACTGCAAACGTTTGAAATCGAATGGCATATCTGTTGGTATCATTGGGATACGCGGCAACAGTACATCTTCTCCTTTAAATTTTCCATTTAATATCGCAGCTTCGATGATATTATTCATCATCTTTTTCACTGAAAGCCTGGTACCGTTGCAAAGTCGTGGTGGATTGATGTTTCGTAAAAGAATGATAGGCACGCCAATTTTCAATGTTAAAACGTGCGGCGGTATGCCTGGCAAAACAAGTGAATTTAAGAATTCAGTTCGATAATTTACAACCTCTTCTTGATTCATTATAGTATCGATGGACTTATACGTTGTCGCTTCTCCTGGTATTTCGTTTTGAATCCTGAAATTGATATCATTGACATCGGTGTTTTTTGCTGCTAATATAGCACGTTCACTGAGCCAATGATGATTTTTGTAATTATGTGATATATTAGGGAAAACGTTGTTAATCAATTTGTGTGTTGTCGTTGTTATTGTACACAAGTTTGTTGGTAATGTGATACATTGTGTGGAACCATCAATTGTCATGTTGCCATTTCCAATATCCAGCAATTGTTTTTCGAAATTTTTGGCCGATGCATCATGCTGTAGTTCTATACGCATATTTGTTTTCAAAGTCAATTTATGAACGTGTCGCCATAAAAATGATGATTTCAGACATGCATTAATTTCGTCAGCAGATGTTGAACGCCGTATAACTGGTAGAGTTTGTCTAAAATCACCAGACAATAAAATGAGTGCTCCACCGAAGATCTGCTCATTTCCTCTTAAATCTTTTAGTGTACGATGAAGCGCTTCCAATGCTTTTTTGTGCGCCATAGTACAATCGTCCCATATAATTAGTTTACATAATTTGAGTACTTTTCCCATTCCTGAATTTTTCTTTATATTGCATGTTGGTGTCTCAGTGATTTGCATATTCAACGGCAATTTTAGTGTTGAATGCGCTGTTCTGCCGCTATCCAAAAGAGTTGCTGCAATTCCAGATGATGCGATCGCCAGTACAATATTTTTTATTGATCATATTGTTGCTAAAACTGAATTATTGTTGCTGTCAAATGAATTATTTCACCGAAACGAAAAGCGAAATAAAAGACATGCATTTGTTTCAACGACTCGATCGATTCGGTACCATGTATATGTATTTAAAACAACTGAGTGTCTTTTATTTCGCTTTTCGTTTCGGTGAAATAATTCATTAGACAGCTAATGTCGGATTATTTGACAGCTGTCAAAGTATGCTACCAAAATGACATGCGAAATAAAAGACACGCATTTGTTTCAACGACTCGATCGACTCGGTACCATGTATATGTATTGTGACGCGCTCGCTACACTGAAAATTTCGTTAAACAAGTCGCGAGCCGCCCGTCCAAAATCGCTAATGACGCCCGTGTTTCTTTTCTCCCTAATTTGCCTTTGCCGTATTGGGGCGCCAGGTATTTCTTTCGCCCGAAATACCAAGGGCGATTTCTGATTCTTCCGACTCGCCTCGGCTACACTCAGGGAAGGAAGGGGGTGTTCGGGGGCAAGTTCACTTATTTATTTTCTGTTCGAAATAACGGGTGAGCACCGAATATGTGGAATAAAGTAACAATAATCTTTTATTTCTTTAACGCTCTACACAATGTCAGTCGTTCTCTCACACACACATTCACATACCGGGTTCTACCTCTCATGCCGACCCCCGGAGACGCCGGAGGGCACAGCCTTTGATTTGCGGGGCGAGGGGACGGGGCAAGACGCTCTCTACTGCGTCGCGTTACACAAGAAATGGTGCACCATGGGCGCCTACCTTATCTCGTTGCTTCTGATTTCGCCGCGTCCCTCTCTCTCGCTCCCGAGTACGCCGGTGGCTCAGCCTCGCTCGCTCTCTCTCGCTCGCACGTCCTCACCGATGTCTCGTCCTCCGATCTCTCGGTCTCTCGCTCGCTCGCTCGCTCTTTCACACTGTATCCTCTCTCGCTCTCGCTCGCACTCTTTCTTCACTCTATTCTCTCTTTCTTCACTCTACTCTGTTCACTCCTCACTCTCTCTAGTCACTCGTCCTTTTTCCGATTTCGACTCTATCCCTAACAACTCTTTTAACTTTTCTAGCTATTCGTCCGCACTCTCGCCCTATCAATCGCTCAATTCTCACTTTTACGTGCGTGCCATTTGCACTCCAAATTCTAGCTCCTGTGCCATTCGCACACCAAATTCTCACTTTCTTTCCAAACTCTCGGCTTTTCACTTCGCCGATCTCTTACTAACTACTCTCCCTAATTCTTATTCTAATAGTCTCGCCGGTCGCTCGATCCCGTGGTGGGGGAAGGTCCACTCGATGAGTGTCGATCGACCCTCGGCGCAGCCATCTCTCTCGCGCCGCCGTCGTTTCTCTCTCGTTCGGCGACGTTGCCTCTCGTCGCTTTGTCTGAAATTGACGAATACCCGACGACAGTGCTTGTTCTACTTGACTTTGTTTCGACCACGGGTGCGAGACGGCGCGACGCTGCTGTTTCTTCTCTCGGCGTGACTGCGAGGCCAATACTGCCTCGTCACAGTATTTAAAACAAATGAGTGTCTTTTATTTCGCATGTCATTTTGGTAGCATACTTTGACAGCTGTCAAATAATCTCTATATATAGGTATACATAAATGTTAATTTTGTTTTGCCCCGTACGCGTTTATTTTGGCAATTAAAATTATTTTACTAACGCAGAAACCTTCTCAGGAGTGCGGACTACAATGCACCAAATTTTCATCGCAATCGGATGAATGGTATAGGAGCTTACTCGTGACAGACAAACAAACAAACAAACATTCTTTCATTTTTATATATAAGAAGATATTATACTATTTTCATTGCAAATACATTACTTGTTACTTGAATATTACGTAACTGATACGAAACATTGATGTGATCAGTTATGTAACAGGAATGTAACAAAAGTTACGTTACTTGTTACACTCAGGAGTGCGAAATGGCAACTTGCATGTAAGCAACATGTAACGCTCTTGTAACATTACATGTGACTTTCGGTACATAACGGCAATGTTGTACAAACATAACTGTGTTCACTGGGTTGTGATTTTTCTAATTTCTCAGTATCTCGTGATACTTTTGATACAGAATTTCTGAAAAAATTTCCCGATTCTACAATCTCTTTGGATATATTTGATTCACTCCTTGGAGATTTTATTGATTCTGGGGATTTTATTGATTTATCTTCTTCATCGCTCTCGCAAATTTCTTCTAATAATTCGCTTAATTTCGAAAATTCGGACTCTTCTTGTGATTTTTTCAATCTCTCGGTATCCCGTGATACTTTTGGTACAGAATTTCTAAAAAAATTTCCCGATTCTACAATCTCTTTGGATATATTTGATTCACTCCTTGGAGATTTTATTGATACTGTAGCTTCTGGATTTTTTATTAATTTTTTTTCTTCATCGCTCTCGCAAATGTCTTCCAATAATTCGCTTAATTTCGAGAATTCGGATTTGTCGTGCACCCTATCGTCTGTTGGAGTTTTCATTTCCACATTAATTTCTGGTTCCCTTTCTATGTTTCTAATGTTTTCGTCTTTCATGGGGAATCCTAAAAAGTCTGAGCCTGATGATTCTGTTTCCATTTTAATCTCCTCTTTGTCAGTATCGTTTCCTTTCGGAAGGCTTAAAAAATTCTTCGTCTCGTCACCCGGTTTTACTTCTTCCTTGTTCTTTTCGTGTTTTTGAACGGTCAGCTTTAGCTTTTTTTCATCTATGCCGTCGCTACCCGGGGGTGAGCGCGGCTCGGCTATTGCTGGTCGTGTTTTTTCTCCTTCGCGGCGGGCCCTTTTCCGCCACTTAAGTTCGACTACATACACTGTCCCTTTTTTTATGATGGGGTTTCTGGACAGTGCGTCTGCATTGGTGTTTACTCGACCGGCTTTGTATTGAACTGTATACTCGAATTCTCTTAATCGTTCTCTCCATCTCATTACTCGTGACGTAGGGTCGCTTACTGTGTTTACCCATACTAGCGGTCTATGATCTGTAACTAGTGTAAATGGTCTACCGTAGAGGTAAGGCCTGAAGGTTTGTAACGCAAATACTACTGCTACCATCTCGCGCTCCGTGGTATGGTATCGGGTTTCCGCGCCATTGAGTACTCTCGATGCATATGCAACCGGGAGGTCCTCGCCGATTTTGCTCTGTGACAAAACTGCGCCTATCGCGAAACCTGATGCGTCCGTTGTGACAATAAATGGTTTCGTGAAATCTGGGTATTGCAATATCGGTGCTTCACATAGCATATCGCGTAGAGTTTCGAATGATAGTTGCTCTCTCGATGTCCATTCGAATTTTTTATTTTTGCTAGTGAGGTCCGATAATGGTCTTGCGATTTTCGCGAAATCTTTAATGAAACGTCGGTAATACCCCGCGAGACCTAAAAATTCTTTTATATTCTTTTGCGTTTTTGGTGTCGGAAACAATTTTACCGCTTCAATTTTCTTCGGATCCGGCTTTACGCCGTCTGCCGATATCACGTGACCTAGGTATTTTACTTCTGTCCTGAGAAATTCGCATTTATTGGTCTGTAGCGTTAAGTTGGCTTTTCTCAGTCTGTCAGCAAGCTGTCTGAATTTTACGTCATGCTCTTCTAATGATTTCGAGTAAATGACGATATCGTCGAGATATACGAACAGTTCGTTCCCCTGTAATCCACGTAGGACCATATCCATTAGCCGTTGGAACGTTGCTGGTGCGTTCTTTAAGCCGAAGGGCATTCTGTTGAATTCATAGTGACCGTGGGGGGTCGTGAAAGCCGTTTTTTGTCTATCTTCCGGGTCCATTTCGATTTGATGGAATCCCGAAGCTAGATCGAATATCGAAAAATACTTGGCTCCCCCTAGTTGGTCTAGAATATCCGTTATCAATGGCAATGGATATGCGTCGCCTATAGTCTTCTCGTTTACTTTTCTGAAGTCGATTACGAGGCGCCAACGCGGTTTCTCCGATGCGTCTGGCTTTTTGGGTACAATCCACAGAGGTGAGTTGTACGGCGAACTTGAAGGTCGTATTATGTTTGATTGTAATAGGTCATCTACCTGTTTCTGTACTTCTACTTTCTGTGATGGTGTATGTCTGTACTGTCGGGTATTAACGGGTATATTGTCTGTGGTCAGTATGCGATGGGTGAGCGTGCTCGTTGCTCGCAATTGTTCTCCGGGGATATGAAAGAGGTCAACGTATTCATCCACTAGGGTGTTTACCGCTTTACGCTCTTCTTCATTAAGATGATCGAGTTTCAATAGTCTGATAACTTCTTCGGTACGAGTTCCCTGAGCTCTAGGGATGTACTTAGAGTTGTTATCTTTGTCGAAAGTTTCGTCCTCGTCCATACTTGTATCGAAAGGATACAGAGGTATTACGGGAATGTCGATCTTAATGTCATTCTCCCGGGTATTTATTGCGTATAAGTAGGCTACTCCTTTATTATTCTTGACGATATCCTCTCCTGCGTATATACCTTCGGGTAGGTCAACCCGTGGCAGGTAGCCTTCTTCGAGCGCGTTTACGACTCTGACAAATATACCTGTCTTTGTTCTTGCTGGCAAGACTATGCTTTCTCTCTCTATGAAAGGGATTCGCGTACCGCTTAGTGTTATCTGTCCCTGTTCATAGTCGATTATGCTTCCTCCCGCTGATAATAATTCGGATCCTATGATGCCCGAATAATTTAACGGAAAATCATCTGAGATTACATGAAAAATCGTTTGCGTGCCGTTCATGTCTATTCTGATTTGTCCTATTGTGCAAGGTTTGTCTTTCTTTGATATTCCCGTCAGCTCATACTGAATGTAATTATTTATGAGATTTGGGTTTTTTAGTGAACTATATTTGATGAGATTTAATTGAGATCCTGTGTCTACCAAAAATGTCGCGCGATCGGGAAGAATATCTTTTGATGTTACTACTATTGCTGGGGAGTTGACGCATGGAGAGACGCATGTTGACTTATAGACTGCCTGCAAGACATTTATCCTCCCTAGTTTTGTTGGGAGTTCACTTGACGCTGGGCCGGCACGTGCCCCATCGGTGCGCCGTGGCCGGGGGCTGCCTGCCCGTTTCCCGACTGACTGTTTTGAGTACCTGCTCGGGCCGCGTTTTCGTTATATATTCTTTTCCTACAAACTCCGATCAAATGGCCCTGTTTTTTACAATAGTGGCACATTATGTTCGTGTGGGAGTTTATTGTTGCTGACTTGTTCGTCTGATTTTTATTTCTTAACGTCCTGCAATCTTCGATCGTGTGGTTTGACTTTTTACAATATGTGCAGAATTTGCCTGATAGATGTGGTTGGTTGTTGGTTTTGAGTGTATTTTAACTCGATTGATCCATTCTATTGTTATTTCTCTGATAATGAATGTTAGATTGGACTGTGAAACATTCTGTTTCTTTATCTGATCTAAATCTTTCTTCGATCTTTTCTGCCATTGTTGTGGCATCGGCAAGGGTTGCGAATTCTGATTCTAAAAATGCGGCTATTTTTTGTGAAACTCCCCTTTTGAAAACCCAGATTGCTAGTTGTTCTGCTATCAATACCCTTTCTACTATCGTTTTCCTTTTCATTTCTATTTCTTCCAATGTCTTTTTTAAGTGTAGTGAAACTCGGTAGCCGAAATCTAAGACCTTTTCGTTTGGTTGTTGTTTGAGCTTTGCAAATTCTATAAACCACTCTTCGACATCTTTCTTTGGCCTATAGTGTTTTGAAAAAAATTCTATGAGCTCGTCTACTGTGGCTACATCCGCTTGACTTGCCCGCCTCAAAGGTTCGCCTTTGCATTTGCTTATCAAAGTTCTTACGACGAGAGATTCGTTCACTCCCTGTGCCAGTTCTTTCGCTAATTTGCAATCGCGTAAAAATGAATCTATTGGCTACCCGTCGGTCCCGTTATCGAAATTTGGAATAGTTTTCAAAAATTCTCTAAAATTTTGTTCTGCTCTATATACGGGTGGGGGGTCTATCGACATGTCCATTCCTGAAGTGGTCGTGTTTGCGGTAGCCATTTTTTATGCAAGAAAAAGAAAGAAACGCTTACTACTTAAGAAGATCTGTGTTGTCCCGACGCAGCTGTTTGGTCGTTGAACTCCGGTGTCGATGACGAGATTTATGGCGTTGCTGATCGTTGACAGATGTCTCGGTGTGTTGCGCCTGTGACGATGGGTCCTTTTCGGTGCGTCGATGGGTTTTTGAAGTCCTTTGCGGTTGCCGCTGCACTTGTTGCGGTGGTGAATGGTGATGTTGTGGCTCGAGTTGTCGTCATCCACAGCAGGTGGTTGGTTGTTGTTTTATGCGATTTGGTTATCGCGTTACCGTTCTGACTTTTGACGGGTCAGGACAAAGTAGGAAAAAAAAAATTTTTCCAGATTTTCGTGTTGTAGGTGATGTCTTCCGGTCGAATCCCGTTCGCTGCCACCAAATTTATTTATAAACTGAGCTGTTACGTCCTCGATGATGATTCGGAACAGCACGGTCACGCCGTTCTGTTGACTCCGCCGATATAGTTTTATCGGCGCGAACTACGAAGAGTACGCTCAGTTTGATCAGAGTAAGTGAGATATTCTGATCGAGCAGAAATTCGGAAATTCGGAGATTCGGAGATTCGAAAGGTTCTTTATGAAATTCGACCCCTGCTATGCGCAGTTGAAGAGAACAACACGATGAATAACAGTTAACGATTGAGTTTATTCAAGTTGATTCAAGGTTATTGTGTAATTCTTATAGTTTCTGCCGGTTTAACTGAACTGAACGTCGTGCAAGACGTTTTACAGAGTCTGTTTTAACTGAGGACTGAGAGGACTCGAGTCGCGTAATAATTATCTAAGAGTCTGATAGTAGTGCTCGTTTTTTGGTCAGAGCGTGTCTTTTTATATGTGCTCTGACTTTTGGGTGGAAGGGATTTTATTTAGGGTGGAGTTTGATTTAGGGTGGAGTTTGGGTTTTCCTTTAGGAGAGGGTCGGGAAGTTGATGTGATAGGCTGGGTTTTCCCTACCGTCTCTAGTATTGAGATAAGTCGTATTATTTACTTATCAGACAGAACTATTTGGTATGTCGGTACTAGGGGTAACTACGCAGAGCGCCCTTTTACCGACTAGAGGACATATGCAACCGACGTTTGGTCATTGCTGAATTTTGAAATTTGACTGGGCCTTTAATGTCGGCCAGTACGTAACAGAGGTTAAGAAAATCATACGCACGTCAATTATTATACATATCCAAAAACCAAATAAACATTCGAGCACTTTACAAAAAATAAATCACATTTACGCACCAATGGATTACTATATTTTCAAGCACTTCTTTGGCGCTTCTCTTTTCATCCTGTCTCTTTTCACCCAAATGCCGGCCGGCATGTCATCCCGTCTCGAGGACTTGAGAGCGTGTTCCAGAACGTTTAACTCCGCAACCCATCGCATGCGGCGCCATAGTCTACGGAGAATCGTTGGAAAAACCTCCACAGAGAGAGAGAGAGAGAAGGATAGAACAGAGACGCTGACCGCTGTCAATGTCAAAGCGTGGGGCTATGAGACAAAAGGAACAACAGTTCGTCCTGTGCGTCGCAGTTTCTATTTACTGTCCGTCCGGTGTATGAAAAATTTGATTTTGGTTTTTTTCTCAAAGATAGTGATAAAAATAATTTCAAGTGAATTGCAAATCATTAAATGAAAAAAATTGTAATCAGAGATTTTGATCGTTCGTGATATGCGATTGCGTTGACTCTTTCCATTATTGCAGTCACAAACAAATATACATTTCATGTTACAGAATGCAATGGAAGACGATCAAAAATTGTACACGATTGAATATTTGGATAAGAGCAAGCCGAACGACACAGTAAAGGCTAGTGAAATATTCATTCACAAAAAGTCGAAAAAACAAGAATACACGAGGTGTTCCAATGAAACTATTAACCGGCACTTGCGCAACCCGAACAATCTCCATTCTCTTCGGATTCGCGAGCCGGATGAAGGCGTCTTTGGCAGGGAGAGAGGAGGATATCGAAAAATTCGTGTGGTTGAATGTGTTGGTAAGAAAACAAAGTTATTTTCATGATTAAATTTGGTCGAACAACGTTCAATTGTTTTTAAGAAATGTACGAAACGATTATGTGTCGTGCAAAAGTTGTTTTATTTTGTAATATCCGGAAAAAAAGTTGAATACCCTTTGTACATCGCAGATTGCATTGGATGTGTGGAAAAAGGGAACATTCCAACAAAATGGGGCGGGCGAATACCAAAAAAAAAGACAGCAATAGACTCACCGGCGGTGACGTTCAGTCCGGTGCCAATAATGAAGAGAAAACTCATCGAAGAAGACGCAAAATCATCCGATGAAGAGTACCTACGAAATGTGGTAAGTGGCCAAACTTGATTATTTTTTAGTCTTCAAATTTGAGCACAAAGAAATTTTTTATTCTCACGCTTTAAATTTTATTTTATAATAAATGGAATAGCGATGGCTACATTCATCGAACTTTTGGATACGCGAATAATAAAAAATAAATAAATATTGTTAAACATGTTGAAATTGAGACACAAGCTATGGCGCAATTTTTCAAGATGAAGGCAATAAAAAATAATACTATGAAGAAACTGAATTGAATTGCACCATGAATAACATATATCAAATGGGCTAAACTCTAGACGAGTAAAAGGTAACCGTCCAACAATGTCGTACACCATCGGGTAACGGTCTATAATTTCACCATACAGTCAACATCGGCAACTGGTAAAAAACGTGTACATCGTGATAAAGCTACCGACATGCTGAACGAGAAGTAAGACGGACAACAGCGAATTGTTCGGCGCTGTTATTTGAAAAGAAGTAAAGTATGAAGTGCGATCTGCTTTAATGTTTGCTATGCTTTTAATGCGTGTTTTTGCGTGAAGCCATGCACGGTCAAGCTAATCGCTTTTCTTTAAAATACGTAAATTAATATATGAATTTTTGAAAAACGTACAAAAACAATAATTGCAAGTAACAAACAGTATTCGCATGTGGAATACGGACAAAAAGCAACTTTTGGTAACGTAAGCTGAAAAAGTTGGCGCAAGGCAGTCTTATAAAAAGCAATGTGTGAGGAAAGTGTGGAAAGAAATTGAATAAAGGAAGGAAGCATGCCAATGTTCTCCAAATAATGTGTAAAGATATATTATTAATAGAAAAGTGAGGCTTCGTACACTGCTATAAATTTTAAATGACATCATGATTGTAGAAAAGGTTCGACAAAGCAAGAAAAAATGCAGCAATCGTTAGGCAGAAAAATCTTTCCACACAATTGCCACAAATACCACCGGTAATCATGTTTTGAAAATTATTAATCATCGTGTCAATAAAAATTACATGAATCTATGAAACTTTATTTGTGTTCTATTTATAGAAGAATAATGCTATAAGGGATGAAATGCAGAAACTTACGAAGAATGAACTGAACGAGTACCTTAGCAGGAAAAAGAAGGTAAGTTCTTGGAAACGTACTTGATAATTTTTTAAACATCCTACGTAGGCACCTTGAAACGTAAATAAAATATTCACCGTCGGAATTCTAGATGGTTCGAAAATGTCGTAGATGGAGAAAGGTCAGAATTATTTCATCTTCCTCCGACGATAATGATGGCAAAGATAACATGGACAACAAGGCGAATAATGTAAGCGTATGCATAATATGGAATAAAAACGTAGTGCTTATCTTTTACGGGTTATATAGAAAGTGTATAACGCATGCATTGAGAAATCATATGTGGACGGATTAAAACCACATTGTGGCGAAAAAAAATTAATTGCATAGTGTCAACAAAATTAAACAGACATGGATGTAATATGAGCAACCAATTTGAACAGGTACCCGTAAACGATGGACCATCGGAGGCTCGCGATGAGGAAACGAACAACGAGGATCCACAGAGCCAAGAAGAAAAAATCACGGAGGACGATAACAAAAGCGAGGAAACCTCTAACAACGAATCAAGGTTCGATGACGCAGGAGACTCGACACAAAAAAGTCCTAATGTAAGTATAAGCAATATCGAACGAAGGATACTATATGTACAATTGAATTGGTTTACACAAAAAATAAAAAGCGTACAAGATATGTGTCGAGAATGGAAGTTGGGTGGGTGACGCTTACATTGCATGCAAGCGATGAAAAAAACCTCCAAGTAGCTGTAACGGGCTCAAATTTGAATGAAATGTTGTCAACAAAATTTTACAGGTACCCGTAAACGATGGACCATCGGAGGCTCGCGATGAGGAAACGAACAACGAGGATCCACAGAGCCAAGAAGAAAAAATCACGGAGGACGATAACAAAAGCGAGGAAACCTCTAACAACGAATCAAGGTTCGATGACGCTGGAGACTCGACACAAAAAAGTCCTAATGTGAGTATAAGCAA
Source organism: Netelia melanura (assembly GCA_964007305.1). Lineage (NCBI taxonomy): Eukaryota > Metazoa > Arthropoda > Insecta > Hymenoptera > Ichneumonidae > Netelia > Netelia melanura. Next base: position 1,560,091 of record OZ023260.1, read on the forward strand.
TATCGAACGAAGGATACTATATGTACAATTGATCTATTTTTTCACAAAAAATAAAAAGCGTCGAGATATGTGTCAAGAATGGCAGTAGGATGGGTGACGGAACATTGCATGCAAGCGATGAAAGAAACCTCCCAGTAGCTGTAACGGTCTTAACTGTGAATTAAATATTGTCAAGAAAATTTTACAGGTACCCGTAAACGATGGACCATCGGAGGCTCGCGATGAGAAAACGAACAACGAGGATTCACAGAACCAAGAAGAAAAAATCACAGAGGACGATAACAAAAGCGAGGAAACCTCTAACCACGAATCAAGGTTCGATGACACTGGAGACTCGACACAAAAAAGTTCTAATGTGAGTATACGAAATGATAAAATACGAATAATATCTGTAGAATTGAACGGACCGTGCAGCAAATTAGATAAGCTGCATGTGAACTCATAATAAGTAATTAAAATGTAAAGAATTAAACTACAAATAACAGAACGAGACAAGAGAAACCAAAAAATTATGCATGCGTTGTTGAACTTTGTCTTGACTGCATTGGACCGAAATGAAGTGTCGTTTTCAATGTAACAAGCACAGATCAAGGGAAAAACTTTGACGAAGACTACAAGAACGATGCCACAAATTATCGATGTAGCTGCCTTTGTAGGTAGACCTTACAAAGGCAAAAAGGAACTGATACGGCAAATAGCAAAAAATATGAGATCAACAAATCAAAAGGTTTGTTATGAATTATAATTCTATTAAGAGATAAAAACTATGATGACTGCATTGAATAAAACTGTATGTGCAGGTCCAAGAGGATAAGACTCCGATCCGCAAAAAAATGGTACGGAGCGTAAATATGGACTTCGCTTCATCTCCTGTGCCAGCGAAACAATACGAAATCCATGACGTAATCATAATCAATTTAAAATAACTACTAATAAAAATGTAAAAAGGTATCATGAATTGAATGAATCTAAATATTGCAGATTAAAAAAAGGGCTACCATGAAAACTGAAAGAGCACCGCCACCGTGTGACACGCCGAATTCGAAAATAATGCAAAATCCTCGTAGACAAATTTTAGAAGAAATTAAGGACAATTGTGAGCCGGCTCGAGACGAGAATCCACTAAGCAAAGAGGTAAAAACATAAATTTACAAACGCTCTGGTACTTTCAAATAATTATAAAGAGTTTTGTCTCCGGACAAACACTAAGTGCTTCTTCTTTTGCTATCACGAGTACTCACTGCATCAATGTTATCCTGTAATATTATTGATATTTAGAAAATAATTAAATTGATTTAATACAGGTTAAAAAAATGCAGTCACTGGCACAAAAAATCAGCGATTCGACGAAAAATATCATGAAATTTGTGAAGAAGGACGTCATCGATTTGCCTCGCATAAAACCACTGGTGGATTTGGAAACAGTTGCAGATGATGAAAATATTGAATTCATTCCGGGCATTTTCCTGAGACGTTCAACATTAATAAAAGCGGCTGACGTATCGACGAAGCGAAAAAGATTAAATCTTATAATCGACGCCTATTGGACTGATAAACAAAAGCAAAACTTCGTATTGAGGCCAACAAAGGCAACGCGGCAAAGAGGACAACGACCGATACCTAAGAAAGATATCAAGGCAGTAATCGGTTAATATTAATCTAAATTTGTAATCGCAAAAAAGTATTTAGGAGATTTACACTAAACTCTTATTTTTTTTCTTAATAGACGTATGCTTGGGCCTTCAAGATGTCAACGAAATACCACATGGCGGACTAACTACGTATGAAGAAGGGAGGAGACTGATATCTACGAAATTGAAGACGACCCGATCCGACAATAAGAAGAAAGCAGAATTAGATAGATTACGAAGAGAAGTTCAAAATATTCGCAACAGAAATGAAGAAGAGAGGGAAGAAATTTCTGAAGAGGAAATGTCTGAATAGGAAATGAAGAGGAAATGAGGGAGTTCTTAGTCGATGGAATAATTGTGAAAAAAATGTTCTCCCACATTTTCTATTCTTCTTTCTTTTACATGAACAATAAACAATGGAAGTCAAACTACTCTAGTTTAGAACTAGTCCAAAAAGGAGCACAAACAGGACATTTTAAGTACAATAAGATTGTTTATTTTCGCAAGTTTCGTAGTTTGTAATTTTATAATCGACGATGGCTCATCTTTTTTAATACTAATATTATACTTATTTAGTTACTTACCTATTTAACACCATCACTGAGAGGAACACAAATAATATATAAAAAATTTGTAACCATTTGTGTTTCGTGATAAAAACGACTGCGATTTCGTTTTCTAAGTGGCAATGAGCAACTAAAATACAAATATATTCAATACATATATATAGTTCTTCATGCATTTTCTTTATTTCAGATTTGAATGTTGACAATTTTCTGAGCAATTCACGCTGGAATTGAATTTATTCTAAATTTGGAATATGTGGAATTGATTTCAATTGAATTTAATGAGTATATTCGTTAAAGAAATTATAAATACCAGCGTCGATTTTTTAAAAAATTGAAAACCCGTCAAATCCCGCAAGAAATCCGACCAAAAGTTAGGTTTCTACCCGCTATAATTCCTTACTTTATTACGCAGTTCTTACTCTATGAATTTTTCACCCGTTACTAACGTGTTTTTTAAACTTTTGTACAGTTCGTGCGTTGTAGGCAAAAAATATACTCACCCGCGTGGATACAAAACCCACAGAGCGGAAGCTGTGAGATGGGTAGAAAACCAAATGCAGTTAGTAGAAAAACCACTGAAGGTGAGCTTGCAGAACAGTAGAATAACCAACGCCAATAGGTAGAGTACCCAAAAATTGAGCTTTTAGTTTGGGTAGTAGATCGTTCCTAATTTCTGGGTGTTGGGTAGATTACCCAAAAAAATTGGGGTGGGATTTCTTAATTTCTAACGCGCAGAGTAGACTACCCAAACACGTAGGTAGAAAAGTTGTCAGGGTTCCTCTGGACAAATTTGGACTATATCATTTATATATAATGTAAAGAGTGGAGGTCCCAGCACAGATCCCTGTGGGACACCATACTGTGTTGTCATACACTTCGACCATTGATTATTGAATTTAACTTTCTGCGTTCTATTATTTAGGTACGATTTTAACCATTCAAGCACTTTTCCTTTCATACCATACTGATTTAATTTTTCTATTAATCTTTCCCTATCAACAGTCTCAAATGCTCGTTTCAAATCTAGAAATATTACACCTATTACTGCTCCTTCGCTTATTAACATTTTCCATTCATCAATAACCGTTTGGATTGCCGTCTCACAAGAATGGTTTTTCCTAAACCCCGATTGGTGCTCTGTAATTATATTATTGCATTTTAAGTATTTTTCTATTTGTTCTTTTACTACTAATTCTAATACTTTCTCGTATATTGGCAATATGTTTATCGGCCTATATTCACTAGCTTTCTTGGGTTTTGCTATTTTTGGAATAGGTATTATTGTGGATGTTTTCCACGTCTCTGGACATATTCCTTTACTTAACGAGTCATTAATTACACTTACAAGTTCTCCCTTTATAACTTGAACACTTGCTTTAAGTAGGTCGCTACTTATTCCTTCATCTGTTCCTTTTTTACGTGGCAAGTTCAGAATAATTCGTTCAACTTTACGTACATTTATCATTTCGAAGTTTTCTATACTTCCCTTACTCTCTATGACATAAATAGTTTTCCTGCTATTGCTATCCCCCCCTTATGGACTTTATTATATCATTTATGCTCTTAATGTAGTATAAATTAAATTTATCTGCTAATTGATCGTGTTGTGTGTTATCTAGTATTTCAAAATCTACGCTATGTATTTCGCTTGTTCCCATATTTTCTCCTCTGATCACTTCTTTTAAGGTTTTCCACATCATTTTTGAATCATTTCTATTCTTGTCTATCATCATTTCATAATATTCTTTCTTCCTTTTCCTTATTATTTTAACAGCCGTATTTCTTTCGATTTTAAATTGTAGCCAGTCTTGTTGTGCATTCGTATACATTGCTGTAGTGTATGCGTCATCTCTTTTTTTGGTAGCTATTCTTACGTCTTCCGAATACCATTTTTTCCCGTCCCATCGCTTTGGGATTTTAAATTTTTTATTGGGTGCGACCGTATCTAGTGCATTAACTATACTCTCAACAAATTTCTCGGCTCTTGCATTTATTTCCAGATCATCTCGTCTTTCAAGTGTTGCTTCTACTGTCTCCAGGAACTCCCCAATGTGAAATTTACTATAGTCTCTACTGATAAACTCTCTATATTTTTCTTCTTTTTTAACTTTATTCAGATCAATGCTTATACACGAATGATCTGTTATCTTTGGTGTATCGTGCACCTCGCATCGTATATTAATATTGGCAAAAACAACATCTATTAATGTTTCGCTATCTTTTGTAATTCTCGTTGGTTTATCGATATATTGTTTCATACCCAAACATGACATTTCTGTTTGTATCTTTTTCGCATAAAACGTGTCCGCCATTAGGTTTATATTGACATCCCCTATCACTATACACTGATTTTTCATTACCAGTAAGTCTACTGTGTTCTCCAGAAAACGTATAAAATCACCGTCTGACGCACTCGGCGAGTGGTACACTACAGCGATCACTCCTTTATATATGGTGCTCTTTACATCTACCGCAATACACCAACAGTTGGATATTATTTTATCTTTTATTATTATCTCATATTTTATATCGTCTCTTATATATAACATGACTCCCCCTGTATTCCTGTTTTCTCCATCACATCTGGCGATACTGTATCCCGGTATGTTGGCCTCACTGTCTTCAATATCCTCTATCAATCTCGTCTCCGCTAGCGCCAGGAACGGCGGACTCATCGCCTTCATAATTTGGTGTTGGATTTCATCTTTATGCGCGATCAGGCTTTGGGCATTTGTGTACAGTATTGACTCCGTCTGTGGTTGCTATGTCGTGGAATCCCAACCTGTTCTCTTTTTTTCCTCCTCCAACGCTCTGATAAACGTCGGACATTCAACACTTACCACCTCGTGTTCATCATTTATTTTTAAATTGTATGTCTTAATTTTGTGCATACAATTCACACACCTCTTCTTTGTTGTCGTGCATTCGTTTGCCTTATGGTTTCCTGCACATTTGTAGCACGTGTCCTGTCTTGTACAATTTTTGGCAATATGATAATAGCCCCAGCACTTGAAACATCTTTTAACATTGTAATAGTCAAATACTCGGCACTTTCTCCATCCGATGCTTATTTTTTCTCTTCTTATCATTCTTTCATGGGTCGTTTTGTCTACTTCAAGTATTAACGATCCTTCTTCTCTGTTTCCTCCTCCTCTTGTTTGTGTTCTGTCGCCTTTTTTCTGTCTTACAATTTTTTTCAACACTCTTATGTAGAATCCTTCTTCTTGTTCGGTTATTTCGTTCTGTTTTAAGATCGTATCTATCAGATTTTCGTCGTTTAGACTCATTTCTTCTTCACTGACATTTATGATTTTTATTTTCGGTTCCTCGATATCAAAATCATCCCCTAGCTTCTCACGTACTGTCTCTTTCAGCTTTTTTATCTCTCTCTCACTCTCACAACCGAAAATGATCGATCCTTTGCCTCCCTTTTTTATCTTTGTTATCCCTACCGCTAGGTTTTTTATGTCCACTTTTTCTTTTACCAATTTCTTGGTCGTTTCACTCTCTTGTTCTGTTCTCGGCTTGACAATTATGATGTTTTCTTTCCTCTTCTCTTTCACTGCTTCACTATAGCTTTTTATTTGGCCTTCTGTGACTTCTGCAGTTTTCTCCTGTATGCTTCTCTTCATCTCTTCCAATTCTTCCTTGAAGCTTCGTAGTTCCTGTTGAGGAGTGTCCTCGTGTTTGATGCGCGCGCAACACGAGTCTCCGAGCGACGGCGGAAGTAGCCGAACGTGCCCAAGCCGAAGCAGCGGCCGTGGCCGACGCGAGCGCTCGCACCTGTTCTCTAGTCTCAAGCGTACAACCGATGGAAAGACACGCGTTCGGAAAACACAAAGATCTCATTAGAATTTAACATTGTTACCATGTCAAGAATATAGACATTCATACGTTTTTCTTCACACCGTGGATAAAGTTATTTTTTGTCTCCACATACACGATCCTCATCCTCAATCTGCGAATCTATTTTGTTGAGACAGCCTGCGCCTCAACAGTTCCTCGCGGATTATTTCCTTGATCATCGTCTTAATTTCACGTTTGCATGCTACTTCATCTCTCATTTCCTTTATTGTTTTAATCAACCAGTCTATCTTTGTGTCTACATTTGATGGTCTGCCTGTACTTCCCGAAGCACTTGCCACTGATCCAATCGAACCCGTTCTTTCTCTACCACTATCGTTCTTTTCATTTCGGCACGTTCGTCCCCGATCACAATTTGTTTAAACGGCCCTTCGCACTTTACTATTTCATCGTTCTTATACGCCTTGTGTTTACTAGCACATCCCGGGTGAAAGAAAAATTTCGACGACTTGCAGGTTGTGCACTGTACGACAATATTCTTCACTTCTTTTTTGCACGCCGAGCAACGATATTCGGAATAGTCGGTTGGATTCATTTCGTCATTATCGACTTCGAATAAATCGCGGTCGCTATACGTCTAATTAGTTGCGTTATTTGCCGTGTCCGCCAACGCGAACACGTTGGCACTTTTATGGATACCTGTCGTTTCCGTGCCAACTCGATTATCGAAACAAAATTTCAATCTCACTGTCACAAATTAGCACATTTTGATTAGAAAAATGCACTGCACTACGCACTGTCTATAACTGCATCTATGTACCAACTTTTGTATTTCTCTACGCCCTTTAACCCCGTAAAAAACGTATACTTTTACGGAGCGATGTGACACACGTCCGTACCGAGAGAGAGAGAGAGAGAGAGCCCCACCGCTGCCACCAATGTTGTGCCGCACGATTATTGCACTGCACTGTTATAATTTTTTAGGGATCTGCGACTGAAGGGTTAGAACCCAAATGAAACAAAAACGAAAAATATAAATAGTTTATTGACACTTAGAACAAGAGAAAGGAGAGACGGATTCTTGCGCGAATCCGTCGTGCCGCACGTACAGATTAAAGATTAATTTCAGACTGTCTAAATGTTGGCGAGCTGGTCCTTTTATACAGTTATAATTTGGACCAGCTTGACCAGCTTTGTTTTTGTTATCGTGTACTCCAAATCTGGTTTACATTATTTCTCAGATTTCGAAGTGAACTTTTCTTCGTAGAATGTTGTCTGAGTCGGCGTTCGCATATCCTGATATCGAAGGCGGCTTCGATCGCGCAATGCCGATTCAGCGTATTGTTGGCCTACTCAGTTGTATGTATTACTTACATAAAGGTTACAACTTTTACGTTGAATTGTTCTGGGTCGTCGTTCTCATATCCGAAATTCGAAGTCGGCTTTAATTGCGTAATGCAATTAAAGTGGATCGTTGGCCTACTCGGTTATACGTACTACTTACATCATTGTAGTAACGCTCGATTATCGGGGCACACAGAGGGAGAGGGAGAGGGAGAGGGAGAGGGAGAGAGAGAGAGAGAGAGGTAACGAAGAGGAGAGACCGCCGACAGCATATACCATTGGCAGTGTACCTCTCCCCGTACCGTTCACCACGACCTCGCATATACTGTCGATCAGAAGGCACGCGCTCTCTCTCACTCTCTATCTCCTAAATGCGCTGTATGTATGAGAGAGAAAGAGCTATAGAGGTCTCTCAGGGAAAACAGAGACCGTGCTACAGCCTGCTTCTTTTTATTTTCTTTATTCACGAATAATTATCGTTTTAACCAAACCGAACAACTGTACTGTTCTGTTTTCGATTATTATGAATAATATATAGATACAGTCAGTGACGAAATTGAGTGGACACTTTCTAGTATAAAGTGCCGGAACGGTTTTTTATGTCATTTCGCCGGTAATTGGCTTAGGCCAATTTAACCAGCGTCATTTTAAAGAGGAGCAATTTACCTTCATTTTGGCTATTTAAAAAAATTTTACGATTTTTTTGTACAATTGGCACCCAGTTTTGAAAAACAAATTTTTGGCCGTTTTCTTGTTTTTCTTTGAGTGGACACTTTTCGTAGTAAAAATTGTTTAGCATATTTCTTTAACCGTGATCGTAAAGGGAGTAATCCAAGCTTCAATTTCTTTCTTCAAAAAACATGCTATGATTTTTTTTTTTCAAAGATATTTCATTTTTTGAGAAAAAATAGACGGTTTGAAAATTGCTCTGCAGGACGAAAACGATGAGGTTTACAACAAAATCTCAAGATGTTAAAAAGTTGTATCACTTTTTGGTGAGTTCACGAGAATTTTTTTAGATTTTTTTTTCGAAATTTGTTTTCCACCTATTTCCCGTCAGTTCGATTGATGCGATTACCATGAAATCAATAGAATTAAATTTTTTACTTACATATTAAACTTTGGTCTCTTCGGAGGTTTATTCGACGACACCAAAGTTTATTTGGTATGTAAAAAATTTTATTCTATTATTTTCATGGTATTTAGTGTATGGTGTAAGATTCACAATCAAATTTATTTAACACTATTTTATATATTTAGGAGAATAACAATGATGAATTTTTATAATTAATGTGATTAATTTATGGATGATGCCAAGTTCGTTCGAGTTTCACGAATTTATTATGGGGCCTTCGGCGTATGATTGGGAGCGCCGTAACACCGACGATCACGACACAGTGTGGCTTGTTCAATGATTTGTAGACAATTGATATTTTAAAAAAAAACTCCGCTGATTGACCATAACTTCCCGGATGATCTTTCGTCAATTAATACATACGATCTGCCGCCTTCGTTCGACAATGAACTTGGATAGTGACGATGCTGAGGTCCGTTGTATCAGAGACCACCGCTCGCCGTGGCTTTCGTGGCAGGATGCTCGGTGTCCTCGTCGATCTCCGGATCTCGTCGAACAGAAGTTGATCGATGATCCGGTTGTTGAGTTGACGATCTCCGGATCCGTGCGAAGCAAACATCTCGGAGGACCAGTATGAGTAATCCCACTCATTCGATGGTGGTGATTTAGATAGATACCGCTCCCTCCGTTATCCGGATGTTCTCGTCAAGCGAAAGTTATTAGATTACTTGACTGAGTATTGCCGTATTTACGAGGCGATGATAGATACTCTTCGATCGTCTAGATCGTTCTGGCTTCTCGGTCAGTGAACAACGGGGATCGGCTGAAACGCTCGAAACCGAATCTCGATTGGGGAGGGGGAAGATGGTGGAATTCATGTGAAAGATGAAATTCGTTACATTAGATTAATCGAGCTTCGACCGAAAATAGATGAAAAACAAATTTCGAAAAACAAATCTGAAAAAATTCTCGTGAACTCATCAAGAAGTATTACAACTTTTTACCGTCTTGAGGTTTTGTTGTAAACCTCATCGTTTTCGTCCTGCGCAGCAATTTTCAAATCATCTAATTTTTCTCTAAAAATGAAATATCTTTGGAAAAAAAAATCGTGCAATTTTTTCTAAAAAAAAAAAAATTGAAGGTTAGACTGCTCCCTTTACGATCACGGTTAAAGAAATGTGCTAAAAAAATGTTACTGCGAAAGGTGTCCACTCAAAGAAAAACAAGAAAACGGGCAAAATTTTTTTTTTCAAAACTGGGTGCCAATTGTGAAAAAAATCAATCGTCAAATTTTTTTAAAATAGCCAAAATGAAGGTAAATTGCTCCTCTTTAAAATGACGCTAGTTAAATTGGCCTAGGCCAATTACCGGCGAAATGACATAAAAAACCGTTCCGGCACTTTATACTAGAAAGTGTCCACTCAATTTCGTCACTGACTGTATATATGAGTCGCCGCACATCAAACAGGGTAACTACCAGAATTTTTATTTTCACACTTTTGATTCTTTGCGGGACACATCGAAAAATTCTTTGTAGTGAATTGTGAGGTTTTTAATTACCCGCTCAGAAGACATCGGTTTTTCAAAAACATCTCTTTAGAAAATTAAGACAGGATGCTCTATACGTATTTATGGACACCCGGAAGTATTAAAAATAAGCAGCTGTACAGATTTATTTAAATAATGAATAAACCCATACACCGATATATGTTGAAACGTGTTGGCTGTGTTTCATTTATATTTTGGTTCGGGATCTCGAGCGGAGAATAAATAAATGTGGTCCTGGGTAGAATTCTCTTTTTAGTTTATTCTTATGCCTCGGTTACATGCGTAGATAATGTAGCTGAACTGTTTTATCTTTGACTTCGATTAGCGTGATTGGTAGTACATACTGGTTATTATGATCTCGATCGTTGATATTGGCGCGGTATGCGTTGGTCGAATGTTTCGAGTTTCGGTGTGTTTATGTTCTCTCGGTCTTAGATCAACATGGCGCTTGCCCTGACTTGTCAACTCGTGTGTTTACGTTTCTTGGCGTTTGTTTCTCGCCAAGTTTCTTACTTATTTTCTCTGTGTGTGAAGTGATTTGTGACTTCCAAGGGTTCCGTAGGTATCGAAATTATTGTACCTCTTTTTCTTTCACGCCGCCAGAAGATTTATATCTTTTTCTTTTAGGTCCCTGATAGTTCTATAATTTTTACTACGACTACTGTTCACCTTCGAGTCGGTACTTGCTGTCGGACTCTTTTCTCACCTGGTTGATCACGGGATCCTTGTATCGACTGATTTCAACCGTACCCGAGGTAAATTTTAATACTCCTCGAACTTTGGAACTAATCCTTACTTCGTAAGGATTAGGTTAGACGTATCGTGGGTTTACCGTTTATCAGTCGAGATTCCCTCCTTGCTGCTTGTGGCAGTAATTTGGGCGTCGAAGGATATCGGTTGTTCCCCTGCTAACTGTAAGTTTCTGAAGGTGCCGTTGTTGGTAGCTGGGTCGCTCATTTATATTGTTATTGCTAACGATTTGTTTACAAGAAGCGTAGCCCTCTGACGACTGTTTATTTAACTAATGTTATAATTTTCTGTTTCAGGTTTATTCGTCTCAATGTATAAAGACGACCTGGTTAGACTAGCCGTCTTTGCGAGTGATCTAAAGACTCGTGAAACCGATACCCCCGCACGTTTTACACAAGACTCGCTACTTTGGTCAAAATTGCATACACATCAAATATGAGTATAAGACTGTCTTTTATACTTCTCTTTTGATATAGAAGTTACAGTCTCAACCGAGCAGTGTAACAGAGCGTTATATTTTATTGTGTAATGATGGCAGATCGTGCTCTTCGCAAATGTATCCGCGTTTTTTTACGTTTTGTAAAATTACATAGTGTGCAGATACGTCGTCGCTGTGACGCTCAGTGGTGCTATGAACTAAGACATTTATCGGGCGATAGACTCGTTAACCGCTTGAAATATCTTATATGGTGGGCGCCCCTGCGTAATATAGTGATAGCTTATAACAGGGGTATACTGCAGGGTCGGAGTGTGTTAACATGTGTGTATGAAGAGCTACAGAGGCGCGGTCTTCAAGGATCTCAGAGCGTCCGCGCTATTGTAGATGAAATTAGGGGTAAGTACGCTTTTACATGGTTTTAAAAAGAACTATATTTTTATAATAAAAATGGTGCAATAGGATATCAACAATTTTTGGACGCGTCGAGCAATGAAGAAGCCTCTCTCATAGAAGCTACACGCATTGTAGAATATCAGGAGGGAACTACCGCCGATGGTGGGTATTGACAATTTCTATTTATTTAAACTTCCAATTTAAAAGATTATTTTTCTAAAATTTATAATGATTATTATTTAGAATTAACATACCCTGCTCGAGAAATAGAACAGCTCGCCGGTCCGCCGGGCCTATGTCAAAGACCAAAAAGCAGCGAAATAATTGAAAAGACCGACACCGGTAGTGAGGATGAGACATGGCACCCTGCCGAAGAAGAAAGAGAACCGATTGCAGGACCTTCAGGCCTATGTCTAAGAACCGAAGATCGCGACGTTATTAAAGGAAATGACACCGATAGTATCGACGAGGACGATCCATACGCCGTTACTCCTGATAACGGCAATCAAAACTACAGACACGAGCAAGAAGAAGAACAACAAGGTACATTAAAGTCGTAATATATATTTCTAGACCGTCTAAACTTTAAACCTTTTACACAGTTCTTTTATTACAGATATACAAATGGGTGCAGGACGAAAGCGTAAGACACCGGGGCCCCAGGTGTTTGGGGATGTGCAACCGCCTGGTGATAGAATCGTTATCATACACGACATAGATCGTTACTTTAGGCGGTCGTGAGACGACGATGCGTATCCGTCAGCCGCCCCCAGGAGTGGGTGTAACAGCATGGCTCGAGGGGGCATTCCGCGACCTTTTAACGCATCTCACGAGATGTTGTGAGGGTGGTGACTATGCAGGAATCTCGTTCACAGTGAATAGCTTAGCACACGGTCCTGTTTGGCTTTCATTTCGACCGGTTCGCGACTATACATTCGAGGATGTTTGGCAATTAATAACAAGTGTTGCTCAAAGTACAACGCCTATGAACATTGATGATTCCTTTAATATGAAAACGTGTATTGTTAAAGGCGTGGAGGGCCGCGGGCGAAAAGGTTTAACACACAAGGGTGTCGGTAAGAAATCTATTTTAACGATTCGAAACACCGACAATCTGTGCTTACCACGCTCGCTTGTAGCAGCGCTAGCATATGCCGAGAGGGGTGAGATACGTACGGGGTCTTTACACAACAGGTGGCAGCTTATTAGATAAATTAATGGGTCAACCCAAAAAGAAGCAGCGCTTGAGCTTACGAGAAACGCCCGTATTAACGTACCACGCGGCGGTTGCACAATGCGTGAAATTGCTTTGTATCAAGATTATTTAGCTCAATCGAGAATTACGATCATGGTTTTTGAATTTTTGACATTGGGCCGACGCGAGGCACCCTTATTTGATGGTACACCGGTGGTTACGGCTATCGCTGGCTCGGTTCAACACACGTTATATATTTTGTATTACGAGCGATCACACCACTTTCAACCTATTTTAAATCTACGAGGTGCAGTGGGTAGCTTAAACTTCTGTGTAACTTGTAATGCCCATTTCGATGTAACCATAGATGCTTATAAAAGAAATGTCCCCGTTGTCTTCAAACACCGGCATGCAAGACAGTCGGTACAATCAGGTGTGAAAGCTGTAATCGTGATTTCTTTGGCGAGAGGTGTCTACAAAATCATAGAGTTGTCGCAATCAGCCGTAGACGTCGTGTAAATACTGTATGCGAGTTTCTTAAACGCTATCGTAATTGTTTTCGCTCTATCAGACCTTTGGAAAAGAAGAATCATGCATGTGGCGTGGGCTTTTCTAAAACATGCAAATCTCGCCAGCCTTATAATCATTTGTGTTTCATGATGCCTGTTCGCGCTATTAATACATCAAAAGAGAACATATTTATTTTTTATGATTTTGAAACACAACAGTGTGCATCTGTAAAAGGTGATCCTTCCGTGCGTATTCACGAACCAAATCTTTGTGTGGCTCAACGCGTATGCACACGTTGCTGCGACAATGAAGCCATAAACGAGCCGTGCGAGTATTGCGGCGTTCACGAGTTTATATTTCGGACAAACCCTGTGTGTCAACTTGTAGAGCTAGGCATGAAAACTATCCCGGGTTTCTCACACACATTTTTAATAGCCCATAACGCAGACGGCTTCGATGCACAGTTCATCTTACGTTATTTAATAGAAGAGAAAAACACACAGCTACCCTCTTTAATAATGAACGGTACTAAAATTATTACAATGCGCGTTGGAAAAATCGTATTTCTCGATAGTTTGCATTGCTTCCACATGCCTATGATGGAAAATCACTGTTTCACCAAATCTGGCTGACGGTGTAATCTCGCACGCTCAACCCCGAGTCGATATGATAGCGCTGCTGTGTCAGCCGCTAATTTCGATCCGAGCCCTATCGCCTCATTTTTCTCACCTGAGAACAGTGAGAACTCTCTCTGTTCTCACGGCAGACAGACACCTTAAGCTTACGGAAGGAGAAATGATAAGCAGGAGCATGTCACCCTCGGCATGAGCTGCAGCGGACAGTTCAGTTAGTTAAGTAAATTCATTGGATGTGGACACAGCTCGATACAGCTTCCCGCCAATTAATAGGTTCCCGCAAATATAAACTCGACGTAACCGTCCTTTTTGTATTATTCCGTAAGAGCTTATGCTCATACTGTAATCATTGTGCTATGACGATCATACTTTCAAAATATATTCAATAATTATTTAGTATAATTATTTTATTGATTATTCAATCGAAGTCCCAATCGACATCCTCTTTCATCGCGCAACAACACCATCTCCTTAGAAGTATCAGTGGAAAGTACTTCACCATATCTTCGGAGATACAGCTCCCATCGACCAGTAGCAAATACTAAATATCATGCCTACGAGAAGATCCTAGACAACGAGGCGATCCTGACCAGCTACTAAGGTAAATACTACATCTGCTCGCCGATTTTCCACGTGACATGCCTCTGAGCTCGTTACCAAAAGTCTTCGGTTTGAGGAATGCTCTTGCTAAAGGATCGTTTCCCTATTTATTTAACAGGCCTGAAAATCAAAATTATATCGGTCCGTTACCTACCATAGACCACTATTCTCCTGACACGATGCGCGTGGAAGAACGCGAGCGTTTTTCTGCATGGTATAATGATCTAAAGAATGCCAATTACGTATTCGATTTTTCAAAAGAAATTACAAGCTACTGTAAAAACGATGTCACGATATTAAGACAGGCTTGTGTCGTTTTCCGAAATATGTTCATGGACAGCGGGCGCGTCTGTCCGTTTAGCGAAAATACAACAATAGCGTCGGCCCGTTTTCAAATTTTTCGAAAAAACTTCTTGAAGAGTAACACTATCGGCATTATACCTACGGGCGGTTACAGATGGGCTCATAATCAGTCAAAAAAAGCGATTTCGTGGCTCGTGTGGATGGCACGCTCTTTAGATCATCATATCATTCACGCAGGACGCTCGCGCGATTTTAATCTGCCCCAAGATTTAATGGTAGACGGTTACTATGAAACAGACGGCGCGACTCATGTATTACAGTTTCATGGCTGTTATTGGCACGGGTGCGCGTCTTGTTTCGCCGTAAACAGGGACTGCAAACAGAGTACGGTACGACAATGGATGAGCGTCTTGAGCGAACAAATGCCATAGCGCACAGAATCCGGTCAAGCGGTTATACGTTAACAGAAATTTGGGAGTGCGCGTATGATCGCATGATAAAAGCAGATATAGAAATGCGTAATTTTGTGCATGATCATACTCTAGTAAAATTAGATCCTCTCGATCCACGCGATGCATTTTTCGGTGGTCGTACAGAAAACATGGTCACGTTATACGACGTAAAAGACGGGGAGCAGATACGGTATGTTGACGTCTGCTCATTGTATCCGTATATCTGCAAATACGGCAAATACCCTATAGGGCACCCTACAGTGTACGTCGGTGACGAGTGTATGGAGTTAACAGGAGTCGAAAACACGGATCTTTCGCGCATCGAGGGTCTTGTTAAATGTACGGTGCTACCCCCGCGAAATCTTTACCATCCCGTGTTACCGTTGCGTATGCATCACCGTTTATTATTCGGACTGTGTCGTAGCTATTGCGAAACAATGAGTCAAGACGCGTGCCCCCATGAAGACCCTGCTGAGAGGTCATTCACAGGTACCTGGGTAGTAGATGAAGTTCGGAAAGCCGTCATGTGTGGTTATAAAGTATTAAACGTGAGTGAAATCTGGCAGTATGAGATAACGCAGTATAACCGTGATACACAGGACGGGGGCCTTTTTGTTGAATACATCAACACGTTTCTTAAAATCAAACAAGAGCCCAGCGGCTGGCCCGAGAACTGTGTAGAAGACGAGACAGCTCAAGACAATTATATAGCTTCTTTCAAGGCCTCCGAAGGAATTGATCTATGTCGCGCAGCTATAGCAAAAAACCCAGGTCTGCGCTCGGTAGCTAAACTGTGTCATAATTCGTTTTGGGGTAAATTTGGGCAGCGTGAAAATTTACCTAAAACCGAAATAGTGTCGACCCGTAAAAAACTTATGGAGCTACTGAACAGCTCTGAGCACGATATCACGGGCATACTACCTCTTAATAATCGCGTATTGTATGTTAATTACACAAAAACCGAAGACGCTGTAGTCCCGTCTAATATAGCAAACGCTGTAATTGCTGCATATACAACAGCTCAGGCCCGGCTGAAATTTTACTCTTATCTCGAACTATTGGGTGAACGCGCCTTGTATTGCGACACCGATTCCGTTATTTACACAACGAAAAACGATCCTAAAGAGTACGAGCCGCCTACGGGTTAGCTTCTCGGTGATCTAACGGATGAGCTAAGCTCGTACGGTACCGGTAGCTATATTAGATCTTTCGTTTCGGGCGGCCCAAAATTTTATTCTTTCATAGTTCATACCCCTGGTGGTGTAGAAAGCGAGGTTTGTAAAGTTAAAGGAATAACTCTTAATTATGCAAACACCTCTCTGATAAATTACAGATCGATACGTTCATTCATAATAGGCGAGAGAGAGGATCCAATTGTGTTAAGAGTTGCTTCAATACGACGCACGCCGTTCCACCAGGTTGTTACACGGCCCGAAACGAAATCATGTATGCCGTTGAGCGTCAAGCGGAGACGTAATGGTGAATACGGTTCGCTCCCTTATGGCTACAGAGTTTAATATCATAAAATATTGTTGTTATTATGAAATATTGTTATTATTGTAACACATTGTTATTATTGTAAAATATTTATGGTGTTATTGCAAAATAAAAATCCGTATACACATGACGTGTGCTTTATATACACTGTTGTAAAGAAAATACATTCATTCGTGCAGATGGATACACGGTGGAAGCATCCCTGAACCTCCATGATCAGTGGCCCCACGGGCTGTGGTAAAACTTATTTTGTAAAAAAGTTTTTGAAATTCATTTCGCAAATGAATAGTGAGCCGTTCGAGAGAATTATTTTCTATTATTCCGAATGGCAACCAACATACACAGAGTATGGTAAATCGATAGAATTTCATGAAGGTCTCCCTCAGAGTGCCGATTATGCGAACGATCCGCGTGCAAAACTCATAATAATCGACGATTTGATGCGCGAGACGTCGCACAATAGCATTGTAGATCTTTTCACCACAGGTAGTCATCATAAAAACCTGAGTGTTATTTTTATTACCCAAAATTTGTTCCATCAAGGACAGCGCGATATTTCATTGAACGCCAATTATATTGTAATTTTCAAAAACCCTCGTGATCGAGCCCAAATTCAGCATCTCGCGCGTCAGGTATATCCGGAAAAGCCACGATTTCTACAAGAGGCCTATCACGATGCAACGTCCAAACCGCATGGTTATTTGTTACTCGATTTGAAACAATCAACACCTGATAACTGTAGATACCGTACTTGTATTTTCCCCGACGATGCCCGTCATTTTGTGTACATACCACGGAAAATGTTAAAAAGCAATACCGGCACATGTGAATTACCAGTTCAACGTGA
Source organism: Netelia melanura (assembly GCA_964007305.1). Taxonomy (NCBI): domain Eukaryota; kingdom Metazoa; phylum Arthropoda; class Insecta; order Hymenoptera; family Ichneumonidae; genus Netelia; species Netelia melanura. Next base: position 1,577,683 of record OZ023260.1, read on the forward strand.
GTAATGGCGACTAAAGCATCACCGCGTCACGAAACATGTATATCTATATTGAGCGCCCTTCAACAATCCAATACAACGCATCGTGCATCTCACACACACACAAAAAACAAACAAGTGCTAGTCACGCCGTTTGCCACTGTGTGATGTACATTCTTAGGGGCAGCCCTGCCTCAAAGAGATGTAGCGCAAAAGGGTTTAAAAGGCGTGATACATCACGACTGTCTACAGTTCATCGGTCGTAATGGCGCGGGGTGGTTCACCGCTCTGCAAAAAGCACGTTGCGATACTGCGTGCTCTTCAACACCTGAATAAGGAGCAGCTCGAGGCTGTTTTACGCAAAGCAGATCCTAGTATTATCCGCTGTATTTGTGAGTGTGCACTGAATGTTCTCTGCGGGAATGTACTGCTGGAGATCGATCAAAGAAAAAATTTACGTCGATACGCACCAGTTCTCCGTCGTTTAGCCTCAAAAAAAGGCTGCTGGAAGAGTAAAAAACGGTTTGATGTTCAAAACGGTGGATTTCTACCACTCCTATTAGCACCAATACTAGGTACTTTTCTATCGAATTCGATTGGTGGCCGTGGGTGATGGAGCACGCAAGAAAAATGGTACTCGTGCCTGAGGAGCATCTAACGCGGCTGAGCACACAAAGTCATACGCCGCCGTTTTTTAATATGGGTGCGCCTCAAACACAACCAGTGCGAGGTATTGACGCTACGCTAGCTCGATTAGACACGGACATGAATGAAATTTTGCACTCCAGCGCATACAAGGACGGGAGGGAACAATGGACGGCGTACTTGACTGTATTACAACGTTATCTCCACTTCGTTGATAATGAGAGAGCTCTGCAGTACCGCGAACTTATGCAGAATAAACACTATGTAGATGCTGATTATAAAAGAAAAAAAGCAGAAGAAGGCGAAACCGGTTACGGTATGAGCGATACCGCCATACTTGAGAGTATACCAGCTAAATTTCATGTTAAAGCGAGACTTCTTCTTCGCCGCCTGCGAGGCGCTCCACGATCTAATTTTTCTTGGGATTCTGACGGTGTCGTGTCGGTCACCGGTAAACCAATAAAAGATTCAAATATTGTTGATCTCGTGAACGATGCTATGAGGGCTAGGAAAATACCTAACCCTGCTGGACGCAGTGCCTTTGCCAGAGTTCTACGAGCGGTTAAAACACCGCGGGAGTTTATTGGTAATGAGGAGTTGTGGGCGGAGTCTAGAGTTAACACACCACAGCGTCAATCGCAGACTGATGATGGTAGTACAACCAGCGAGGGATCACCCGATACGGACCAGTCAGCGTTTTTCAACGGTGTTGAGAACAGATCACCAGCACGGCGGCCACAGAGAGATAAGCAGAGAGGTGGCGGCTATCATATTAAGAAAAGACGTGTAATTTGGGATAACCTGACATTATAATCATGAGAATCTTAGAAAACGCGTACTTTAATCCCGCCCATGAAGCATCGTTTTCAGGTGCTACCAAATTGTTACGTTTGGCACGTCAGAAAAAAATTGCCCGTGTGAAGGCAGTACAGTGGCTTGAAGCACAGGATACTTATACAAAACACAGACCCGTGAGACGTCATTATCCACGTCGTTTTTATAATATCCGAAATATAGATGACTTCTGGGAGGCTGATCTCGTGGATCTTCGCTCGATTACAGATTATAATGACGGTTATGTTTATCTCTTGGTCGTTATAGACGTTCTTAGTAAAGTTGCATGGGTTCAGCCTTTACGTGACAAGTCTGCTGCATCTGTAGCCAGCGCATTTGATTTCATTTTATCTAAAAAATATAGTAACGGTCGATCACCCCTTTACCAACAGACGGACAGGGGTAAAGAATTTACCGGTGCTGTATTCCAGGCTCTCTTAAAGAAAAAGAACATACAGTACACATACAATAGAACGTTGAAAGAAAGAATGTGGAGGTATTTTACGTATTCTAGACAAAAACGCTACCTAGACGTTCTGCAGAACATCGTTTCGGCATACAATCACTCCACGCATAGCGGTATAAAAATGGCTCCTGCCTCGGTGACACACGCTACAGCGGCTAGGGCTCGTAGTAATCTGATACAGCGGTACAGAAGAACCGAGAATTGTTCGCCCAAATACAACGTCGGCGACATCGTGCGCATCAGTAGTGTGAAGACTGCCTTCGTAAAAGGTTACGAGCGTGGCTGGAGCAGCGAGTTATTTAAGATTGTCCGTGTATCGCACAGGATTTGTCCTGTGATATACATACTGCGTGATCTCCACAGCGAGGATATCGACGGTATATTTTATGAGCCTGAGTTATCGAGAGTACAAACGCGGGAGTCTCAACAGTCGTCAGCAAAATGAAGGAGGAGTTTTACATGGTTTTACCGAGTAAAAGTAGTATGAATTATTATCCCGATAATGTGACAACAAGGTATACTACGCATTTACCCCAATGTATCTCTCTTCAAGGCAGTTGGGCTGTTTCTCTAGCTGAAATACATATACCGACGACGATTTTGCATGTACCGCCCGATGGTGAGCGGAACTTTATGAATGTTATAACGAACACAGTAGCATGGCAAGCACCGACTTTAAGGAAGAACGCGTCTGTGTACCGCCTGGTGTATACCTCAGCATAGACACATTACTCGAGGCTATTAACGAAGCATCGTGTGTTGCGGGCCATCTGAAATTTAAGCATTGTCGCAACGGATATGTGGCGGTCACGCGTATCTGTGAATCGTGTAGGAATGTAGAACGCTCGTTCTACTTCTCCGACGTGTTGAACAAGATTTTAGGCTTCACCGAGCCTAAGGATGTGGTGGTCCAGAGCGAGTACACTGCTCAGAGACCGGCCAACCTGGCCCATGGGACCCCAAATATGATGTACGTTTATACGGATATCTGCGAGCCCTATATCACCGGAGATGTGCATACAACGCTGCTACGAGTCGTACCAATTGTTGCCGCTGATAATCGTAATTACGGGTCGGTGAAGATAAGAAGTTTCTCACCACCACGCTATATTCCTCTATTACGTACTAGTTTTCAAACAATAATGATTGATATAGGGGACGTGTTTGGCAAACCGATACCATTCGAGTACGGGACGTTGACAGTGGCGTTATATTTCAAACGTACAGAGTAACCCGAACCTATCTAAAATGGCGTATTATGACGAGTACTTTGATATGCAAACGGGTGGGGGTGGCGGTCGAGCTGGTTATGGTGGTATTAGTCATGTGTATATAGGGTCACCGAATCAAAGGGGTCATGGTATTGGGAGTTTCCTCGGAGGTCTCTTCCGACGAATAATACCTCTCTTGAAACAAGGTGCTCGGGTTGTTGGCAAAGAGGCGCTTCGCTCAGGTATGAACGTGGCTACGGATATCATGGATTCTGGTATTCACCCGCGAGAAGCGTTCAAAACACGTCTGCGCGAATCAGGGGAGAATCTGAAGCGTAAGGCTGAAGAAAAAATTAGTACGCTTATGAAGGGCTCGGGGTATAAAACCGGTAAAATTAATAAACTGATCCATTCTGTTGCCGAGAATGTATCACGACGTACCGGTGTGAAAAAACGGAAGAAGACCGTGAAGTCGCGAAAACGTTCGGGCCCTGCGAAAAAGAGGCAGGGGAAGAAGAAAACTGTGAAAAGAAGAGCAACAAAACAGACAACTACGAGTCGTTACAAGAAATCAAGAACAGTGGCGGATATTTTCGCCTAACACAATCTTGGAAAAATGGCTTTCTTACACGCACACTCGTGTGAGTGCCTTAAGTCGGAGCTTGAGCTATTTACACTACCACCGACCCAGACAACAATCGAGGGAACGCATACAGTGTGTTACAAGCCGATCTCATCATTGGCGGATAATTCACCGATAGAGTTTGTCATACCGGGCCAGGGTGATGAGTACATTGTTGCACACACCATGGTCAGTATGCGTGTTAAGATAGAAAACCCTGACAAAGCGGATGCACCGTCTCCTAAAGTAGGCCCGGTCAATAACCTATTACACTCAATGTTCAATCAGATCGATGTATTTTTGAATCAGAAACTGGTATCACCTCCTAACAATGTTTATGCGGATAGGGCGTACATTGAAACCCTCTTGAATTACGGGACTGGTGCTAAGAGCTCGCATTTCATGAGTACTCTATGGTATAATGATTCGCCGGGTAAAATGGATGATACAGAAGATAATAATAGCGGGCTTGCAAACAGACGAAACGTATTAGGTAAAAATCGAACAGTCGATCTCCTTGGTCATTTGCATTGCGATATCTTCAATCAAGAGAGGTTTTTGCTAAACGGCGTTGAGATGCGTTTACGTCTCGTGCGATCTAATATCGCTTTTTGTCTCATGAGTTCTTCGAAAGATTGTACCATCCGTATTACGGAGGCATCGCTACTTATACGGCGTGTTAAGGTAGCACCGGGTATACTTTTGGCTCATGCAAGAGTTTGTGCGACGCGAGTCGAGGTTAAAGCGATATCGCTGCATGCGGGGATACACGGTGAGACGCTTGATAATGTCATACTTGGCCAGCTGCCTAAACGTATAATCGTTGGTTTTGTCAATAATAAGGCTTTTAATAGCGACCGTAAAATGAACCCTTTCAATTTTCAGAATTACAATATAAATTATTTTTCGTTGTACGCCGATGGATTGCAAATACCGTAAAAACCCCTACAGGCAGACTTCGCAGATGCTGATATGTATGTTGACGCATACCACACACTATTCTCGGGTACAGGCATATACTTTCTCAATGAGGGTAATTGTATCGCACGTACAACCTACCCTCATGGTTATTGTCTCTTTCCATTTGATCTTGCACCCGATCTCTCGGCCAATAGTAGCACTCATTTGAATCTTGTGAGGCATGGTAGTGTGAGAATAGAAGTACGTTTCGCGTTTGCCCTAACATCAACGGTTAATTGCCTTGTGTATGCTGAATATGATAACGTGTTGGAGATCGACTCCTCCAGACAAGTAATTGTGGATTTTAGCGGCTAGATCGCTGGGCTTATAGAGGGGGGAGTGTCATATATCCGTAGAACGTGCAATATTTATCGTTACTCTGTATTGAAAAGCCGCCGTGTTACGACGATCGAAAAGCGCCATGAACATCGTCATTGATATACAGGGCCTGAAGGATAAATATAATCATTTTATACCTAAAGAAGTTGCCGTGGTCTCTATAAAAACATCGTACTTAGCCCACTGGATTGTATCGCCGCTCTACGCTTATAACACTCTACCACCTAGTGTAAAACGTCAAAACACATGGTTACAAACCAATCATCATGGTATAGAGTGGTCCGAGAGCGAGACACAGTTACGTGCAGTCGAAGCTTCGTTGAAGAAAATTGCAGCGCGGTCTGATCGTCTGTTTACAAGAGGAGCTGATAAAGCGGCTTATTTGACGTAGCTAACGGATTGCTACGTTATAAATCTAGAAGAAGAAGAAGACGACGATTCGTCGTTTCGTAATCTTCCTGAGAGCAATACTCGTTGTGTGTATCATGGTTTACTGCGTAAAAATTGCTCGTTCACGTGTGCGCTCAACAATGCTGTAAGAATCAAAAAGTGGCTTTCTCATAATGACCGCTCCAGCTCCTTGTGGGAGTACAGAACCACCACAGCCTGGAACATTAGCTTACTAGCTGTGGAGCGCCGCGACGAGGGAAAAACAGCCGATATTAATCAGCTCTAGTGTTTCTATAATTGCTGTCTATTATGAACACCGAGCAGCTTATGCAGGCCCTAAGCGGTATAAAGAGCCGCACTGTAGGCGTATACCCGGCAGACCGCATCCCTAAGGTGTTGACGAAACCAGCAGCGATTGTCGCCAATACCGATGGCCACAGACAGCCCGGGGCCCACTGGGTCGCCATGTACGTCGATCGAGATGGACGAGGATGGTACTTCGACAGCTACGGACTACCACCAATCATCCCGCTCCATCTCCAGCGTCTCCGGCAGAACTGCAGATTCTTTAGCTACAACAGTATACAACTTCAGGGTCCTGAATCACAGACTTGTGGACATTATTGTGTTATGTTTCTGCATTTCTTGTCTACAGGCCTTGGTATTAATATGTTTAGGAGTGCATTTTCAACCGATTTAACACGGAACGATAAAATCGTGTACGACTACTACAATGAGTATATGAATAAGTGTAATAAATCTAAACCCATGAATAATGCGCTCAACAAGGGTGCTTGTGTAGGCGGTGGTTACCATTATAATAATCTCAATACATTTAGTGTTAAAACTCTGCCTTGTGTACAAGGTTGCTGTTCTCGCACCCGCTAACTGTACCATAACTGTGGGTTAAAAATAAAATATATTTTTTTAAATGTGTGTGTTCTTTGTCTCAATATTCTTGAACTTCGCACGACAATAATTATAATCCACATATTTTAGTGATGAGCTGTTTCTCAGAAATCCTTGAAATGGTCATTCATAAAATGATTTCATAAAATGCTGATGTCTGTAAGCGATACCTGGTAATACGGTAAACTAATTTTACCACCACCATCGCTGCCGCCGCCGCCAAGATGGCTTACTGTTTTTGCAAATAAGCAAATATTGCACCAATTAAATACAGTCTGCGTCTCTCTGTATACAGAGTAGGGGAATGGGGCTGCTTGATAGGGGGGCTGATGTATTTCCACTCCTTGATAGACAGACATTGTCCTCGAGTCTTCAAAGAAGTAAGCACCGCCAATTGAAAGTACGTTTAGACGTCTTTTTGCGAGATATTACAACAATTAAAGCAAAAAGACACGCGATATCAGAATTTCGCGCTTTAAAATAAAACTGAGGAAACTTAAGTTGGGCAATGGATTTCACACGAATCAACCAAGTGGGTCGTTTGGAGACGTTTCTTCCCGTCAAAAGATTGTCCGAGTTGGAGCTCGAAAAAGACTATAATATTACCGGTATCAAAATCGTCCAAACGAAATGGGGCGCGCGAGTTGTTGTGGACGTAAATGGTGAATTTTCGTGTTATCTACCAACGAGATTCGTCAAGGCTTTCGAAGAAGCGGACGAACTATTTCAACAAATGACCAGCGTCGCTAGTAACAAAAATCTAATTATGCAGTATTACGGCACGAAGTTCAACAAGCTCGAGTTCAAAGCTACTGAGGAGCAATTATAAACAGGTATGTACTATAGATCATGTATAAAGTGTCTATGTTACGATAGACATATACGAGCCTCTCTCACGCTATATATTTATCTCTGTCTTCCATAGCTGAACCATTGAAGAAGACGAAGAAGAAGAAGAAAAGAAAAACATGCTAACAATTGACAATCTAATATATATTACCTCTTTATTGGATATTTATTGTAAATATATATATAACGTATAATTAATAAAAAAGGTCATAATATATATCATCCCTCTTCGAGTATTTATTGTACAGTACGTGAAAAGAAAGAAAAAAGAAAAAACGTGCTCTGAAACTCCACACACACACATACACATTTTCGAGCTAAGTAATATTCTAAAGTCAAAGACGGTGAGAGAGAGAGAGAAATAAAAATCTAAAAATAAAAAATATAAAAAGAACAATGAAGTTTTAAATCCGTGAGTAGTAGGGTGCGCACTATGGCGACCCCCACTCCTATCCCCACTCTCATCCCCACTCCTTTCCCCCACTCCGCGGCCGCCGAGTGTCGGTCGGTCGTGGGCGCGGGGGGAAGAGTTGCGGGGGGGAGGAGAGGGGGGATAGAGTGTGTCGCCATAGTACGCTTTTTCACCCCCACTCCACGGCCGCCGAGTGTCCTTGGCTCGGCGGGCCTTGGGTGCGGGGCGGGGAGGGGATGGATATTGTAGGTATAGTGGAGCGCTTGTTTTTTAATTTTTACAATTTTATATTTTTATCTTTAGATTTTTATTTCTCTCTCTCTCTCTCTCTCTCTCATCGTCTTTGACTTTAGAATATTACTTAGCTCGAAAATGTATGTGTTTTTTATTTTAATTTTAATTAAATCTAAGACTTACCATTTGGTTGTGTTGTTCCTTTCTCCTGCACTCTCACGAATTTTTCGCGCACTCTCACGAGTTTTTCGCGCACCCCTGTTTCTTTTACACACACACGCACACACACACACACACACACACACACACACACACACACACACACACACACACACGCGCGCCCACTACGCGCTGTGAAACCCTTCATCATCTTCTTCTTCTTCTACTTCTTCAAGTTCATACCCGTCCAAACAATCTCGCGCAACGTCCCGACCGTTCACATCGCGTAAACGGACGGTTATATCATCGCCGTACACGGCTTCGGCGGCCACAACACGCACCGATATATAAAAATAAAACTCTTCCGCGCGATGAGAGTAATTTAAATGATTTAAACCAAAGACGCTACAGGGTGTATTTAAAATAGGTGTTAAATGAAAATGCTCGTGTAGGTAAAAAATATTGACGAGCTCCACGAATACCTCACGAGCCTCGTCAACTAGTTCGATATTGGAATAACCGTCCCATGATGTTTGACGGATTATTCCGCGATATACGGAGCCCCCTACGATCACCGCACAATACATGTGCTCCGTAACACGGTTTAACGTAACACGCACACCGCGACCACTTCTAATATAAAAATTTTTGAGGCACTCGAGGAGGTCCTCATATACCTGCACCCTTATTGGTGTACGGATGTACACGTCGTTAAAATCGGTAAAGTTTATTACCGTGCAGGTAAAGCGCGGCGGAATAGCGTCTATCCCCCACAGCGGATACATTTTGTCTCTACTCTCTCGCGTTTGAATAATAACTGTGTTCTATGGCAGAAGAAGATCTTTAAGAACCTCGTGTATCCTCCACCACCACCACCACCCTATGCCGCTGTATAATACCAGGTGCTGTCACAGCTCTTTTGCACATGCATACAGCTGTTTAGAAAACAACATCTATATACCACAACGACGCGCCATATATCTAATAGCAAAACACTGTCTAGACGTTTAGAAGCGTGAAAAATGCTTTAGAACCAAAAAGAGCGTATATCGTGTTTCGTTTCTTTTTTTAATTAGCGTTAACGAGGCATGTCGCATAAGAGAGTGAGAGAGAGCGCACGAGCTCGCGAAGATCCGCACAAAGAGGAGACACCGTTAACAGCATATACGAAATGTGGCGTGCCTCGCCCCGTACCGTTCACCACCACCTCGCCTATACTCTGGACCAGAGCTCGAGCACTCTCTATCTCTTGAAGCAGCTATATGCGCGAAAGAAGATGCAATTACGTTAGCGCACTCTATTAAAAACGCTTCAACCTTACCGCGACAAAAATTATTTTTATGTATAGAATACTTTTCTTAAGCGTGGTAATTTCATATTTTGGTACAATTGTTCTCCTCTTAAACAAGCTTATGTTAAAAAATAAATTGTAAAACTTTTGTCAAATGAAATAATCTCAAAACCTACCATTTTCTTCAGATTATTATTATTTATAGAAAACTTTTTTAAGCGAAATAATTTAAACGTTCTGACTTTTGTTCAACTAATATTTTGGTATAATTATTCAAAAGGAATATCGCTTATGTGTAATGATGTTTCTCCTAATTTACTAATTGTAAATTATCAAGTACAGCGCTTATACAATGTACACAATACTGAGCAATAATGTATGTATAGCTCGGCGATTTATCCGAAATAGCATGAAAACGAGAGAGAAAGAGTTATAGGGATACTGTAAACCTCCTCTGTTCAAGAAAGAGAGAGAAAGAGAGAGAGAGAGAGAGAGAGAGAGAGTTCTTCAGATTATTATTATTTATAGAAAACTTTTTTAAGCGAAATAATTTAAACGTTCTGACTTTTGTTCAACTAATATTTTGGTATAATTATTCAAAAGGAATATCGCTTATGTGTAATGATGTTTCTCCTAATTTACTAATTGTAAATTATCAAGTACAGCGCTTATACAATGTACACAATACTGAGCAATAATGTATGTATAGCTCGGCGGTTTATCCGAAATAGCATGAAAACGAGAGAGAAAGAGTTATAGGGATACTGTAAACCTCCTCTGTTCAAGAAAGAGAGAGAAAGAGAGAGAGAGAGAGAGAGAGAGAGAGAGAGAGATCGCCCGCTTAAAATACATTGATTTTTCAAAAGGCGTCTCTATTTGAAGATTTACGTTTTCTGGATGTACTTTGAAAAAGTATATAGAAACATTATTTAAGACGTTTTGAATTTAATTTTAAGCCGGCATACCTCTGGATCATATAAAGTTTATCTTAGCGTTTTACACGTACATAATACATTGTTGTAGGGCAAAACGAGGCGGTGATTGTCACGCGCCTATGTTTCAGCATTTTGCAGAGGTATTAAGATTCATCCTCGAGCGAAATGAATATGTAATATCAGGTTTTGTTTAGACGAGCTGTAAGAAAGATTCGCGTCCTATACCGTATATCGTAACATTTGAAATTAATTTTATAATTTTATAATTAGTAGTATATTTATGTTATTATGCGTTGAAGATTTACGTTTTCTGGATGTACTTTGAAAAAGTATATAGAAACATTATTTAAGACGTTTTGAATTTAATTTTAAGCCGGCATACCTCTGGATCATATAAAGTTTATCTTAGCGTTTTACACGTGCATAATACATTGTTGTAGGGCAAAACGAGGCGGTGATTGTCACGCGCCTATGTTTCAGCATTTTGCAGAGGTATTAAGATTCATCCTCGAGCGAAATGAATATGTAATATCAGGTTTTGTTTAGACGAGCTGTAAGAAAGATTCGCGTCCTATACCGTATATCGTAACATTTGAAATTAATTTTATAATTTTATAATTAGTAGTATATTTATGTTATTATGCGTAAAACAATAACGTTTGTGCGCCATATGGCTCCTAATTATATTTACTACGTGTAAATTTTTAAACACATCGACGATCATATGTCCGAAAGAGCACGCTATACTTCTTTGTAAAACGATACGAGAGAGAGAGAGAGAGAGAGAGAGAGAGAGAGAGTATACAGATCGCTCTGCTCGAGAGAGCGAGCTATAGGCGGTGCATAAGAGCGAAAGAGACAGAGGGGCGAGCTCGCGAAGACGTCATGGTATATACGCGTCGCAGCGTACCGATCCCCCGTACCGTTCACCTCCACCTCGCCTATGCTCTAGATCAGAAGGTACGTGCTCACTCTATCTTTTAAAGGTGTTGTATGTATGAGAGAGAAAGAGCTCTAGTGGTCTCTTTAGGAAGACAGAGACCATGCTATCGTCTGCTTCTTTTTATTTTAAACAACATAGTGCGCACACTTCTCTTTCTCACCGTCTTTTACTTCACAGTGTTTTTAATGTTATTATTTTTACCATAGTACGTGTACGTGCGCCTTTGAAAAATATTATACCCGAGGAGCCGCGGGAGAGAGAGAGAGAGAGAGAGAGAGAGAGAGAGAGAGAGAGAAGCACGCGCCTCTTTCTCTCTAGGAGGGCGTGCGATAGTGATGAACTCTGAAAAAATGATTTTCACCTTGCACAATTTTAACAGCCAACGCCAAAAAAGAAAAAGCTTCTTACGTTAGCGCACTCTATTAAAAACGCTTCATCCTTATCGTGACAAAAATTATTTTTATGTATAGAATACTTTTCTTAAGCGAAGTAATTTCAACGTTCTGACTTTTACTTAACTCATATTTTGGTACAATTGCTCTCCTCGACCCCTTAAACAACCCTATGTTGAAAAATAAATTGTAAACTTTTGTCAAATGAAATAATCTCAAAACCTACCGTGTTCTTCAGATTATTTTTATTTACAGAAATAATTTCAACGTTCTGACGTTTTATTCAACTAATATTTTGGTGAAATTTTCTCCCAGGCCCGTTAAACGATCTGATGTTTCGTTTAACTGGGTATTCTTTCAAAATTTTACGTATACGGCTATTATCTATCGCTGTGAAAAAATTTAAACGGCGCGAACCGAACCGGGGTCTGCAACGACAACGAGTGTTACAGCTGCACCACGGGTGCTTCAATTTTCTATTTCCACAATTTGACGGACCATAGATGATAGAGCGAGTTGTCTTAGGTAGTAAACATTTATACTTGTAATTATTCATTGTTGTAATAGCAATATTCAATAGTTGGAGCTACCTTTATCTAATACGAAGCGAATTATGTTACGCTGTATAGCACTATGTCGGTGAATCCTTACAGCGGCAAAAATTATCTTTATTTATAGAAAATTTTTCTTAAGCGAAATGATTTCAGCACTCACCGAAACACCCATACATCCGCTTCTTACAATACAATAAAATTATTTCTATGCGAATGTTGAACGATTGATCGTATGAAGATTATCCCCTTTTCTCTGTCTTTCTGTAATGTGTTGTTGCGAAAGTTTGATTTATTCTTTGATCATTTTCTGTCGCAAAGAATTTTAATATTTATTCAATAATGATCATTAAATAAGAGTAAAAGATCAGGGATGTATTCAATTTACCCTCACTTTCTTATATAAATTTCTCACCGAAGTTCGATTCGCAGCATCGGGGAGGATAGATCGTTATCGAACTCTCATGTTTCAACGATTTGAAATACTACAGTAAACTCTTCGATGCCGGCGATCTTGGCTATCTGTTTCTTTATCGAAAATTCTTTTATTCACAAGTATTGGTAGTCTAGAAAATGGAAATTATCAAGTACGGCGCTTATACAATGTACACAATAGTGGGTAATAATGTATGTATAGCGCGGTGATTTATCCGAAATAGCGTGAAAAACGAGAGAGAAAGACAGAGAGAGAGATTGATTGATTGGAATATTTATTATGCCTTAGCGAGCTATGGGGCAAAAATTTACAATATAATGCGTGCAGAGTTAGAGGCACACAAGTAATACAAATCTCATACACACAAGATACGCAATCTTACAACTAATACAATATCTCGCAATCTTACAAACTAATAATAGAGAGAGAGAGAGAGAGAGAGAGAGAGAGAGAGAGAGAGAGAGAGAGAGAGAGAGAGAGAGAGAGAGAGAGAGAGACTGCGCGAGGTACCGAAGAGGAGATAGTTCTAACAGTATGCACGGCACGCAGTGTGCCTCCCCCCGCCGCACCGTTCACCTCCACCTCGCCTATTCTCTAGATCAGATGACGCGCGCTCTATATCTTTTAAAGGAGTTGCATGCGTGAGAGAGAAAGAGCTATAGAGGCCTCGTTAGGGAGACAGAGACCATGCTACAATCTGCTTCTTTTTGCTCTCTTTATACATACATAAATATCGTTTTTCACGCTCTTTTTTCTTAAGCGAAATAGTTTCAACGCTCTGACTTTTATACAGCTAATATTTTGGTGCAACCTTTCACCAACCCCGTCAAACAAACTCATGTTAAAATAATTATATTTATCATCTTTAAATTTTCAAACACATCGGTGATCTTATGCCCGAAAGAGAGCGTTTTTCGCACCGCACCAAATCGAGCAACTGCACAACCTTTTAATTATTATGAACAATAGAAATAATTTCAACGTTCTGACTTATTATTCAACTAATATTTTGGTGAAATTTTCTCCCAGGCCCGTTAAACGATCTGATGTCTCGTTTAACAGGGTATTCTTTCAAAATTTTACGTATACGGCTATTATCTATCGCTGTGAAAAAATTTAAACGGCGCGAGCCGAACCGGGGTCTGCAACGACAACGAGTGTTACAGCTGCACCACGGGTGCTTCAATTTTCTATTACCACAATTTGACGGACCATAGATGATAGAGCGAGTTGTCTTAGGTAGTAGACCTTTATACTTGTAATTATTCATTGTCATCTGTAATAAAAGAACTGTGTAAGAGGTTTGAAGTTATACGTCTAGAAATATATATTACGGCTTTAATGTACCTTGTGTTAATTTTGGTGGTGTAAGAATGAAACGTCTGAAGAATATCCTGTGAACGGTAGAACGAGTATCAGTAACAATCATGCGATATGTCTTATATATTTTTACCTGACTCGGAGGAAACCATAAGATGCTGAAACCAATCGTCATCAGCTCTTCGGATCGGCCACGCGTCAATACCGTTTAGCAAATCGCGCTCTATGTCGTATTCGCCGAGCTGATTTTCGTGCCCGAAGAAAATTCTGTCTTCTTCTTGCAGGTGTCTGTAGAGATAGAGAGAGAGAGAGAGAGAGAGACAGAGTGCGAGCCTTCTGATCTACAGTATAGGCGAGGTGGTGGTGAACGGTACGGGGCGAGGTACGCACGAGTCGTATATGCTGTCGGTGGTCTCTCCTCTTCGTTACCTCGCGCGCTCTCTCTCTCTCTCTCTCCTCTCTCTCTCTCTCTCTCTCTC